>JAODLD010000002.1:2469408-2485110 GCA_026781065.1 Mormyrops boulengeri
GGTTCTCCCCAAACGAGCTTGATGGGCCGAATGGCCTCCTCTCGTTTGTAAATTTCTTATGTTCTTATGTTCTAAAATAAAAATTACTTCCAGTTACGTTACGGAGTACTGTTTTATTTCACGTCAGTGTCAATATCATGCATTTAATATTGAAGGATTTGCGGTTCACATAACTGCTGAATATAGCTTCTCCGTACTGAGGCTCGTCTGGAATTGCCGTCTTCCAACAAAAACAATAAGGGATGTGCTTTAGGCAAGGGCCGCGTTTACGAACTGATTTTTACATATAAAGACATTTCGATGTCTTTACCCAGTCAGTCCTGCTCTCAATTTGTCTGATTATTGAATAGAATTGGTCAAATAAATGGCGTGTTCTGTATTACAGAACCTGATTCCTTGATGGTTTCTCGAGTTCAGAGCTACATGAAGCATATGGGCATCAATCTGCAGCTGTGCAGATATATTTTCATGCTGATTTTATGGATAATGCAGCAGAGCGGCCACTGAAACAGTATAGGTGGCACATATAAATATGTCCTGTGGCTTCATAAAAATCTGTCATGGGACGCGGGGTTGCGGCGATCGCCTTCATGCTGGGCCATGACAGATTGATGTCAGGGGCCGCGTTTCCCTCCTCTGCTTCATTATTCATCATTATTTTCATATACACTGCATGACATTGGGTCTTTGATCGTCGGCACACAGACACCAGGGTTAAATGAAAACTTTCAAAACAATGTCATTATTTTCCAGTGGGGATTTTTCCTGTTAATTGAGAGCAGGGTGTTTATACTCCAGTTTTTATTGTATTTTATTTCCCTGGTTTAATTTGTGGTAAGTATCTGTGTTTTCTATCTTTAGGTGAGATATAGAGATATTTCTCCCAAACTGTTGCAGTCAAAAGGGCTGTATCTTTAGTATAACTTATAATAGTTTCAGAATATCTGTGTACACTTTTTACTCCATAAGTCAGAATTTATAGACGTGAGTATTTAATGGGGATCAATAAAGTTTATGTTAATCTCAAATGAAGACAGTATGATCTGGGTTCAATACCCCTGTTTGTAGACAGCTGCAAAATATGGTGGCCAGACATACTAACTTTCCTTGGCATCCAGGCCTCCTCAGAAACTTCCAGATCAAGAAGGTCCCCATGATGGACTTCAACAAGCAGAGCGATTTTAAGCCATTGACAAGGACGACACAGAGTACGTATTCATTTAAAGTTAGTTTAAGCTAAGCTATGTCCTCTAAACAATATTATCTGAAATATAACTGACATCCACAAAACTCACATACTGCAGTTTTAGTAACATACTTTAGATTTATAGACAATCACATCTGGTATAGAATCTCAGTAAAATCGGGTATTTTCTACCAGGCCGGTGGAAGATCTTCCGTGAAGGGGAGCTCCAGATCAGCCAGATGTGTGCGAAGCGGTCCTGTCGCACAGAACTGGAAGACCTGGTACGGGTTCTGTTCCTGGACAAGCCAGAGAGGGGCCACTGCTGAAGATCAGTATGAAGCATTTGGAGGGGAAAGCGGCTGCTTTTCAGACGACACTAAAAGCCTCCAGGAAAACCAGTTATCTCTGAGAGAATGTGTATGACCAGTGGTGGAAATTATTTCACCATTGTGTAATGCAAAGAGTTTCTTGTGCTCCTGTCAGTGTCTTACAGTAATGGTTGCTTGAGTCAGTGTTTCCCAATCTGGTCCTCGGGGACCCGCAGACAGTCTACGTTTTTGCTTACCCGGAACTGGGAGGGAGTAAAAAAGTGGGCTGTCTGGCAGGGAACTGGGAAGGAGCAAAAACATGGACCGTCTGTGAGTCCCCAAGGACCGGGTTGGGAAACACTGACTTAAGTGATGTACGCCAATCACAGTATCCGAGCATTATTCAGTTTAGGTTGCTTTTCTTTTTCATCACAGTCAAATATGCCTTTTATTTATTAGGGATTATCAGTGATACTAAGTAAACACTTTTTTTTATGAATGGCAAAGCAATATAGTAATATATTTTATTAATATTACTAAAACTATTTTTTTAGATTTCACTCTATGTTATGTATTTCAGATATTCGAAGTCCAACTGAAAGCCTGAAAAGAATCAAATAAAACTAAGTGACTTGTTTAATATTATGATAATATATATAATGGTAAAGTACTATACAATATGTATAAAATCGTTCTCTTCAGTTAATAGGCTGTTGCCTGACATGTTCTATTTTACTTTGTTAGACTTATGTTAGTATTTTCTTTTGTTTCTCACCCTAAAAGTTGCATGTTCTTTATTTTCCATGATTATCCAGCACATACAGTGTGAACCGTTATCCAACAATAAATGCTACAGGCATGAAAGCATTATACTTTTGCAGATCTCAGCGTCATTTCATATGCTCAGCCAGAGTACAGTGATGATTATAAACCGTCTGCTAAAAACATAAAGATATTTAAGATACACGGCATGTTGTCCTGGAATGACTTGTACACAACGGCTCATTAGGAACAATTCTTACTGTAAATCACTTTCAAATGGTGATATAAGTAAATATATGTGACAATGTTTATTTTGAAAAGAAATACACCTACATAGCGTACAATCATCCATATATTTCTGAATGTAATGATTAACAAATAAATAAAATGAAAATTATCCATGTTGCATATAAATTAGACTATTAGGTTTGTACACATTTAGTGGAATATCTATTCAAGAGCTGTTGGCGAAGATTGAAAATGTTCTGTTATTCATGTCCACCCTACAGCGGACTGCCATCCCATCCAGGGTGCTACCTGTATTGTACCCTATGCTCTCTGCCATAAACTGGGTAAGCAGTTGAAAAATGGATGGATGAATGGTTGGTCGGATGGTTGTGTACCTGAGTAAACAGAGGTCTTCCTGGACTTCCTGTGTGATAAACAAGTTCCTCCTGTGATGGCATTGATCAGGCCCTCTCAGCTGTCACACAGTCCTCATATTACAGAGGAGGGTACTACAGCTCAGTAGTCAAAAGCCTTTAGTGATGACATGCTGCATTATGAATGCAGACAGACTAAAATGATGTGTGTCCAGGAATGGTTGCAGTTATTAGGCAGATGTGCTAGCTGTGTCAAAACAGACTGGGAGGCTGAAATGATATCACTGTATTCCATATGCCACATGTGGTCATAATATAGTCAGTCAGGTGGAAGGACTTACACTGTATTACTATAATATTAACTGCAAGCAAGTTTAAAATTTGAAATACAAATCCACCATGACTTCAAATATTTTCATCAATGATATTTTCTGAACGTTTCACCCATTTACACATTCGATACTTATTTTAGGGACTGGCATCAATAGATTGTGTCTAACATGATATAATACTGAAGCATGGACTGAAACATGTAAGACAATCAGGTGTTTGCATGTAACCCCATCTATTACAAATCAGATACACAACCAAGATATCAGTCTGTTTTCTTAGAAAACCGATGTAGACAATTTAGTTAAATTATAGTGAAATGGCTAATATCACTTGTGTTAAGAGGGAAGAAATAACTTAAAAGTGAAAATAAAAGGATAGCGTTCATAAGTATTTGCTAAAACTTGTAGCACGTGTATATACAGTGCATGTGATTAAGTGCAGACTGTTGCATCACATCTCTGGGGGCTGCGTTTTGAACCCTACTGGATCTATGTTTGTGGGGTTTGTGTTGACTTATGTATCCACAGAGGACTCCGGTTTCCTCCTGCAGTCCAAAGACATGCAGTTATGTAAATTGTCATATCTAAATTGCCCATTGTGTGTGTTGGTGTGTGTGCTTTATGATGGACCCACCCCATCCAGGGTGTAACCAGGGCCAGATTTTATCATCACAGGGCTCTAAGCAGACAGGTTTTTTTTTGGGCCAACTCCTGTCAACATACTGCTTTTTTCCTGCCTGCAAATATATAAATTTGATTTTTATTTATTTTTTCACATTATGCAATTATTATTTATAAATTACAATTACAAGATCAGTGCTCATTGACAATACACCACGGCACACAGTGTACAACAGCAAAATGTGTCCTCTGTATTTAACCTGTATGTGACATTGTGACATAGCGGGGGGCAGCTATTTCAGCACCTGGGGAGTGGCGCTTAGGGGTGGTATGTTGCTCACGGTACCTCTGTGGTACTTTGCTGGTTGGGGATTCAAACCAGCAATCTTTCAATTACAAGTCTGCTTCCCTAACTATTAGTGTACCACTCCCCCAATGAATGTTATATATATATCCTTATATATACACATTTATTTGTTTGTTTGTTTATCAATCAATCAGTCAATCAATCGTGGCTTTGTCTGGGCCCCCTTGTACGAGCTGGGCCCCGCTGGGCTCTTGGTGTACCGCCGTCAGTGCCCTGTGCTGTCCGCTAGGTCCCAGCCTCCCGCAGCCTTACACAGGATAAGCAGTTGGAAGATTCTTCTTTCTGTGTACTTTGCTAGAAGACAAAATGCGTAATCACTTGCAGTGTTCGTGCTTATATACACCAGATATCTGTTTAACGAGAAAATGAAAGGAAAATTAACTTAATCGCCCCAAAAGTTAAATCCAGAAAGCAACACAGTCCACTAAATCCCGCTTCCCAGTGCTGACGTTCACACATCCCCAGCTGGTTCTTTAAACGTTAACTTGTGCTGCTCCGTCATAGAGCGGCCGAGATCAGACGCTGTTACGCCGGTGATGTCAGCTGGCACGACTGTAAGCGGCTCCTCCAGGCTGCGGGGTTAGCGGCGGGTGGATGGCAGACACATGGACCCTGGTATCTTATTCCGGGCCTCTGACCCGAGATATACATCAGAACACACCAGCGGTAATGGATCGTAAAGGGCATGCTCACCAGAGACGACGAAAGGATAGGTGGGTATAATTAAAGAGGCTCATATCTCACTTTAACACCCTGAGTGGAAATATGTAATCTTACTGGCATCACTTACTGGTGCAAGAAAACAGTCATGTTTAATTTGGTCTTAATTGCACTCACACAGTCATAAGGTAACCAGGCCGTCTGTAGAGAAATATCAAACCCAGGCATGAAACAATGAGCAGCACATGCTCTCCTGTAACTCAAACGCCTGACACTGGAAGGTTCAGGCTAGGTTCAGCCTAGGTTCAGGCTTGTTTTCCTAGTGACCCCCAATACCTGCTCTTCTAGTATAGAAAAGTGATTGGAAATTTTACAGAGCATGACAAAGGAAACAGCAGCGTAAAAGCTGCAGTGTGGAGTGTCACACATAGCATTATTTTGAATACATTGATTATTTGGTAACGCTGTATATTAAGTACACCTTCATAATGCATTCATTATGCATTCATAGAACATTCATAAGCAGCATGCAAGTACACCTTCACATCCTAACATCCCTTAACAGCTTTAATATGCATTAATAACAAACATTACATGATTATACAATTATAATGTTTGTTATTAATGTATATTATAGCTGTTAAGGGATGTTAGGATGTTATGGGATACATATATGATGTTTATGAATGATTTATGAATACTTAATGAATACATTACGAAGATGCACTGAACGTTTTATGAATGCAATATAAAAGCATTACGAAGGTACACTTAGTGTAAAGTGTTACTAATTATTTATGTAATCCTGCATTATGGTTTCACAGTTTACAGGGTAAAGTTTTTATAATTCTATTTACTTTTAATGTTGCAATGTCATTTATATATGCCTAAGTAGGACTTAGTATAAAGACATACACACACGCACGGAAACATATACAGTAGCGGTCAAAAGATTGGACACACCAAAGGAGAGTGATGGAGTGTCACATCACATCACCTGGCCACCTGACCTAAACACAGTAGAAGTGGTTTAGGAGGAGTTTGACCAGAGAGCGAATGAAAAGTGGCCAATGAGAGCTCAGCATTTGTGGGACCTCCTTCAGGACAGCTGGAAAGGCATCCCAGGAGGCCACCTCATGAAACTGGTGTAGAGGAAGAAGTACCGGCAGCCAGTCCCTGGAGCAGTTGGGATTATTAAACTAGAGCCTTGCTCAAGGACCCAATGATGGGATCACTCTGTCAACTCAGGGAATTAAACCAGCAACCTTCCAAGCCCCAACTCACATAGCTGCCCCTCCAACATAACCATTATTTTTTTGTTTAATGCTATTTTGGTTCATAGATAATTCCATATATAACCTTTTATAATTTTGATGTTTTCATAATTATTGTAAACTGTAGATAATAATATAAATAAATCTTCCTATGGGTAGATGTAATCAAACTTCTGAGTGGACCTGCAAATTCTGAGCTGTACTGTAGTTCACACACTACTTGCAGAGACTTTTCGTGTCCAGGTAATGGCTATTACTGGGCTGTGCTGGGCTGCAATGGTTGATTTATAATCTCTCCCCCCACACTAATCTTTTATGCTAAACTACCGCCAGTGACCTGTATTACAGTGTATTGCAGTGACCGTAGATGGGTATTTGAAGCTGTTGTAGTGTGCTCAACTTGCTAATACACAGATAGGTCTGAACACAGGTCAGTTCTCAAATGGGCCCAGTAACTGATTCATACCGCACACAGGCAGCTTCCTGGACAGAGAGGCGAGACTTGAACTGCCACCTTTTTTTGTTCAGACGCTTGGAGAGAAAGCCTCGCTAATGCTTATTCAGTTACGGCTGCTGGCCAGCCTTGGTACTGAGACCGGGGCTGTAGTTTAATTGCCAGCCATGTACAAAGAGGCACTGTGGCCACTCACATACAGTAGAGCGTCTGCCTTTCACTGAGTTTCCTGCATCTGAGCTCAGCCATTCTGGCACATTCAGTGAGTGGGAGCTATTTTCCAACCTCAGAAAACACAAATGCCTTTGTAGACTTCCTATGTGCATAGAGCACAGGAAATTGAAAAGGAAAACATTATTTTAAGGGGTCTGTTGTAATACTAGGATCCATCCATCCATCCATTATCTGGCGTTTATCTGGGGTCGTGTCACAGGGCCAGCAGTCTACGCGGTCAGTCAGAGCATTTCTGCCTTTCAGAGAAAAGACTGGTTTTACTTGAAAGACCTCCAAGTGGCTTTGTACTAGAGGTGACCGAAATGTCATATGATATTGTAGGTTAGAAGCAAGAGTCACAATATAGTGCATGTTTTTTTTTTTCATTTACAAACCAGCCAAATGGGAATATATGTAATAATGGTAAGCAGCAATTCTACCGTTACTAGAAACACTGTAGCATTCTAATAATTAATCATCAAGGTAAGTAAAATACTGTACATATAAAAGGAACTGTCTCATTAGAACAAAAAGAGCTTAATTTTTTTTATATAAAGTTTCAGAAGTTTGTCTCGTCAGTCCCAGTCCGGTCATTGACATCGCCCCACCTGTCTGCCTGCGTACTTCCCTGTACTAGCGTTCTTGTTTTGACCCCTCATGATCTCATTTGTTTTCCAACCGCTGTTCAGTTTTGGTTAAATAAAGCCCCTTTTCGCTCTCCCAATGCCTGCCCTCGAGTTCTTTTGGCTTTTAGTTATGACGCTGACCTGTCTATGGACTGTTTGCAGTTCACCACAGGACAGAAGTGCAGTATTTTTAACAAAGTGTTGATACATAAAGTGTGTTGATTTTTAGCCCTGAAATGTTATGTAGGCTGAAATTATATTGTTTTACATTGGTCTGTTTTTCATGGAGGAAGGTAGCAAACCTCCGAAAGAGCAAACATCACGTGATATGCGCTTGTTGGTTCGTTCTGTCGTTATAATAGTAATGCTAAATAGTGCTGTATCACGATTCTTGTGATCATTCTGAAATGCTTATCATGGATAAAATTGCAACTGGTCGTGATAAATTATCATAATTTCACCCACTATTATTTTGTACATGACAAAAATTAAACAGAGGAAACAGCTTTAAGATCTTATATAGATGTCCTACACAGCTAGCACACAAAGCCATAATTCTTACCGGAAAGCCAAGGATCAACCATTTTTAATGTAAATGGAAGTCCTGGTTATTCTGGTAACTTAGCAGATTATCAGACACATGTGGCCTGGGCTTCAGTTATTTGCTGAATTCAGTTATGTGGCTTTCGAGGACCTGAGTGTAGAAGCCTTCGTCTAGGACACAGTGTGGTACATTTTGAAGGCCACGCTGAACCTGCCGTCGTGATTGTGTGGATCTCACCCAGGGAACTTTGCCGGCACTTATGTGACTTGGCAGACAAAGTGACCGTGAAAGACTACAAGAACAAAGAGTACCAGCCCTTCCACAAAGTTGTGTAACATGCACCTGGGCTGCAAGTGAACGTAACCCTAATTACAGTTGTGTGGCAAATGGACAGTGAAAAATCCTTTTTGTCTGGTTGAATAGAAACTGCAAGAACTGGGCCTGGTGGTTTGTTGTCCTTGTAATTCCCTCATTTATGAATTTCCAAATTTTCTGACAATGGCTCTTTTGCAGGACCTTGTTATGAGTTGGCCTGCTCAACTGGCCGCAGAAGACCAACAGGCCGCCCTAGATCTAGGACTGCTCGCCACCAGATGGCTTTGAAGGGCTGGTGGGATTTCCTGTATATTTGGTTGATTGCTTCCTCACACAGACAACACCTATCAATGTGTTGACTTCATAGGACATTGCTTATTATGTGATGAGATCATAATTAACAGTGAAACTTCTGTTAGTTACAGGTGGAAGGAAATGTCTATTTAAGTGTTAAACTAAGCTTTTAAAATGAGATGATATTAAGATACAACTCAACAATTTAAAATTTGCATTAAATTTGCATTCATTGCATTAAAATAACATTAAACCTTGAGACATCTGTCAGTTTGAGGATTTACAGATGTCAGCTTGTGTTTCACTTGCATATGGTCACAATTTCACGTGCAAATGGATCACCTTTGCAGCAAAAGCAGTTTTCATAATCTATGCAAATGGTGCAAGACTCTCTTTGGTATGACACAAGCTTTTGGCAAAATGTCTGATGCCAAAGTACTTCTTGTAATGATTCAGTCATGCACCAGAATCTGGTTTTGTGGGTCTGCAGGGCACAGAACTATCATTTTGTGCTGAGCTTCAGATGTGGAACGTCAGTGTTTTGGAAACAGCCTTTGTGCTTGTAAAGAGGCAACTATAGTAAGACTTTTTAATTAAATGGTGGGACAGTATAAACATGGATCATAAATTTGTGTACTGCTTCATTGATTTTTTATTAAAATAGCATGCTCTTCAACTCAATATACAGTACCAGTCAAAAGTCTGGACACGCCAAGCCGTTTACAAAGGAGAGTGATAGTGTCGCATCACTTCACCTGGCCACCTGACCTGAACACAATAGAAATAGTTTGGAGGAGTTTGACCAGAGCGTTAAGCAAAAGCAGCCAATGAGTGCTCAGTATATGTGAGAAGGCAGCTGGAAAAGCCTCCCACCTCCTGGACCTGGCATAGAGGGGAAAGTCAAGACAACCAGTCCATGGAGTAATTGGGGTTAAGGGCTTTGCTCAAGGGCCCAATGATAGGATTACTCTGCGGACCCAGGGATTTGAACCGGCAACCTTCTGAGTCCCAACCCACAAAATTGCCCCCACCCACAACAAATGAATTTTTAAGACTTTTTTAGTAGGTATATAGTTCCATATATGTTATTTTATAGTTTCGTCATGGGGTGGGAGCGGCAGCACGCCGTACCAGTGCATGCTCCCCAACCTGACTTGACCTGTCCAGCAACTTCCATGGCCTTAAACCTGAAAATGGTAACTGACTGGTGCTGAGGGATGACTGTTCATCAAAACCTCATCCTTTAATTTCATTTTATGTTACATTAATTTTGCTGGCCTCCCTATACCAAATAAGCAATTTGGAAAATAAACGGACTTTTCCTAACTTAAATTTAGAGAAAAGTTTTTCAAGGCATCTAAATCTTACCCAGATTTATAAATTATCCATTTTAAGAGGTAGGTATGCATGGTATACGTTATGTTATGGAATTTTAGCCACATGTCGTAATTGAACTGACCTGTATCTTTACTCTGAAACTAATCACAAAACCTCACAAAAGTGTTTTTATATATAGCTATGCACCAAAATCATATTCCTATAAAGTAAGGGTGAATAAATAAGATGGAGTTCAATAACAGTACAGACTCGAAATATATATTTTTTTCCGTTATGTTTTTAAATCCTTCGTAATGTCATGAATAATTCACATTTAGAAAATATGAATGGATGTAAATAGAAGTCTGGCATTTATCTGAGTAATGGAGAAAATACATCTTTCTCATACTTGGAGCATAAGCCTTTGTGACATCCAGGCTTTTTGGAAACCAGTCATGACTTTACAGTTTACTGTGCGTAAAAACCCTCTTCACAGCTAGGCAGCACACAGGCGTGACAGAATTTTTGGGATCCACTGAGGCACAGGCTGAGTAAACAGTATCCTATGTAAACTGTAAAGTCCAATCATTTGAAACACTACAGCAAGGCGAAAGAGAAGAAAGATCATGTTTAACAAAGTGAAACAGAAACACAAACTTTAAATATTACTGAAAAACTTAAAGAGGTAAAATAATGTACTGACAGTCTTCTGTGCAAAAGTAAAATGGAGATAGCTATTTAACCTAAATTACTAATTGTTGCACTACGTTATCTTTTAGGACGCAAAGCTGTAATGATTCGTAATGCATACATACCACTGCAGGGGTATCACCCTGGTACTTCCCTCTTCTTCAGTTTGTCTTGAAGCAGCATGTTTGAACCAAGACCTGGAGACAATGATTCAACAAGCAAGCTATGTGTGCCTCTCATCTGGCAGTAACTTAAGAATCCAGGACTATTTCCAAAAGGACAGCTCAAAATTTCCAGGTCGGACAGCAGTGCTTCAGATGATATGGTTCTACAAATCAAGGCAAACAGCCACCTTTAAGCTTAAGTTCTGATTACACCCCTTGGTCTTCTGCTCACAGTGCCACCTACAGTCAATACAGTGGATCTTCATTCTTAAACTGGTGTTGCTGTATGATTTGTTAAAAGAATTTGACTGCCTGTAAGTAGCACTACTCAATCAAACAATCAGATTTTTTCTGAGGTGCTTCCATAAGGAAGAGAGTTTTGTTTATCCCACAGACAATGCAGTTTTGAATATTGTAATATCTGCGAATATATTTTGTCTTTGTTGTGGTAAATGCTGTGTCATTAACAGTGCCTGACAAAGCCCGTGTGGCACAATGGGCAAACTTCACCCACCCCAGTACTGTGTGGGGTGAGGGGTGATGGAAGGGGGGCGGTAATGGTACAAAGTTGTTGACTTGGGCGAGGTGAGGATTGGCAACAGCTGGCAAGTGCTGATCAGAGCTAAGCCTATGTCACAACAAGATGGCTGCCTGTCAGACGCTACGGTGCAGTTTGCAGGGGAAGCTGGGGTACGCCCTCTTTTCCGTCCATGTGGTTTGAATTGGGACGGCACCCATTGCTGGCTGGAGTTCCAGCAAGCCTTTCCCAACTGGCCACATGGAATACATGAACTGGTTTATTCAGTCTCACCCCAACTGAAGCCCCCCCCCACCTCAGACAGGCCTGGCCAATTAACCCCAGTCATGTATATGTGTAATCTTAACTTTCCATAAGTCTTTGCTCGCTTTGGGGTTTGTAGCCGATGGTCCTTATGATACCACAAACAGTAAAGGTCCGTCAAAGTCTGCAGGTAACTAAGGCCTTTTTATCATGCCACTGCTAGACTACAGTACAAGCATTGGAATTAGTATTTGTTTATAGACTGAGAATTTTGTGTAGACGGTACAGATTTAGCCACAAACAAGGCCAGGCTAAGACCCACATAACTGGCCCATGAGTGTAGATTCCTGGCATATTCCGCTACCATCGCAAGCAGGACACGAGTCGCTAAACCCAGCCTCCATCTCCAGAAGGAATGTGGATCCACTTTCTCTCAATTTTGATTGACTGGATTCCAACTAATATCATGATTTGTTGGGGGAAAAACATCATTCTGACAGTCTGACAACTGGGTAGACGTCTATATTCTTTTCACTTGTTCATTAACATTCAGTGCCTCACACATCGCAGTACATCCACATATTCTGTTTCTTGTCATTATGATTGAACCACAGTACTATTTATTTTTTTCCACACAAACAAAGCAACCTGGTATTTTCCTTCGATAAATGTAACAGAATTAATTTCTGGTCATATCTGATCTCTATATCCAACCTTTTATACAAATGCACTGAAGATTGATAGCAAAGAACTGGAGTAACATTTGGGGTGTACCCCAGACCAGTCCACTATGCTTCCTGGGATCGGCTCCAGACCCCCACGTGACCCTGACCAGGATGACTGGTTAGATGATGGATGGATGGATGGATGGATGGATAGTAGCAAATATTGTAGTAGAAAGAATAGATAATCCACAAAGTGTGTTTCAAAAATGAGCTACATTAACATCCATTCATTTTCTGTACCCGCTTGTCCTGTTTAGGGTCATGGGAGGTCCGGTCCCTATCCCAGAGGCTACAGGTGCAAAGCAAGGAACAACCCAGATGCCGACCCATCACAGGGCACCAACCCATCACAGGGCACCAACCCAGGACAGGGCACACTCACATACCATTCATTCACACCTATGGGCAATTTTGAATCTCCAGTTAACCTTACCATGCTTTTGGACTGTGGGGGGAAACCGGAGTACCCAGAGGAAACCCCACGACGACACGGGGAGAACATACAAACTCCACAGACATGCTGAGGAGATTCTAGGGACTCTGGGGGCCCTAGGCACAAAACTCCATGGGACCTTTTAACTCCCCCTCCCCTGGCATGGTAAAATGTATTACCTTTATTTTGCTATGGAGTGTAGATTTAAAATGTCAACAAAGAGAGCATTTAAGACCTTTATTTTCACTTTTGTGAAAAACAGAATACTCAAATAAAGCAGATTTGTTGTTGCAATGCACTACTGTATATAATCGGCCGCCCTCAGGGCCCCCCCTTCCAGCTCGGGGCCCCAGGCCATTGCCTGCCTTGCCTGTCCTGTCGCTCGAACCCTGGTCCCAAAAGTGTGAAGCAACAGTGCTGACATGTAGAAATACATTTAATTTGTGGTAATTGTGGAAGTAACCATTCAAGTCACCGCCACATGATAACAATATATAATGATATTGCATGTCTCCACTTATATAATCAATTCCTTTGAAAATAATGGCATGATGGCTGTCTGTCTTTTCTGTTTTGTGTTTATACGACTCTAAACCACTGGTGTGATCAAAATGACCAAGATGTACGGTAAAACGGTGTAAAAAACATTGACCTCAAACACCACCAGTAATTAATGCAGTGATGCTTTAATTCACATAGCAGGCATCTTCACAAGGGGCTATTTTCCATTCTTGACATTTTAGCCTTTACACTTCCTGTAATCCGTTTATTCAGCTTGAACTGCTTTTTAATGGAGCAAATTAGTCATGTGTTTGGACCAAAATGTGTTCTGGCCTGCAATGCCAATGTAATGCTTCACTCACCACACAAATTTCTGCCATAATTTCAAGAATCTGAGTGGCCTAACATTGGTCAAGTTATAATTTAGGTTACTTTCATTACTAAAACTTGTTAGTTATTGTCTTGTCATTTCTCTAGACCATCGCTGTCTGCATATTGACAGCCATGCTGTTTTTATTGGTTATTGTCAATACTAATAATAGTATTTTATGTGCATCTGTAAAAAAAATCGAGACAAAAAAGCACTTACTTGGCGGGCGCTGTGTTCCCTGTCAGTACTTTCTGCATTCCTGCTGAGAATCCTGTAACGTGTTTGTATTTATTCAGTGCTTAACCGTTAGCCCTACACAACATCAGACGGTTTCGCTTCGTCAAGTCTCTGAAAATCCAGCAGACTTCATTTATTTATTTATTTGCTTTTGAACCTAATTGTATTTCTTTGTCTGAAACCGCAGTGTGCCACATTAAAGCTGAGCCTGGTATTTTCCATAGCTGTAAATATCAATTCTATTGTCACTACTTTATGATGTTATGTCTTTAAGGCTGCAACCCATTACATAAGCTAAAAATAAGTATAGCTATCATTCTCAAATAAATAAAACCAAGAGTTTGACTTGCTAAATAACACTAATAGGCTTAATAACACTAAATAAGATATGTGGAGGTGCATGGGTAAAAGATGGATAAAAGATTTATCTCATAATCATAGTTACTATTTCATTAACAAGCTCTCAAGGCACCACAATCTAACAAAGGCAGAAAACACAACAATCAATGTCACACAATAACCACATTTAGCTAAAATGTGTAAAAGGATACCACAGACTATGGTTTATTGACTTTGAATATATTTGGGCTCACTCCTCTTTACAAAACTGCGCCCTTGTTGATATTTTAGCTCTCTCTCATGCACGGCTTTCTTCAAGTCCTGCTGCAATGTTTGAGTTGGATCAGGACTTCAACCGTGGCATTTGAAACATGAAAATTCCTCTGCTTCAGCCATTCTGTTAGAGAAACTATTGTTACCTCATTGGTTGCAAGCTGCCCATATCTGAAAACTACAAAGAATTCCTACTGTCACCCTCCAGGGGTGGAATAAAAATGTTTTGTTGGAATATAGCTTTTTTTGTTGTTTTCATGAAATTTATCATCTATCATTAATGCCAAAATACTCGCTTTCATCTCACCTGTCCACAGAACAGTCATCCAACAGGCATGTAGACTATCCAGGTAGATTTTGGAATCTGTTTTGGCGCACACCACTTTGTTCTGTATTTCTTCATGGTAGACTCATGACCTTTGGTTTTAAATACTGTTATAGCATCCGGCAGATCCATAGCCATTAGCTCGGGGGCCATTTCGGACCCCCTGGAATATTGTACATTCTATCGTTTAGAGAACATTTTTGTTGGACAACCACTCTTGCATGGATAACAATGGTGCTGAATTTTCTCGCCTTGTACATTATGTGCCTCACAGCGGACAGGTGCTTGCCAACACTTTTTTTTAAATAAGCTTGTAACTGATTCCATCCCTGTGAGCTTCAACAGCTTTTCTGCGAGGTCTTCAAAAACTGCATTTAATTGGTACAGGATTCAATTCCGCACAAAAGTGCCCAGATGTGACTCTGATGATGAGGTAAGCGTGTTCTTATGGGCAACACACTTTTGTGTGATTTTTAAAAGTCAGTTTCTATTTATTAATTAGACAAAGTAAGTCCTAATCTTCAGATCACAATATAGATCCAAGAAGCACAGTGTCACTGTCCAGTGAAAACCACTTATTTCCACTTTTTGATGATTATGATTCTCCTCAGTCTACTGAGAGTGTTTGAAACTGAGTGAGGAAAAGTATTTTTTGAACTAGTATTTATGTTTGTACTAGTTAACAGTCACATTCATGATAGTCGTTTGTATGGTTTAATTTATATCTCAAACAACTTAATGTTGATAGCTAGACAGTTAGTTTGCTAACATAATTGTTAACTGCGTATATAAAGCACAATTAAAGTTCATATTTTGTTGACACTGACAACAATCCACATAAGTCCATTTAAAACATTAAACCATTCACTGATGGCTGTGTAAAGGTGAGTGTATAAGGGTGTCTTAATGCATTTTTTAGGTTTAGTCTGTAAAGTAGTTTTTGAATAGTCTCTATTCATGCTCCTGGATTTTTGGAGATATGTGTATTT
>JAODLD010000002.1:2485210-2497953 GCA_026781065.1 Mormyrops boulengeri
GGGCTGAGTTAGGACGATTCCAAGGGGTCCCGAGTGACAGGGGCCCTAAAAAATTTGGAAAGTAACTGGATTGGTCTGGACTCAGGGGCCCAATATGATATGCTTTCATAAGCCAAAAATCTCTAGCAACGCCCCTAGTCAGAGTGACTGCAGGTGTGTGTACAGCGATTGACTGGCGTTCCTCTCAGTGTATACCCCAGGCACATGGCGACGTAGTGAAATAATGGGCTTGCCCCCCATCCCCAAAAAACAAAATTAAAAAAAATGTTACTGATCAGGCATGTAACCAGGTACAAATGGCGAATCTACAAAGGGAACTTAAATCGAGAGCATCTTGCGTGGGGAACCACCAAGAGGGACCTATCCACAGCTTATTTATTTATAAATTTAATTTTCTTCTTCTGAGGCAAGTCACCCACACAGGGATGCAACATCAAGAGTGTAATGTTGGCTCCACCCAGTGGTGAGAAAGTAGCACTATTAAACCCTACCACGAATAGTGAGATCATTATATGACGAAACGGTCGTACATATACTGCCTTACTTCATCTCTCCTCTCGCAGGTGGCGTTAGAAGGACATCAGTTTCTGGACTGATGCCTTGGACGTTCAGGATTTTTAAAAAACATTCTAGTGCCCTTATGGAAATGAGATTTGATTCAACAAATATAATAAACACCTGTAACACAAAGGTTATGGGTTCAAATCCTAAGAGCCAGACAGAAATTGTAACCCTTCCATCTATTGTAAATTGCTTTGGATAAAAGCATGAAATATAATAAGGATCTCTTGATATTTACTCAGCAAAGCAGTAGCAAAAATAATTCAATTTCAAGTATGCCAAGATCATATCAAGGATACAGCTACCAAAAGAGAGCAGTGAATGTTCAGGGACGGAGTTCTGTACAGCTTTGTGCCATGTGGGAGATAAACTGCAACAACAAACCAGTTCGCTTATATTAGAGCGTCATTATCGGACAGCCACATTATGAATACCATTGCAAACACCAGCATAAGGGCATAACATACAGACAAAGCAGTAACACCATCCTTATCCACATTGCATCATCTGTTTATTACTTATTTATTGTGAACTTAGTCTTGTCTCGCAGTCTTGTCTTTTATTGCACTGCTGTTTGTCCTGTATTGCACTGCTGTTATCCCCCCCCCTCCCCCAACATTGCACCTGTCTTTTGTCCTGCAACTGTGGCGCAAAAAGTTCACTGTGTTCCTCTGAACTCATGTGACAAAAAAATCTTGAAACTTGAACTTGAAAGGCTAAAATCAAATAAGGCAGTGATAAACTTCATACACAGCAAAGTAACAGAGAAGAAGGAGAAGGCAAGCTACAGATCATTGTGTATAGCTATGGGGATTAGGGCTCCATAGCTGTGCTCGGTAGGTCGCAAGGTCAAATCCCATGCCCTGCAAAATGATTTTACCTTTGTTTCCTTGCGTTTGCCCTTGACCCCAATTGCTCCAGGCCGGCTGACCCTTTCACAAAATGTTCACTGGATTTTTTGAATGTAACTAAGATCACGTATTATCTGAGTACAACTATAATATCGTGCGCACAAACTGAGTGACATACAGTGGAATTGCACTTAACAGAGAAGCAATGGCCATAAACATTGACAGGATGTTAAATTATTCTCATTCATATATAACTGCAATTCATAACATAAACAGCAAACATCTTTCTTATCATTAATTCTCAGCAACTTTCATCTTTAATGATGCAAAATCATTAAGGTTCTCCATAAAATTTGTTTAATGATTGCAATTCAAAAGACCGTTCAACACTTCCATCAAGACATCACTAAGAATTCCATTAAAATGAAATAAGCACAGGCACAGAGCAGAATATTAATTCAACACCAGTTGTACCCATTAATAACAATAGATGCGTAGGTAAGCATAAAATTTGATTTTATTGTTACCCTATACTGGCCAGTGTTAGGAGTGGCACAGTGACTCAGTGGATTCCTCTGCCCTCAGTCTGTGGATTCATGTACTCTCCATTTCCTCCTGCATTTAAAGTCCCTGGTATCTTTAAATTATCCATAGGGAGCATCGGTTATGGCACTACGGCTATGTGGTGCGATGCCCTGTGGGAGATCTAGCTCACAGGGTCCTCATTGCTGAGGATCCGAGCGGCTGGACCAGGCCGAGGGGACGACCATGTAACACCTGGCTGCAGCATATATGGGCACTTTCGGAGGGTGGGGGGTCGCCAACCAGGATCCCGAGGTGGTTCGTCGTGTGGTGGGCGTGGCAATGTGCTATACCAGTGCATGCTGCCCAACCTGACCGGATCTATGATTATGTGTGTAAGTGCCCTGTGACAAACTGGCATCCTGTCCATGGTGTACTCCACCAATAGACTGCCTGTGGAACGTTCTGGACCCCCCTGTGACCCTGACCAGGACACACAGCTGAAAGATAAATGAATAGTTGACAAAATAGAAGCCTACTAAATCTGTCTGTCTACTAAATCTGACTGTGCTCATTTTCTCCCCTCAGTTACAATGGGGCATGTATACTAACTACATTTCTCTATATTTCCTGTCTCTGTGAACCTGTGTGTTGTGGCCACATAAATGGAATTAGGGAAATAAGGCTAATTTGAACAAGTAAGAGTGGATAAAACAGCTCTATTACTCTCTTTTCTTGTAATAGGCAATTTTCTTTTCAGCCATGTTTATAATTACAAACAGCTAACACATAGTGAACTTTGTCTTAGATGTAATACAGATTGCATTGAATATTCCTGTAGTACTGATCAATGGTACACTAGTGTATATCCTGGCCATTTTGTGCAATGAGAAAACCTTATGTAATGTGTCTTGGTCAGTCTAACAGCCTCTGGCTGCTTCCAAGGTACCAGCTGCATTAATCCAGGTGCCCTGGGGATTCCTGGGGATGAGATCGCAGTGTCAGGGACTCCTGCTGCGCTGCTGCATCTTTGTGCTTTGCAACTTGACATCAATCTTCTGTACCCTTGTCATAGCAGTCAAGATACCTGCCTTATTGAGCCCCATTAGAAATCCAGCCTCAAATCAAAAAAACCTAGATTCTAAACTTAGCCACCTTAGTCAGGAGTGTGTCAATGATAATTTCTACAATGCAGCACTTAGGCTGGGAGTGTATGGTGACTGAGGGTTCAGGTTTATGGGACTTTCATTTTAGTAATGGTGGTTGCCCCCTCCCAGTTTACATCAAGATCCTTTGGTTGATGGTAAATTGCGGGGCATGGGTAAGGCTTGCAGAGGATGGCATCTTCCTAGCTGGCCTTGGGTCATGTGAGGTCAGCGCAGCTACAAAACTCAAAAGGTCCACACAGTCTTTCATGGCCCTTCATCTTCCCCCGGTAAGCCAGACTCCTTCAGAGTGTAATACAGATCTCTCTGACATCCACCTACATCTACTAAGCCACAGTGCAGTAATAACTGCTGTTCTCAAGGTCTGATTTACCCTTTAATCTATGTAATGAAGCTTCCAGAGGCAAGACTTTCCCTGATTATTTTTCATTCTACAGAACCTAAAGTCATAAGAACAAAGAGGGTGACACCAAATCAATCTATTTTTCATTGACTAATTGAAAGCTATTTTTTCTTATATGTTTTTTCTTTTTACTTGTATGCTGTATGCAAACAAAATGATTTTCCTATGAATATAATATCAATGTGCTAAATGCAAATATTTGCACATTAGCAACTAAGGTTTTATTCTCATGAATATTGACTATTTGCTTCCAATCTACAATATATTCTTCAGGGTTCCAAAAACAGAAGGCACATGTTACGCAGTTCCATTTAAACAAAGCTTAAGCTATTCTTTTATTAAACAATGAAAATTTTTTATACAGTTGCAATCGGAAATATTCAACCCCTTCACCTCAAAAGACATGATAGTAATGTAGATGAAAGAATGACAATAAATGACAAAAAAAACTCATTAAACAAAAAACATTTGAAACATATCTGAGTTAATTTGATAACAGAAGTTGACTTAACTTTGAAAATCAAATGAATAATGTAACACTTAACACGTGTGCATGTGCAGTATTATTCAACCCCCAGCTTCAGTATTTTGTGGAACATCCTTTAGCTTTTGTAACTTCCAACAAACGTTTTCGGTAAGTGCTGACAAGCTTCTTACACCTCTCAATCGGAAGCCCATTCTTAACGTGCAAAAGCTCAGTGATGTTTGATGGCCTCCGTGCTGCAACTGCCTTCTTTAAATCCCACCAAAAATTTTCAATCGGATTTAAATCTGGTGACTTAGAAGGCCACTCCAGGATGTTCCTGGATCTTTTTCTCAACCAAGCTTTGGTTGATTTGGAGGTGTGCTTGGGATCATTGTCTTGCTGGAAAGTCCAGTGATCACCAAGGTGCAATTTGTCAACAGAAGGCATCACATTTCTCCTTTAGTATTTCTGGGAATCCATGATGCCAGGTACACGATCAAGATTCCCAGGTCCTACTGCAGGAAAACAACCCCAAATCATCAATGACCCACCTCCATGCTTGACCGTGGGGATGGTATTCTTCTGGTCAAAAGCCTGGTCTTTTGCACACCAGACATACTGCTGGTCCATATGTCCAAACAGTTCCAGGTTTGTTTCATCAATCCATAGAACTCTGGAGTCTTATTCAAATTCCTCCTGGCATATTCAAGTCGACCTTTGACATTCTTTGCGGTCAACAGTGGAGTGTGTCTTGGTGTCTAACTTCCTTATGATGCTCCCAGTGGTGTCTCTTGGAACGTTAAATGTTTTGGAAATCTTCTTATACCCAAGGCCTTTAGGTGTGATGAAATGATTACCTCTCTCAGCTTTTGTGGAAGCTCCATTGTCTTTCCTATGATTGCAGCTCACCTTGAATACCTTCTTTGGTGGGGTTTATATACGCATCACAGCTGAAGCAAATGGAGGATCATTATTCCCAAATAAGAGTTACCAAAGGCTTAATTATGTTCAACTCCACTTTGAGCCATAAAAACGTTCAGAAAGCTTTATAAAACAACAATATTGTATGGGGAAGAATAATTGTGACATGGCTGTCTTAACAAAATATACTGTTACACACAAATACTACATCATTAATTTTCTGTGTTGATTGTATGTTTCACTCAACTCATAAAGATGTCATTCAAAGCAGAACCTTGTTTTCTGACAGAACTTTAATTGATAAATCCTTAAAATCTTTGGGGGGTTGAATATTTCTGATTGCAACTGTATATCTGGAAAAAAAACTATGAGAGCATACCTACACTTGAACCCAGGTAATAATGGTTACCAGGAAAGGAAATCACTACAGATAACCACCATGTAATCCTTTTCATTATAGATTTCTGTGTTTGACTTTATGCATACTGCGAGGCTGAATGTTTGGTGGATTTCCTATTCACTATGCAAATATCCTTTTAGCTTGTACCTTTACCATTCGGTCTTTCTGCACTATATCTCTGTAAGGTTGCACATTTTAAAGGAAATAAAAGATGGGTGAAGAAATTGGATGCAAGAATATTTGTGCTATATCATTTTATAATTAATATCCTTTGTATCTGTGTCCTTTATATTTTGCTAAGTTTCATATGATTTTTTAAAAAAAAAATACATACGGAACAACAATGTGAGGGTCAGCGTTTAATGTTGTGAAAAGGCATTGGAAATAAGCGACCTTAGATGCATTTGGAAGTTATGTCTATGTGTAAGCAATACAGATGCTCTAGTAGTCTAGTCAATACTAACAAGTACCGACGTCTCGCTCTCTAGCAAATCTGTGATTTCGTTTAGACTATAGGATCGTATGTGACTGCAAAAACTTCCGAGCTGATGCAGACAGCCCAAAAGAGCTGCACTGTAGCTTTAACATCCCTTTCTTCTGTCGGTGGCAGACAAACCATATTAAAACATCCCCTTTAGTTGGCTTTTCGGCTCAGAGGAAGGGGGTATTGGTAGTGCCAGGAGACGGACGGTCTTCATTGCTTTAGCAGGTGGGGAAACGGGAGTGAAGGCGGTTATATAGTCATTACGCGAACGTTTCAAGCTGACCAGTAATATGTTATTGCGTCTTGTGTTTTTGTAAGATTGGAGACTGAAACAGAGAGATCGCAGAAAGGCCTTCAGTTTGGGAAATCGGTTGGGAATTACGTTCACCGTTGGAGGGGCGCCGGCTCTTTTCGGGGCTTTTCCTGTGACTTAAGAGGAGATCGGGGATGACCCTTCGGTCATAATAAGCGTTTTGTCCAGATTTCACACCGAGGCGTTTTGTGTGTGCTGGGAAAATGAATAAGCGGATATTTGCCCTGGATGATCGAAGGGTAGTCTTTTCTGCAAACCCAGGAGCACCGCTGAAGTCAGAAACGGGGGAGTTTCTGCTGTGCTGAACTGAACATTTTTTTTTATCATCAATATGCCGGAGGACAGGAGGAAGACGTGTTTTTCATCTAAGGGTAAACTCCGAAACTCAGATTTATGCTGCGCGATGCATAATAAGACGTTTTGAAACGGATGCCGTTTAATAACGAATGAAAGCGAGTCCAGCTGGTTTAAATGACTTTCGTATTGCACATTATTAATATTAATAATAAACTGCATGATTTAGACCTGGTTGACTCTGCATCGTTTGTGTTACGGACCTCCAGCCTTTGGATTTGGCTGTCTGTAAATGACTTGTATGAGACATCAGTCTGGACCTGATTAGGCGTTTATGCAGAAGCTTAATGCTCGCCTGATCCCCGACACACGCACACCTAAACCGCACTTGGTATCAGCTCAGAGTTACAGGTTAAAACCTGCAAACTAGTTCTCCTTTCTGGATAAAGTCAATCTTCCTGCGAGTCTGATTAGTTACCCGCAGCGTGTATCTGGCTGTTTCTTCCCACACAGCCCCATCTGGATCCATAAATCTAATGTTATTTTTTTCATGTCCGTTTTGGGGCCGTTTAAGCAGCCATCCGTCCATCCTTGGTTAAAGTAACGGGCTGATCCGTAACGCGAGTCGCGCCCGCTGGTGCATTTCGGAGGGGAGGTGGAGCGCCGGCCGACTTCCGCGTTGACGCAGTGGGATCTCTACGTCTGGTCAGCGGCTTCCCCCGCCCAGCCCGCGGTGACAGCGATGGGTAGGAAGCGGTGTGTCGGTGCCGATTGCTCCAAGATGGCGGCCGGGTGCTGCGGGGTGAAGAAGCCGAAGCTGTCGGGATCCCCCGGGTCGGGGGGTCCCGGCAGCGCGGGGAGCGGGATGCCCGGGACAGGACACTGCGGATCGGACCTGGGGATCGGCTCCTCCTCCGCCGTGCAGGCGGGGAATGTGAGCCGGCCGAACGGCCTGGGGGGTCCCGGGAGCAGCTGCGGCGGCGGCAGCGTCAACTCGATGTCCCCAACTCCGGGGAGCTACGGTGCAAACGGCCTCTCCCCGAATCTGAGCCCCGGACTCAGCGGGGGACGCAGGATGGTGGTCTCGGCGGAGATGTGCTGCTTCTGCTTCGACGTGCTTTATTGCCATCTGTACGGATACCAGCCACCCCGGACACCCAGGTTTACAAACGACCCGTAGTAAGTATGCTAGCAAGCTAACTACAATATATCATCTCCTCTTTAATAATGTATCTAAGTGTTACCCGGATTGCTAGCCACCGCTCAGTTATTCCAAAAGCCGCTTTAAAAATCCTGTCATCCTCCTAATCCCGGTACTTTCACGCACTCTCCTCCCTGGTGGTGTCCCATACAAATGAAAGAGCACCATATAACCCCCCTCATCCAGCGCCTAACATTATAAAAGTTTTCCTTTGATAATGGCTTTTGACTCCTTTCGACCTTTCCTCCCTTCCTACAGGGACCCAACACAGCGGCTGGCTTGTATTTTATAGCGAGACTATTGGTCTGATTAACGGGTCGGAAATAAACGCTCCCCCCTCCCCTTGAAACTTTGTTGCGCTTCCTTGGGCATCACGGTTAAAGCAGCCTTTAAAACATAAATATATATAGTGTGCAAACCTGAAGAGCACTCATATTGAGTGACTCCAGCTTAATTAATCAAATCGATCAACTTTCTTTGTGCGTGTATAGGTGTTTATTAAATATATACATCCGGCAGGACAGCTGATCGCAACGTGTCCGCCTGGCAGTGATGGCAATGAGATGGGAATCGGCGCTGTCTGTCACTGCAGGGCATAATATGCGACTCCTTATTGCAGTCGACGGCTGCTTTATAAGACGGGGAAAATAGCTTTTGTCGCATAGCTGGTGAATGATTGCAGTTGAAGTGACGCGTTTATTTATTTTTTTTAAATAGTGTTTTATAGAAGTACAATGCCGGTGATAGTTTGAGCCCAGTTACAGTACCTCTAACTAGCTGGGAAACTTAAGGATTAAAATCTATGAGTAAATGTTTAGACGTGCAAAGAAGGTGGGAGATTAGACAGGCTCTTACAGCTGCCTGATGTATTTCAAAATATCCTGCGTGTAATTAAATACTCACGGGTTACGTTTACCACCACACTGCCAGTTAAATTATGGCACGCTTTTAGAGTTGACTGGTACTTTTTTTACATGGTGTCCTTGGATGTATGAGTGAATGTATTTAAGGTAAATGAAGTTTCTTGATTATATGATTTATTGTTATATAGGCATTTATCCAGGGAAGGGAAGATTGGCACTTATGTATAATATTAAGTATGTCAGCGAGAGGTACTCGCAATATTGATATTTCCTTACAGTTTGCCTTTGAATATGCTGCGTGTTCATTGTTTATCAGTCAGACTTTGGTCTGGAGAAGCTCAAGAGCCTTAAGCTGACATGAAATCTACCAGTGGGCTGAACCTTCATTTATATATAGCTGCTTGCAGAAAGCTAATTTATTAAGAAGCACCACTGAGGTGATTTGCCTAATGGAGTGAATAACTGTTTTATTTAAAAAAAATAAAAAACAACAACCTGTGTCTGGGTTGATAAAAGGAGAACAGACACTCATGTGACAGTACCCTGAAGCTGTCACGTGACAGTACCCTGAAGCTGTCTGTCATTTTGCAATTTTGTAAACCTACTGCTATGTGATAAATAACATTCTACACAGCTATAGTGCTTTTGTGAGGCTTTGAAACAAGTTCCTCCATCTCCAGTTCTGGAGAGCCAGGCCCTGCACATCTTTGGGTCCCTCTCATTTACCACGCCTGATTCTACTTCTCTGCTAATTACCACCGATTTCTTCAGTTGAATCAGGTGTGGTGGAACAGGGAGAGAGCTAAGCTGTGCAGGCTGGGGGCCCCCCAGGACTGGATTTAATGACAAGAATGGGTGGACTTTGAGTCTTTACACCAGGTGAAGCCAAAAGGTTTTGAATGCCCTGTGTCCAGAAAATTTAATGTACTTAAGATGCTTATTGAAGATTTGCAGAAAATTCTAAATGAAAATTTAAACTCCCCCCTGCTGGTCCAATTTTTCAGTCTCAGTATTGGCCATTTTTATATCACTTTAATTTTGCATGATGTCGCACTTCACGCTGAACATTTTACAGTGCAATCTCTATAAAGCACCACATAAAGGTTTAGCTTGGCTGGTTACTACATTGCTTGTGTATGATATAAATGAAGGCACGTCGAAGCAGAAAATCCATTTTTCAAAGGGAAAGGAAGAATATGTCTGCAGTTTGAAGTTGGATATGTTATTGATTGAATAAACACCAAGCTGGCTGTGGTCACTTGTGATTTGTTGAGAAGATCCTCCTGCTGTATTAAATGCTTTCTTAGCTGATGGACTTGATGGTGGATGTTCTGCTGATGGGGTGGAAACCATCAGGAATCAGCAGAAGTGGAAAGGGTACAGATCCTAAATAACTGAGTGCCTCACTGAAACTAAGTGAATAATCATTTGTGTACCTCATTAGTTATACTCAAACTGCACAACAGTGATCCATAGGCCTCTGATATTTTAAATAAAGGCTTCAGAACTCAGTGATGTATCAACCTGACTTGGATGCTCCTTGTTCGTTTTGCGCAGTCTGTGTGTTGCCTCTGTATGGATGAATTTCTGAAAGGTGACATCAGTGACATGTCTGTCTTACGACAGACCATTCGACGAGCGTTTACCAATATACATACTTGTGTTCTCACATACATGTTTGTCGTCGTCTTCCCTTGTCAAAGTACAGTTCAATACTCAAGAACAGAAGTACAGAGGGAGGTAAAATCCCTGGATGTCATTCTTGCTCAGCCCCATATATCAAGGATGCGTTGGCTGCATTCTCGTCGGCGAGAACAATCCCATGATTCAATGTGTCCCAAGTCCATTATTGTTAGTCTAGTTAGCAAGAACGCTCTTGGCAAGAATACAAGTATGTTCTTGGCGTTCTTGGTATTGATTAACACCCGATGTCCTTAATGCCTACTGATATCCATTAGCATTTGCATTGACCTTGTCTTAATTATTTTTTTGGGGGAGCGGGGGTGGGTCAGGTTGATTATCCCTTTACTAAGGTGCCATTCTGTTTCACAATAGCAAGAGAAGGGCACTTGAAAGATTTTTTTTTGAAGTGAGCACATAGATATTGAGAGGCCACTGGTTTTAAGAATGGCCCTGATCTCTGGTTCATTTGAGGACACATTTTATATGGTGAATAGTTTTTCCTGCCAAATGTTAAACGGGGAATGTCGATCTCTTCTTTTAGCTCGTGTCCTTTTTGTGACCGTCTTCACTCCCCCACTTCTTGCCCACACCGTTACCCTTATTTTGACATCCCCCCCCCCTTAAAAAAATTATCTGTTTAGCAGCTGACTCTCAGGGAAACCAAGAGTATTTGCAGTAAAACTGCAAAGCTTCCATTACGTTCTTGGACTTTGGAAAGGATATGGGTGTTTCTGTCTTGGAGGATTCACTCAGTCAGCTGATAGCCTGGGGACGGTTTATCCAGAGGCTCAAATTCAAAGTAACAATAAAAGAAGATGCAGGGAAGTGAACACACCAGGTTAGACACGGTTCGATTGTAATGCCACCTTCACACTCTTCAGTTTTCTGACACCATTAAGCTACCTCTTAAAAGTAGGACTGTTTGGCTATTTCTGACAAGCCTTTGGGAAAATCCTATGTTAACATTTACCCTTCCAGAAGCAGATGTTGTTCCCATTCAGCTCTGTGCAGAAGAATCTGTCTACCTTTATCTACTTTATAGACAAAGGAAACAAAATGAATATGATATAAAATGTAATTCCGTAATGAAGTGCTTATTTGCTCCAGTTATTTGATTGGATTCCATGTACTGTGTCAACATCGATATGAAATTTAAGGTGATGCTTGGCCTTCTGGCCAATGTCATTTTTGGAATGAAGATGAAATGTTTTTTTGCTGGAAGAATTTTAGGAGGTCATTTATGAGGATATCAGGTCTTATTTTTAGCATTGTCAGGAGGCTGACTGGGTAGCACCCTTCACATCACACCTCCAAGGTTTGGGGTTCGAATCCTGCCTCTGCTCTGTGAGTGTGGAGTTTTCTATGTTGTCTCTGTGATGCATGTGTTTTCTCTTGGTAATCCGGATTCTTTCATAGACTAGTGGCATCCTTTTACTTCCCATGGTTTGGAAATGTGTGCGTACAGTATGTGCCTTGTGAAGGGCTAGCATCTTGTCTGTGGTGTACCCCTGCCTGGTGCCCTATGCTGCCTGGGATAGGCTCCAGGCTGAACCTGTGATCTTGTGCTGGAAAAGTGATTGGATGACGGATGGAGATATTATTTATAGACATGTGTCTGGCTGTTTCACACGAAGCAGATAAATGACAGTATTGTCAAAGTTTTCAGGTGTATGTGCCTTACCGTCGGTTGAGTTTTAACTTTAACATATCACTGAACTTCTTTTATGTGATTTTGTTCTTGGTAAAGGCAGGGGCACGCCCTGAGTAGATTGTCCATCCATCTCTCTCTCTCTCTCTCTCTCTCACTCTCACACACACACACACACACACACACACACACACACACACACACGCACGCACACATGCTCATTCTCTCACTCATATCTTTGTAGGGACCTTTCGTTCATTCCTATGGGCAACACCTTAATCCCAACAATGACAACCATAACCCCTACCTATCCCTAAACTTAACCATAAGTAACCAAACAAAATACAAGATGTTTGGCATTTTTAGTTTCTTGATTGCGGTCACACACATTTTTATAAAATTGAGTTTTTCCTTTTGAATGCCATAAAAATGTCCCCAGAAGGTCAAAATAACAGTTTTTATCACAATGTGGGGAAATTTGGTCACCACAATGTAATATGTGCATGACCACACACACTCACACTCACGCGTGCGATGGAGAGTTTTAGAAATGCCTGTTGACTTAACTGCATGTTTTTGTGGCGTGAGCAGAAACCAGGCTAACTGGAAGAAGCCCGTACATCATGGGAAGAACATGCAGGTGTCACACAAACCGTGTCAATTGTGTTCAGACCCCAAACCAACTGCGTCAGCTTGGTCCCCCCCAGTAAATGATCACTTTATCTTTCTCGTTACTATGGTAAAATATTACTATCGTGTAAACAGCCACAGCTCTTCTGCTCCATTGCTCATTTTCCTCGGATTGTATGTCTTTGCCAGGCCTGCTGTATAGCTGTCTGGCCTGCTGTCAGTCTCCCATGTGAGACTGTCTCCTACCTTCACCTCCGACCTACAAAGGGATTCACACCGTCACTGACAGTCGTTAAGTTTGCATGGAATAATGAACATGTTGCTTATCTGTCATATT
>JAODLD010000002.1:2501612-2521009 GCA_026781065.1 Mormyrops boulengeri
GTGAACGAATATGAAGTCCATTTAAACTGTGGTACCTTAAATCCGACAAGTTACCCCGATAAGCCAGTAACCCTGCTCATGGTACAGGCTCCCAGACAAGGGAAACCTTGGTCTTAAGATGCTTTAAATTTTTCTGAATTGAAGAGGTCCCAATGGAATGGATTGTACAGGTCCAAACATTCAACTTAATGCAAATAATACGACATTTATTTATCTCATAAAGAAACATTTTACATATGCCTAGTGTGACTCTGCGTTGAAGTTGTGTACCGTTGTGTGTTGGTTAATGCCGAGAGTTTTTAATTGGTTCTGCTTGGCATAAAATCACTATTATTCCCCAAAGGGTGGTTTCTGTATGCATAATTGCATCACTCTGTGATGGTGTGCTAATCAAACACCTGCTCTTTATTTCGTATAGGTAGGTGTTTATCTCTTCCCTTTGAAAGCTGTTCAGGAACCCAAGTAACATCACACTGTTTACAAATGGGTTCATTATTTGTGTCACTGAATAGGATTGTACTGTGGGGTACAAGAGGAAAATGCACTGGGAGAAGTTTAAGCGTAAGCTTCCAGGGTGTAGCTTCTAAGCCGCTGCACCTCCATGTCTATATATGGTTCTGTGCCAAAGTTGTAGGCCGTCAAAGAAAATTAAATTATGCTTCTGTTGGGTTAAAACTATGATCTGTCAAAGTGTGTCAGCTTGGCTATTTAAAAACCTCACCTGAGGTCACTGTAGTATTTTGAGTTACCATCCAGAATACCGGTGTATTTGTTGGACTTGACCTCTAGCATACCCTGTTCGGTTAATCAGTACCCCATGAAGTTAATTAAGTGAGCTGGTTATGAAATGTAAGGAATACATGGAATGGCTGGGGTGTCCCTGAGGAGAGGTTTGGGAATCAAAGCGGTGTTCATCTAGCCATCCAAGATACCAAGACACCAGTGACTTTTTGGAGAAAAGAAAGAGGAACAGAAAGCTGTATATATATCCTTGCATTAACCTTTTTTTTTCCCAGAGAGAAAATATTTTTTTACTTATGCTGTATGTCTATATCTTAAGACTTTTACACGGTACTGTGTGTGTAACATAGAAATGGTCAGAAGAATAATTTCTGAATATTTCTTTCAAAAGGATTACATTTTTATTCAGCAGTAAAGTGCCACATCTAAGACTATTGCGTGAAGCCGATGGCCTGCTTATATAATTAAGGGTAATTAATGTCATAATTAAGGTCATACCAGCCAGATGTCAGATGATTTATTGGGATATTCATACCAGAATCAGAACTCACTTTTTTGCCAGTATGTATGGACCTTTTAATATTATAACTAACATTATTAGCATTTTACTACAAATTGCTCATATTCTCTTTACTGTAAGATCATTTAATAACTGCTGCCTCCATAACCTGATCTTATGGTAAAAAAATATGGTTGGCAGACTTGTATTAAATGCTTGTTTACTGCGCCTCATGTGGTGATAGGAAGTACTACCACCCACACACAATAAATATATTTAGAAGTTCTTGTCTTTTATAAGACAGTCACAGGTGACAGCTGGTGTGTTTAATGTATAATGTGGACAGTTACGGAATAGGCGGTACTTCTTAGCAAAGGGTGCTGAAATTGCGAATGATTTTGTGTTGACTTTCTTTTATTGCCTCTGCAGTCCTCTGTTTGTTACATGGAAAACAGGACGGGACAAGCGACTGAGGGGCTGCATAGGTACCTTCTCTGCCATGAACCTACACTCAGGACTCAGGGAGTACACCCTCACCAGGTAAGGTTCCGCGTATCAGCTCTGCTCTGCTTAGCATCACCTCAGACGTCTAGATCAGTGGTTCACTAACCAGACGGCTGCGGCCCACTGGGGCAATTCATTTGAAAAGCTTAGAAAAAAATTGCGACATTGGTATTGATACATTTGCAAAATAAGCTATAGGATGGGACAATACCATATATTCATGCAGGGTGATGACTTTTGGTACTTTCGCTTTTCCATTGACTTCAGGTCGAGTACCAGTACCAAAAGTGCCAAACCAGCTTGGGTACTTCTTTGGTACTTTAGTACTTTGGGGTGGGACTTGAAATGTTTTCTTTGTCGATTGGTTATGCAAATATCCTGCCTCTGAAACTCATTACGAACGCCGCCTTGAAAACAGTAGTGAACTCAGAAAACAACAATAAATGAAGTAATAAATATATATATTGCAATCTGGTCGGAACAACAGATACAATGAAGAGATATTTTTTTTTTTTTTTTAGCATTTTGTTTTATACTTGTCTTATGCCGTCCTAGCGATATGATTTTGTTATACTGTAAATATAGCAATGTGATTTTGTTGTAATAAATGTTGAGGTATTTGTGAAACAAGAAAATGAGTTCATAAATTTCTCACAAACCTGTCTACTAGTGATTTAAACAGCAAGGATGAAAATAATTACGATTGTCTCGGAGAACGCATGCAGCGCTCATGCAAAACCAGCGGAGGTAAACTTTAAACTCATCTTTAAACATATATTAGATAATCTATAAAAGGAATAATAATTCAAATTCTAAAGCTTACTAAGTTTTTATTTTCTTACGATAGAGTAAGAGAGTAAAAATGTTTTAGCTAAACTTTAACATCTGTGGTATAATGTCCGTACAGAATTGAAAATAAGAAAAAGCCTTATTTTAATATAGCTGTCAAGCAGTGTAAGAACTGCATGTGCATAACATGAGATGTTGGTATCAAAATCACACATCTGCAAGCCGTAAAATATACTACAGCCATCTTTCGAATTTGGTACAAAATTCCTCTCGTTGCGTTGTAATGTCATTCAGTGCCAGTACCAGTTTTTACGCCAGTAGAAAACCAACTCCTTGAAGTACCACACTTTTGGTACTTTGAGAAGGTACCAAAAGTACGGTACTTGGTGCGGTGGAAAAACGCTCTTAAATCACAGCTAGATAAGATGTTAACAACTTTTAGCTATTAGATGAATTCTCCCCAAGCGAGCTCGATGGGCCGAATGGCCTCTTCTTGTTTGTAAATTTCTTATATCGATATACTTTTATTGTGCATTAAATTTAGGGCTTTATTAAACATTTTTAGAAAGCAATAGTATTCCTTCCCGGTTGTAAACTGCAAGAGAGCACTGGCCGTAGCGTTACACACAATCCCAGAATTCACAGCTAAAATCAAACCATTGAGGAAGGTTACGGAAGGGAAAGGCAAGGAATCATTGATATTTAGTCCATTTTGTTTTAAAACTTTGTCAAAAATATCGTGGTTTGCAGTATTTGTTTGATTTTATGTAAGGCCAATACCTTGAAATGAGGGTCTTTTCAGTTAAGTGCATTTTTAATGGTCGTCATTTGTCAGGCTCCTCATTTTAGAGCCATTTGGCAAATATGTCTTGTGTTCAAAAACATTAACCTTCTGTTTTGTGAGCAATGCCATAAATTGAGGCAAAAAAAGTGTAGGTGGACTTGGTGGAGTGAATCTTTGTTTGCGTCATCTTCAAAAGAAATTGCATTGTTTGGCAGTGTAACCAAATTAAAATAAGCTTATTAAAATATGCTGGTCTTAATAAACATTGACAATTTTTGTCATCATTGCATGATGCATACAAGAGAAACAATATCACAACTTGTGTGCGGGGGGGGCAAACATGTTTTCCTGGACACAGGGGGTCCTTGGATAAAAAGGAAGAGAGACACTGGTCTAGATGACATCTCCGCACGGATGCTGATCTGCTGCTCTTGGAGAACTGCCATATTCTTAAGCTTAAGCAACCTTAGCTGCTGAGCACCTAAAATAGCTCAGGTCGTACCTCTTAAAATGTCTCATCCTATCCAGTTCAACATTCAGTCCAGAATATATCACTCTCTCTAAATTTCAGAGCTTTTTATAAGAAGGTGAGGTGGGTTTTTGCTGTGATCAGTCTACCCCTTCCCCCCACCTACTTCATCAGATCTTCTTTTTTATGCCTCAGCAACGTCATCTTTTGCGATTTCTCAGCCTATTGTTGACTTGATGATTCTCTAAGTGACACTGAATTTGCAGCTTCACAATTACTGGTCACGCAGATGGAACGTTTTGGGTGTCTGTCTTCCCGATGGGAAGTTCATCACAGGTAGGCTTCCTGCTGGGAACCAAAAGTGGGCAGTTAGTGGGCAGTTTCGTATTGCCTGGATATTTGGCAGAGAGTAAATCAGATACATGTCAAAGGTGCAATAAAATTCTGATGCAAAGATAATGCAAAAAAAAATTCATTCGGCGCAATGCTGCACTGAAAAGATGACTACCTTATGGCATTTCTCTCAATGTATCCGTCGACGTTATTTGCCTCGCTAATGAGTCTTCATTTTGCAGAATGTGGCTGTTTGATGAGAATTTCATCATGGGGCTTGTGCATGGTTCTTCATCTCTGCACGTAGAAATTGCACATGTAAAAATGGATATTAGCATTTGCAGGTTTTGCCAGTACGGAACGGTACTTTACCTTGACCTGGTTCATCCGCCTCTCTGATCAAGGTTTCTGGTTTGTGGTCTTTTTGGTATTTATATCCTCCTGAGCTTATGAATTCATTAAAAAAAAAATGGCGAATGACCTAAATTTAGGGAATCCTCAATAACGGTTAGCATTGATAATCTTCATGTCGCTGCTGTTAATTAAAATCTTCCAGTAAATTTTAATAATCAGATGCAAATGGAGCTCTGAAAAGGCTGCTGGAATTGGGTCGTTTATGAGGCCGCATTGTTGGGAATCCCCGTGGGGACTGTCTTCGGCTACAGCGCATCTGGAATCTTAGAACTTCTCGTGTCGCAAACAGATCGTCTACTTCCAGACATATTTGCAAACCTTGTCTGCAACCGGTATAAATCTTTTCCTTCTTGGAGTGGTCTTTTGTTCCCGGTATGCATTTCTGAGATACACTGAAGGTGGCTCGATCCTTTGTTATCCGTACCACCAATAGGGCTTAAAGTTGCTTCCTTTCTTCTTCATGAAGTCTCGTATTTTCAAAGAGTTATTCAAAGTGTCTTAGTTTCTGAGGTCCCAGGTGTTGGATCCTGTGAATTTTTTATTTTTTTTAATTTCTTCTTCTCAGGTCTCAGATCTGCTTCTCAGATCTTTCGAGGGTATAGGGTGTCTAATGATGCAGTCAGCTTTATAAATGATGTAGTGGAAGCTTCATTGGAGAGGTGGGCACAGTGACTCAGAGGGTGATGGAGAATGACAGGGGAAATGAGAGGGTGTAGCAGGATTTGTGAAGTGCTTAGAGTTCTAGCGGAGGACAGGGGTGGGGTGGGGTAGGGGGGGCTGCCTATTTTTTTTTTTTCTTTCATACTTTGTGAGAACTAGGTGTTGGAATGCAGCACAGACAGATGTGATTTCCTAACCACTGGGTTGTGTTGGCTTTCCATTAACGTGCCAGGTGGGAGAGAAATTAAATAATGCCAGAGCCAGGTGGATTTATTTCCGTCGTTGCGGTCTGATACCTGGAGTTAGAGTTGGCTGTAAGGTGGTTGCCACCCTCCGTTACAATAATTCATTAGCACAGCTAATCTCGCGGTGTAGCATCTAAAAGTCTGAATGATATAGAAGTAGATTAAACGTAAACTGACTAACTAGTTTCCCCAGAAGCCCTAAACCAGAAAAAAATGTAATTTGAATTGAGAAATAATTCATTTAATTATAGCTAGCTATGAATGTAAAGAATGTTTTGGACTGTAAGATCTCAATCTTCTCTGAAACGCACACAAAAGATTAGATTCGCAAGTCGTCAGCTTTCTTAAATATTTACTGAAAGCCAGTGTTCATAGGACAGAGGCGTGTGAATGAGTGCCACACATAGTATTCAAAGCATTCTTCTCCAGGAAGACGAGTCATCAGACAGCCACAGAAAAAAAACAATATAGGCCTGTAGGCTGACACTGAAGTGTAAAATTTTAAGATGACGCCAATTCCAACATTTTATTATAAGCAGTGGCGCTCTCTGTTAATGCACATTGCACAGCATGCCTTAATTTGGAAAACATAAGGTGTCACCGTGGTAACCAGCTAGGGCGTGAGTTAAGGAAATAAGTGTTTAACAAGGGGGTGGCAGTGTCTCAGGCAGCATGATTCGTGATCACGTGTGTTTCCTGGACACTCCAGGTTTTTTCCGTATTGTAGGGGCCAGACGAATAGTGTGTATGTGTGTGTCATCTCTTGAAATGAAGAGGCGTTCCTCCCCAGCCCCCGATTGCCTCCGGACTCTCCATCATCGTGACCCTCACTGGATGAGAAGTTATTGAACATATCTGCTTCAGTGTTGCAGATTGGCTTCTGTGCTGCTTACATATCCACTGTCAGCAAGCCTCACTTAGTCAATGCGCCGCTTAGTCAGGATTAAATCTTAGATTTGAGCCAGGGAGCTATTATTAAAAAGAGATGGCTGAGTTTAGAATCAACAGAGCTGTAATCAGTAATCTGAATCAAGATCGGAAAACTGTCTGATTTTTAAATTAATTAATTAATTAATTTATTTATTTATTTTTAGTCCATTTATGTGGGTAAATTCTATCCTACCTGAAGGTAAACGTGAAAATTTTTGGGGAAAAAATGGAATTTATATTGGTACAGGAAAAATAAATGTGGTAGATGACTGAGAATGTTGAGCTGTCTCCAAGGGCGTCTTCAGGCTATGTGCCGCCCGTGTACAGGTGAGCATCTTTCTTTGCGTCCACAGTGCCCTTAAAGACAGCCGCTTTCCCCCCATGACGCGGGACGAGCTGCCCCGGCTCTTCTGCTCCGTGTCTTTGCTCACCAACTTCGAGGATGTTGGTGATTACCTAGACTGGGAGGTACGTACAGACAATGTGATACAAGCTCAAATTCCGGTACATCCGTCCGTCGGGAGTGTAAGTTAATATTCTGGAGAAATTTCTAGAGGTGCATTGTGAATTAAGTGGCCACACATACCTCAGTGGGTTAATTTTCCGTTAGTAATGTGAGGTTATCAAAGGAGAGCTGAGACTTTATTTAGGTCTCCTGAGCTGACAGAGAAGCTGAGGCTCAGCACAAAAGCATCTGGGTTTCTTTGGGTCATCTTACCAGCAAATGTAGACTCTAAGCTATTATTTCAGTGCACCTTGCATTCAATATGAGGATAATCCTAGTCTCTGCTACTCACGGTGGATACGATACCTCACAGTCTGACTGCGTGCATAGAATGTAAGAATAGAACTTCACCGGCAGCAGACATTTTCTCCTTACTTGAATGGAGAACCCTGCTGCCCTTAAAAGAAATGCCACAGATGTGACAGTTACGAGAGTGATAATGTTTTATCTCTCATTTCCATCTGCCCACACATTGACCATAATTAGAATGTGGGGAAGGTGAAATGATTGACTCGCTATATGCAATTTAAAGCAATTTCCCCCCAAGTCCACTTGTAGTATTATCTATTTAAGTGTTATTATTTTGTTCCTGTTATGTAGATCGGGGTTTGCCTCAGTAGTAGAACAAAGTACCGCAGGTATAATTTTTATATGTTCAAAGAAAGTAATGAGTCAGGAGAACTGAGTTGATGTTTGTGGCTAATAGGGGCAGAGGTGCTGTGCTTTGATTAGCTGCCGCATAAGCGTATTGTCGCATGGCAATTAAGCTCTATTGTCTAGTGGCTAAAAGGAGATTTGGGGAGGTTTCTATGCCTCAAAGGATGGGGGGGGGGTGGAACCAAACCCTTTATTACCTTCTGGTCGACTTCCGCTTCAGTGAAATGACCAGTTTGATAAACTAATTGTAAATTGAACTAATCCAGGGCTACTGGCAAAACGAACGCAAGAATACACCAATATACGCCGATAATGAGGACGGGCAGAACATCGAAATGAATGGTCACAGTCACCTAGTTCTTCCTCTGGAGATTGACTGCTGCCCCATCGCCCTCCCTCTGCAGATGGACGGCAGCTCCGTCGCCCTCCCTCTGCAGATGGACGGCAGCCCCGTCGCCCTCCCTCTGGAGATGGACGGCAGCCCCGTCGCCCTCCCTCTCGCAGCATCCTGCTCTATCTGTGGCTGCAGTCGTTCCCACCCCTACTGCACCCAGAGCTCCTAGGCCTGCAGCTGACCAGGGGAACTCAGGGATTGGTGGAGATCATCCCTGTGGCATCTTGCCCCACCTAATGAGCCTGCCCTAAGGATCTGGCAGAGAAATTCCCTCCCTGTGTGCTGTTATGCTGTAATAATCAAGGCAGTGTTATTATGAACCTGAAGCTCTGAAGTCTATGAAGGCTATCTTCCATGGTAAACAAAAGTGTCTAGTAAAACTCAGCTTCTATTTCCAGAAGTGTGTCTCTCTCTTGAGGATTATATTTCCACACAACTGAAAACCCACCATCGGTGATTTTTCCTTAATATATTAAATAGCTTTTTTTTTTTTTTGTAATACACCTTCACAATTCTTTTTTTCGACCTAACAGGACATGTTCCATCTCTTTCTTATAGGTGGGTGTACATGGCATCAGAATAGAGTTTATTAGCGAAAAGGGATCAAAGCGGACCGCCACCTACCTTCCGGAGGTTGCAAAGGAGCAAGGTGAGATTCTGCGTATCCGATTCCATACTGTTGATGGATTTGGTTAGTACTTGGCTGAGAATCAGTGCATGTAGCTAAAACCATGCATAAGATCAGCAGCCCTACTCCTCACCTGTGTATTTATGTAACTCTGTCGGTTCTTTCTACTGCATGTTGTTCTTTCACTTATGCACTTTGTCTTCTACGTGCTGCTGTGCTGTAAGCATTTCCCTCTTGGGATTAGTAAAGTACAGCCCCCGTCAAAAGTTTGAGCACTCCAAGCCGCCTGCAAAGGAGAGTGATGGAGTGTCATGTCGCATGACCTGACCACCTGATTTAAATGCAGTAGAAATGGTTTCGGAGGAGTTTGACCAGGGAGTGAAGGAAAAGTGGCCAATGAGAGCTCAGCATATTTGTGAGACCTCCTTCAGGACAGCTGGAAAGGCATCCCAGAAGGCCACCTCATGGAACTGGTGTAGAGGAAACGTTAGGGTCAGCCAGTCCATGGAGCAATTGGGGTTAAGGACCTTGCCCAAGGGCCCAGTGGTGGGATCATTCAGTCAACGCAGGGATTTGAACCGGCAACCTTCTGATTCCCAACCCCCAGAGCTGCCCCCCAACAAATTATTTTATTTTGTCTAATACTTTTTTAGTCAGTACATAAGTCCATGTATTGTATTTTGTAGTTTTGATGTCCTTATAGGTATTGTAAAATGTAGAGGATAGTACAAATAAACCTTTCTATGGGAAGGTGTGTCCAAGCTTTTCCCTAGTACTGTATACAGTGCTGCTTGAAAGTTGTGAACCCTCCAAACATGGTTATTATTTTCTAAAAATAAATTAAAATAACCTTATGAAATGAACATTTAAATCCTAATTTGTAAAGCAGACCTTTGAAATAAGGGACACACAAGAAAAAAAAAAGAGATTTCCATTATATATTCGACAAAAGTAATTTATCTCTCAAAACAGAAAATCTGGTATGTGGTATCTTAGTCAGTAGCTTGTGGCACCTGCTTTTGCAGCCATTACTTCAACCAAACGTCTTCTGTAACCATGAACCAGTGTCTCCCATCTGCTTTTGGGGATTTTTGCCCACTCCTCCTTGCAGAACTCAGGGACAGAGGCTGGAGGGACATCTGGCGTGTACTGCCCGCTTCAGATCTTGCCACAACATTTCTATGGGATTGAGGTCCGGACTTTGACTGGGCCAATCCAGAGTGCGAATCTTCTTTCTCTTAAGCCATTCCTTGGTAGTTTTGCTGGAATGCTTTGGATCGTTGTCTTGTTCCATAGCCCATTTCCATCCCAGCTTCAACTCCCTGACGGATGGCAGGAGATTCTGGTCAAGAATTAGTTGATAGGCCTGGGAATTCATGGTTCCCTGGATAATATGGAGTCGTCCAGGTCCTGAGGCAGAAAAGCAGGCCCAGACCTTCACATTTCCACCACCATGCTTCACTGTTGGGAGGAGGTTCTTTTCTTGATATGCAGTGTTGACTTTTCTCCAAACATGGCGCCTGTGATTGTGGCCATACAATTCAATTTTGGACTCATCTGTCCAGAGAATGGACTTCCAGAAGACCTCTGGTTTGTCTAAGTGCTCTCTGGCAAAGTTTAAATGGGCAACTTTGTTCTTTGAGAGCAGAGGTTTAATTCTAGCAACTCTCCCATGAATGCCATGTCTTCACTTTTTACCTGATTGTAGACTCATGTACGTACATTTATCCCAGATGCTGCCGGAGAGGTCTGCAACTCTCTGGAAGTGAAGTGTGGCCTTTATATGAATTATTATTTTTCTGGTGCTTCTTGGTGAAAGTTTTGATGGCCGTCCACTTCTGGGCAGAGTTACGGTGATGCTGAGTGCCCTCCATTTGTAAATGATTTGTCTTACAGTGGATGGATGGAGCTGGAATCTTTTGGAGATGGTCTTGTAGCCTTCCCCAGACCGATGGGCTGTCACCACCTTCTTCCTGATGTCCTCAGATGTCTCCTCTCCTCTTGGCATTGTTGATCTGTGTGCTTTATGCCTTGGCACGACAGTAGTTTGGGTTGGTTTCCTCTCTCTTTTAATCGGTGCTGCTCAAAACCTTTCCTAACGATGTCTCATTTGATTGGTCTGCTTAATTGATTACTTGAGCACCCACATGTGTTTCACCTGAGTCTATTACCTAATTGGTTCACATACTTTTGCACATACTCTGATTAAATGTTTCATATAGTCTGTTGGCTACTTACACACTTCCCCTTAAACAGGTACATGGAATTGATGAATATATACCTGATATTTCATATATAAAACTGGTGATGATAAAATAAGAAAATCATGGTAAAACAACAGAAAAATCTAACCTACTCAAGGGGTTCACAAACTATCAAGCAGCACTGTATCTATGACTGTCCGTCTCTGAATTGGGTGCCAGTGGGGTGAATTCTTCCCTCTAGGCAAAAAAAAAAAAATGCTGATGGCTTTGTAAGAGTAGGTCCTGTCCTGGTGAAATTCAGATTGAGAAAACCAATTTAATTGGGTATGTGATTCCTTTGGAGCGATGGTATTGAGCAGGACCGATAAATATAAAACTGTACTGAAATCCATCCTCCAAAAAAGCGGAAAATGGTCCAAGTGCAAAATGGATGCTGTACAATGTCCAGCTGGTTGCTACGCTTGATGCTAGTGATGCTTAAGGTGAGGAAAAAGACATCTCTCGGGAATGTTATCCATTGTTTTTATCGGTTAAATGATTTAAGTTATTTTCTCAGTCTTTTTCTGAATTCTCTCCATCTTTGTTTAAACTTCCTACCATGGCTAATGTAGGGCTAGCTAGACAGTGGAGGCTAATTAGACTGACTGCAGGCTGCTCGTTCCCTTCTCTCGGCAGTCGCTTATCCCTATTCATTACCTGGCCGTTTAGTCATAGTGTGGAGTGTGAGGAGGAGGAACTGATGATGAAATCTTGGTCCAAAAGCAAGGATATCTGTTGGCCCCAAAATCCATCAAGTTTAGCACCTCCACAGTTGGATACCATTGTTCATGAGGGATTGTTCGCCTTTTGAATGTGATGTCTGTGCTGCCCCCCCCCCCCAGGTTGGGACCACATACAAACCATAGATTCCTTACTTCGGAAAGGAGGCTACAAAGCTACCATCACAAATGATTTCAGGAAGACCATTAAACTGACCAGGTAACACAGACATGTGCTAACAGTCTATTCTAATCACGGTACTCATTGAAATTGTTTAAGTATCACATGGTACTACACTGGCAAAATAAAACCAAATGTCATGAATTAGTTTGACAGTAAAATGACTCAAATGTCATAGCTTCTCATCAGCATGTTGCGTCTGAACAGCCTTGCTATAGTTAAGTGACGATAAGTATCCATTCAAAAGAACATTTTGGGAAAGGCTTTACTGGTTATTCATTGTGAGAGTAGCACACATTTTCACAATGTAATTGAGGAAGAATATACATTCATTATTAACCATAGTAATATTATTATAGCCTTTGGTGATTTTGAGAACATTTTAGGTGAAGCCCAGTTCTTTTTGCTGGAAATATTAATCTTGGGCAGCAGCATTTGATAATGGATGATAATTCAGTACTAAATATGTCAGAGAAGTCTAAACTCTGGATTGAGCTACAGGCTGTAAATCCTTTTTAATAAGTCAGTTTTATTGTCTTAGCGTTTTGCGGTTGATGATTAACAGGATGGGCCAGTGGGACAGGATGATCTATAGCAGGCTCTTCTCACTTGGATGGGTTTCACACCTTTAATAATTTGTGTATGTATTATTCATTGCTGGTGTGTTATCCTGGTCATTTGAGTGAACTGGATAGATTGACCCACATTATAGGAGAAGGTTATACACTAGTTTCATACAGATTATTGTCAATCAGTCAGTTAAAATGATAAATTTTCCACATATAGTGCAAATTTTCAAACAAGTCACAGAACCCTGTAGAATTGAGCTGATGCTGCACAGTGGAAAAAGGACAAAAACCTTGTTGTATGAATAGAAAGCTGGGGGAAATTATTTTAAGCTTATTATTCGAAATCTGAACATGCGTACAGATGTGGCTGCTGATGCACTCGCCCAAGGCCGTCCGTGTGGTTGGAGAAACATCGGTTTGGTCCACGTTTCTCCCGCCTCTATCCCTACCTGACCTCACGTCTTCCGCTGCAGGTATCACAGCGAAAAGATGACAATGAGCTACGCGGAGTACATCGCCCATCGTCAGCACCAACACTACCAAAACGGCATGGGGCACCCCCTCCCTATCTACAACCATTATTCCTGACAGCGACCCGCGTGACCAGTCACTGGACCTCTCCGCAGGTCTCGTCCCAGGGGAGCCCTCCGCCTCCTGGTCTAACTACATCTACTACTGTACCATTTTATGATGATTGTTTCCGTTGCCATGGGGACGCTTTCCGAGCGGCAGCATGGCAACGGATGACAGCGGTTTTGTTACTATTTATTTAATCGTCATTGTCAAAGTGTTTCTCTTTAGAGTTACGTTACTGACGTTTTGCAGCACATATTTTATTTTAATAAACTAGACGTTATTTTTTATTTGTCGTTTTTCTTCTAATCTGATTTACTTTTTCTGTGGATGGAACGTTAATATAAGGATTTTCCTTTTGTTTATCTTGCCTTTATCATATGATATGGCAAGATACATTGCACATGAATTTGGGGAAAAAATGCCCTTTTTCTTTTTAGTTGAAGCAAATTGACGTAATTGTTAGAGGGAAAAAAATAATTTGAGTGATTGAGAGGACTGACCTGAAGCCAGTTTAAATAAACCTGGAGATCTGAACGAATTTCTGTGTATCGCTGGATGACAATAGTGATGCAGACTGAAGGCTAATGGACACGTAACTGAAAATACACTAAATTGACACGATAAAACTAATGTATCCCAGGTCATATACTTTGAAGGAGCAGATTGTAACTTAGGTGCAAATGAATAAAATCAGTGTGTTTGTTTTCTTTGTAAAATTGTTAATATCCACAGCTTTTTTATGTACATTTGGCCAGTTTCCTTCCCTCCGTTAAGTTTTCCTGTTCTTCAGTCACAGGAAAACATTCGTTTAGCCGTGTTTGAGTGTTGGCTATAAAAATTCCATGTCTGTTTGCTTGGATCTCAGATGAGGCATTTTGTTTAGTTTTCTGATCTGGCTGTTGGATGGGCAAGAGCAAAACTTCTGAAAAAAGCCATAATCAGTTACAAAACACAATCTCTGTTCTGGGCTCCGTGTCTCTGTTTACTAGCACTAGCCTGAGGACAGAGGTACACTTTCGGACTCCCCTTTCGCAATGCTTCTTTTGTACAGTTTAGTTGATCAGTTTGGGCTTCATTCAGTGGGTGAACAATTTTAATGACTTCTGAAATAATCCAGATATGTATATAAATGGCCCATGTTCTTTCTTCGGGCGAATGCCAAAATTTTATTAAGGTGGAATTAGTTTCCATTGTTATTAGCTTAAAAACCAGGAGAGCCCCTTTATCTTAATATGTAAGCCATGTGTTTTTCAGTCATGCTGCATAAACTGCAGGTTACCCTATGAGAGATTTACGACTTTCGGTTTCCGTCCTATTTCATTGTGTATGGCTTTTCATGGAGTTTTTTGAAGGACACACCAGATCAATCAGAAGGCCAGCTTTCTGAGGTCTTCCAATATTCCATCCATAGCAATGCTAAAACTTCCATTGGACTAAACCATTGATACCCTGTATTTGTATAAAATATCCAGTGAAACATTTATATACCTATAAAATAACATGATTATAATGGTTATAATGCATAAAAACTTTCGATAGCGTGTGGCCTTTGTGCAGTTTAAAATGGAGTACTCTCGTCTACGTATGTGACTTTGTTATTATTTATTCAGCCCTGTCATTAATTTTAAAACGATACTAGGCACCTGAGTTAATTGGTAGGACGTTAAGGCATATTATTGAATCTAATGCTAATTAATTTTTAATGAGTCATTTGAGAAACAAGGGTCAGGAAATTTTTCCGTGGATGTTCCGTTTGGTCCCCAAATAATGTTTTGGTAACACTTTACACATAAGGCCATGTTTTTAGTAATTTATAAACGCATTCATAATGCATTATAATTCATTCATAAAGCATTATAAACATGGCTATATGTATTTATAAAAAGGCATACATTATAGACATGTTTATTATGAAGGCTTTATTAAACTCTCATCTATAGATACCTTCATAATGCAGTTAAAAGCATCCTTCATGCTTATATCGACCATTATAGTGCATTATAATGCTATCTATAGTGCATTATAGATGTTTTATAAGGCAGTCATAATGCATAATAAATATGGTTAGGATGTGTTATGCCTTTGATAAATAACCATGTTTATAATGCTTTATGAATGCATCATTATTTTGTTATGAATGTGTGCAAATTACTAAAGTTTTCAGTCCAAAGAGATGCCTTTTGGTAGTAAAAGCAGTCTGCAGTTCTCTGAACCTGGCTCTGTGTTTCCATACGGCATCAACATCACCATCATCAGAAAGTGAGGCTCTGGCTGGTCGATTGCCTAGCAATAGTAACTGACAATCCAACTCTTAAACTGTGACTTTTCTTTTTTGTTACTGTCATGATGCAGCGCCATTGCTGTGCATTGCTACACGCTATACGTGTGCACGCGTGGTACAGTGTCAGTCCTGCTTCAGTTCCTATCATATCCGCCCTGGTGGATTCCATCTCCTTGAGGCTCAAAACATGGAAACTTTCTGTTTCTTCAATATTTTATCGTATAGCTGTGTTTTGTCCCTGCGAGAAATTAAGATAGGACATTCAGGCAGTTTTTTTTCTGGTTCATTTTTTTCCCCAATGGTACATGATGATTTTGCTGCAAAACTGTTAGATTATTATATGTGATTATATGTTTGTATGCTGTGTCCACATACCCACGTGGTGTGTTGCATATGTTGTATACAAGTCAATACTATTGTTTATCCTTGACTAGTTATTTTTACTACGAAAGATTATAGAAAAATAATCTGCAAAAATGGTGCTAATGGACCTCATGTTGGAGAGGTCATGTGACTGGTCATGCGGACTTCTGAATCATATCATTATTTTTTAATATATGCAGACCTGTTTTATAGGTGTTTCGTAACAGTGTAATTATGTAATAAAATCCCGTCGTTTTGAGAGGACAGGGATATCAAAACACTTTCCTGCTCCTCTCCCATTAATTTCTGGACTGGACATCAACTCAAGTTATTTATGTTGTTACATTTCAAGCTGGGACTCTGTCACCCTTCTGATTAGAAAACACAAGTTTTTCTTTACTCACAGTTTGGGTCAGACTCATGCGGAAATCTGATATTCCACAAGGTTCTAAGCATGCACCTCGACAGAGTCATGAAAGGTTAAGATAATCAAGTAATGATGCAAACATGCATCTGTCTGCAGTGCCTTGGCACTAAGCAGCTTCTAAGGGCTTCCGTGTTTTGTTTTTTTAAGTTTGACTTTACCAAAATGCAGTAACTTTGGCTAAAGCACACTCCCGGTGAAGCTGTGTGTTTGGTGCATTTCATTTATTTTTCACTTATGCAAAATTGGTCATCACTACAATGCATTGTGGGATATGTTTATCACAGGAAAAAAAGACGTCTGGTCTCTGAGACGGCTACTGAAAAACTGGAGATTTGAGGTAGAAGATGGACCTCTATGTTCCCGAGAGAGATGATGGTATTTATGGTGTCCTCCCAGTAACCTGAACATCAGTACCATAGTTTCCTCTAAAGAATTGTTCAATATTTAAGTCTTTCAATCCACTGAAAGACATGGTTTCTGTTATTGGGGCAAAATCCCAGAGTTCCTCTTTAAGACACAGTAGTATTTTACAGTGATTCTTAATGTCTCCCAGTGTCTTGATCTGAAAAATTATGATTACATTTTCTTGGTGAGATGTATTTTAAGTAACTCAAATTAGGTTATAATTTAGATTTTTATATTCTTTAAAAAAAATCTATGATCAACCTCTTTGGATTATGAAAAAATGCACTTGACTGAACTGTATTCTGTTGTCTACATGAACAGTTTTGCATAGAAACCATTCTACGATGGTTAATTGTAAAATGCTTTCAAGCCTAATCCAGGAGCATTATGGGCTGGTTCTGCCACCCACCACTGTTTCCTGTGCTTCTTTGTATCCTTATTTCTTATCCAAAAATGACAGAAATAAACCTCCAGTGTCAATAATGTGATCAGCTGCCTTTGCATCTTATAACACGAAATGGAAATCAATAACCGACTGAGGAAAAAAAACTAAGAAACAAATGCTTTGTGGTGTGAATTTACGATGTGTATGTTAAACCAGGTTAAAGATGAAACGGAAAATGAAATTGCATGATAAACTATTAAAAGTAGCATTTCTTTATTATGTAATAATCACTAAAGCTCTGGAGGCAGTTTTGTGTGTATGGTTTCTCCTTTTGGTTCTACTAGAAAAACACACACACATACATACACATACAAGGATTGACTTCCTTGTTTCCCTCCTGAACTTGTATGACTCAAATGTGTGGTCTCCCTTTACCCTTGTGTGTTTTAAGGAACCAAAGATGCCTCCAGCCTTGTTCAAATGCTGCTCCCCCCCCACGCACAGACACACAAAAAAAAGACACAGCAGAAGAAATGTCCTTGTCATGTTGCCTTTCTTTTTTTCATAGCTTGAGTCAGTTTACATTGTTGCACTCCGGGAAACCTCATTCAATGTTAAAATGATGTTAACTGTAAATGAACTGCATGTGCATTTTCCCTTCATTGTTACAATTTTTTTTAAGGGAGAAAAAAATCCCCATAGTGTGTCTCTTTGACATGAGTTTCTTAATGTGTTTCTTAATGACCAGCAGCGATATTACATCTCAAGATGCATTTATCCTTATTGTTTTAAGGTTTATAAAAAAGGGGAAAAAAGCAAAGCCTTGTATCTTAATTCTCAACCCAGTAGCTTCACTGGTAAACAATCGCACTGATGGTTACACATTAATTCCAAGGAATGGGGGGGGGGGGGTCCTTCAATGTGTTGGCACTTTTGTAAGAAAACATGAAAACTGAAAAAAAAAGATTGTTTTGTACATCAAAGTTTATTCTTTTCAAATAAAATTTTGGATCTAGTTTATAAATTATTTTAACGCTTTTCTATATTCTGAAATAAGTTGGAATGTCTTACCTGGTTGTCAGGGGACTGAATTGGCCTTTGGGGTGCCTGGCGTAGCCCCAAATGCTCACCTTTTACTTTTCATTTTAGTTTATATGCGCTCAGTTTATTCCAACAGATAACATGGGGAAAAATAAAGCCTGGATCCACATTCCCTTGTATAACTAAATTATTCTTTCTCCCCCAGTGTGATGGACTTCAAAAAGGGCATTTTAAAACAGGAAGAGTGGAATGGAGAAGGACATTTTTCACATGGATGGCATATAGGTGGATATGTGAATTCTGGTTGTGGTGGTCCTGTTGTACATTGAACACTATTGTTACCTTTTAAATCATCCAATAAAAAAATCCAAACTATACTGATTTTAGTGCTGCTTGTTACTGTAGCAGGAGTTGAAAATATGTTCACATACTGCGCACAAAAATCACCTTTTCATTCTAAGCATGTGTGTACTTTTGAGAGGAATCTGTTCCGTGTGGTAGTGTTGCTACTCATTCTCTCATATTCATGACCAGTTAAACCCATTTCCCATTTTTATTTTTAGAATTTAGTGATTAGCTGTCATTGTTGACACACAACAACGAAATGTGTTCCCTGCATTTAACCCATATGTGACAATGTGACATAGCACAGGGCTGCATATGTCATTTGTGACAATGTGACATAGCAGGGGGCAGCTAATTCAGGGCCCAGGGAGCAGTGCTTGGGGGCAGTGTTTTGCTGGTCAGGCATTCGAACCTGCAATCTTTCAAGTGCAAGTCCCTAACCATTAAGCCACCACTGCCCACTGGTTCTTTTTTCTATATTTTTATTTCTATATTTTTCTTTTCTATATTTTACTGCTTGTCATTGGTTTAAGCCACCACAGGGTAATCCTATCAACTGTGGGTTCACAGTCACATGTCTCTTAGTACTGGCTTCAAGGTCACCCTGGAAAACATGTCTAGTATTACACGATTCCTTGAGGAATGCCACGTTCTAGTTAAAGCAGACGCTGCAGTGGGTTTGTGTGACTGCCTCAACTGGTTTCGCAGTGGGTTTGTGTGACTGCCTCAACTGGTTTCGCTGAGCTGGCTTCATGAGCAGACCAAGTCTGTCTGATCTGAGTAATCAATCATTATTCTCATTCCATCATGCTACTTAATATCCACAAAACTGACCAACTTTATTTGTAGCAATTAAGCTGTATGTGCAAACATTACAGAAAATACTAGTTACATTTCCATGAACCAACTGTATAAATATAGAACTACAGGATTCTAAGTATTTATATATAATGTATATGTAAAAAATTTAGAAGTAAATTTTGGAAATGTCAATGGCTTTGAACTCATGCCACATGAATACTAACAAATGCACATGTGTGTACAGTTTGGTTCCAGTCACATTCAGGAGTATAAACTTTACAACAAACAAATTTATGCAATTATAAAAGCATTTTCCTGAGAAAGTGCATTAATAAATGAAATATATGGGCAATGGTGAAGGCCAGCTATGTTCACCAGAATTTCCTGGGTTATGAAACTCTCACTGACCTAGGAAGAATAGTAAATATATAAGTAACAAACATACATGCATACACCATCACATAAAATAATTATATAAAATTCTATATTCTCTCTCTCTTTTTTATATA
>JAODLD010000002.1:2521109-2547931 GCA_026781065.1 Mormyrops boulengeri
CACACACACCCGCACACACACACACATACATACATACACACACACACACACACACACACACACACACATATACATACATATATACATATACATATACACATACATACATATACATATACACATACATACATACATATATACATATACATATACACATACATATACACATACATATACATATACACATACATATACACATACATACATACATACATACATACATACACACACAAAGTAAAAGTTCTTGGAGTGAATAACGATCGGGAACCGTCCTTCAGTCTGCTTTTTTGCCATGCCATCTTGCCGTATGCAACAGCTGTCTGTAGGCAGAGGCTGAGTGGTAGACGATCACTGTCAACATCTTGCCATGGATGGGAATGAGTAAAGTCTGATGACCCGTGGCCCACACCCGATACCACGGCCCATAGAAGGGGTCCGACACAGCTGGGCAGAGCATATTGTTCAGGTTGACCTCTGTTACCTGGAGGAAGGACAAATTCTTTACATAAAATCACACTATACAGCTGATTTGTCGGAGTTTACTGTAACTGCAGATGATATAAACCTTTCAAAAAAAGATCATTAATGTTTGTGAAGATCTCGCAACATCCTCCGCATAAAATCAAGCAAGGAAAAATTATAACGTGTGAAGTTATTTTACTTTGTAAAAACATTTTGTATTGGGTACAAGAATACCACCATTCAAAAGCAAAACAGGGTCAGGTGAAATGTGATTTCATGGTGTTTTTTGCGAGTGAAAATTTAATTTAAACCAGCGAAATTAATCCAGGCTACAAAGATAACCTGAGACAAAGTAATTTAATGCATTCCTAATCAAACAAAGAACAGTATTTGGGTCATTGAGAATGAAGATGAACATGATATTTAAGCAGGTGCCCAAGTTGGCCTAGGGCTGTAAGCTGACTGTCGGTATGGGTCATGGTCTCTACAGTCATATTCACTCCAAACCGCCTGCTGGATGTGACACTGGGGCAGTACGTGCCCAGATTTGGGTCGCAGCCCCAGATAAATAAGGGTGTTAATGGCGCATGCAAGGATACTGAATACCGGCAATGATTGTCAGAAGACAGTTTCACTGAGGTTTCTTACCAGTCCCAGTGCCTGCAGGAGGGTGAAATGATACAGAAAGAGGATCCCAACGGACAAGACGGCCCACCAGATATCCCCCAATGGCTCCGGCCTGTACACCCCTGTAGGCGGGAGCACGAAGAGCGGCGATGTCAGATGGCAAGCAGCCGGCATCACAAACGATGCAGCTACTACAGACACACGAGACTCGTTAAGCCACCTGGAGCACTGTGCAGTGTTGACACTGGCATTCTGAAGACCGCCCCCCAAAGAGCTAGGCTGCACCCCCCCCAAATCAGCTCATTTGCACGCTTGCACTCTCTCATTTCCCACCTGTGATGCAGAGGCAGTGACCTCATTGCTTCGCTTTGGAAAAGGGGCCCATTTTGTTTTATGATCCATTACTCAAACTTTGCCTTAGACTCCCCCAACATCCATCGCTCATTCTGTAGCCGGGGGTCTGACCAGCCGCTGGTTTTTATTCTGTGGTCTATAATTGTATTGCATTCATTGTTCTTCTGAACCTGTGCAGCTTATCTACTGTCTCACAATTTCACTATTCATCTTGCAACTGCACTATTCGATGTCACCTCTGTTTATGCCTTACAGAAATGACTTCCATGGCTCTGTGATACTGTTTATTAGCAGCATTTGCACAAAGCCTCTACAAATAATCACCCTTTTATGTAATTATAATAATTTGCACAGACTGCCTTTCTGCATGTAGCACTGAAATTGTTTATGTTTGAAAGTGTAACAAACTCCTCAACAGCAGTATATCGACTGACGTCATCATAAGCTCGGCAGAACTGCGAAGGCGGACTTTCTGATCAGTCGTTCACATAACTGGCTGCAGCAACTGGGCTCCTTCAGGGCTCAGATCGCTTTCACCATTAATCATTTTAACAGTCTGATATAATTAAATATCATAGATAGAAGAAATTAATCAAGTTAGCTACACCTTCAAAACATAAAACATTGTAATATATAACGAAACATATCTCAGAATTTTATATTGAAAATATTCTAAATGCTAGAGTACAAATAATGGAGTACTAATATAGAACAAAAACAGACCATCTATTTAATGGTAATTTTCAATATACCATGGACAAACGGTGGTTATCCAACTGAGCATGCTGTAAATTTTGTTAACTTTATGACAACAAAAATCTGAACATCTTGTCAAAGCGAGCCAAGTGATTCACTGATTACACAGCATTTACACTAGGTGGCAGTCTCACCCTGCTTCGCTTTTCACCAAAGCCATCTACAGAGTCCAAGCATTCCCAACAATGTGCCCAGCCCTTTCCTCTTAGGCAGACTATAGTTATACTACAGAAATAGTTTGATCTATGACCGTACCCTCACCTATAGTCATGATCTTTGGGTAATGACTGAAAGAGTGACATAATGGATACAAGAGGCAAAAATGAGTTTCCTTCGCAGGGTGGCTAGGCTCTCCCTTAGAGATAGGGTGAGGAGCTCGGTCATTCAGGAGGGAGTCAGAGTAGAGCTGCTGCTCCTCTGCATCGAAAGGAGCCAGTTCAGGTGGTTCAGGCATCTGTCTTGGATGCCTCCTGGACACCTCCCTGCGGAGGTGCTTGGGCATGTCCAACCGGGAGGAGGCCCCGGGGCAGACCCAGGACACTCTGGAGAGATTATAACTCTGGCTGGCCTGGGAACGCCTTGGTATTCCCCCAGAGGAGCTGGAGGAGGTGGCTGGCGAGAGGGAGGTCTGGGCATCCCTGCTTAGACTGCTGCCCCCATGACCCGACCCCGGATAAGCAGCGGAAAATGGATGGATGGGACAGAATTAGTTTCTTCCTGACACTTTTCTGATTCATTTCTATAGTCAAAAGTCTTAAAATCGCTGAAATAAAACAAGAATGCCAGATCAATGGACATGTAAATAACCACAGACCTACCTCCCTTTCTGAAAAGGTAAATAGTGACCAAGTACAGCATGACATGTTGAATATAGTAGACTTCTTTTTCAAAAGGCAGCTGAAAGAGAGGATAGCAACAAATGACTGCTGAATACTAAGGACCGCATATCTTTTCTGAGTATTGATTTACTGGGTTTTCTTATTTAAGTTGCACATGCAAAACTTTTAGTCATCCATATATTATGATGTACAACCACTTCTCATTTAGCGAACAAGTTTCATTCCAATGATTATGTCATTAAGCCAAACGGCCCCTAAGTGATAACCACGGTAGCTTAGGCAGGAAGTGGACTAACATTTTGTACATTCTACTTCAGAGATCTGTTGTACTCCAGCATGCACTGTTGCCCAGTGTACAAAATTTAGTCATAAATGTATGCACTGGTCAGAAATATTTGCTACCGTTACTGCATCATTTCTGTTATGTTTACCACTACTGCACTGTTTTTTGGAAATCAATTTGGTTTGAAATTTGGGTCGTGATTTAATGACCAAGGGAAAAATGTGGATCCTGAGGCTGAACCAACACTGATGTAAATCAATCAAATTGTATGTGGCCCCTGCCTTAACTGTTCATGTATATTATATGAGAGCCATAGACAACAAGAGACAAATTTCATGTGTGTAAACATTATTGGCCAATAAAGCTGATTATTATTAATATTAAGAATAATAATTCCAAAAGCATGCTTATGTGGCACTTCCTGTCATCACAGCTTGCAGCGTGAAGCTGCAGCTCTCCACAGGAACACATGACAGCTGCCACCCGGGCCACTGCTTGTGTAATGCGTACCTCTGGCCACACGGGGCACTCACCAGCCTGGTGTTGACAACAGGGAAGAGCAGCGCCAACAGGGCCCCGTTCAGCATGTGGACCTGAAGCCTGAAACAAAGGGGCAGGGAGGGTCACACGGAGACACGGGAGACGCTGGGTCTCTGCCGTCGGTTTCACCCCATCGCTAATGACTACTGACTATTGAAGGGCAAACGCGTCAGATTTCATGGCAGAAAAAATAAACACTGTGAGGAAACTAACAGCCGTTTCCAGGGTCTTGACACAAATTATATTTACAGGAAAACAGTACTTTAAATGCAATGGTCTGGACTTCTTGACAGCTCTATTGGCATCCAAGAATCAGGGAGCTGTTTTGCAGAGAATCCTCGCATAGAAAACTTGATGACCTGACAAGACTCACACATCCATCAGCCGGCACCGCAGTCAAGCAAGCTGCAGGTGCAAACCAAAGGAGGAGATCGGTGTTGCACTTTGCATTTCTCCCTCACAAACCAAAAAAAAAAAAAAAACACAGAATGGATCCTGGTCCACACTTAGACAAATTACACAAATAATTCCTCTCACACTAAAAACCCCATCCTGGTCAGAGTACGTAATTACTAAAAACGGGCAACATAAAAATGCCACAACTCTCAAAAGAACTGAAGTAGTAAACTGAGTGCCTCTTTTCGCATTAGCAGACTCAACACACAGTCTCGCACAAAGGCTGAACTATAGTTATACATTTAATATCAAAAGGTCATATTGGTATGCTCAGTGTCCAGCATTTTAAACATTAAATGTTTTAAATACCTGCATATCAATTAGCTATAATAAAAATGCCACAGTACTTTTCCCCAGGTTGACAGCAGGTGTGAGCTGCAAGGTTGCAAGTTCCAACACACACAACCAGCAAAACACATTTTTCAACCAGGTGCAGGGAGACAAAGATGCTATGCATCCAACCTGTGTTATGATCACAGTTTTATGAATATTTTATCTTTCTTGTTCATGCCGATTGATTCTGCCTATTAACCTGCTCTAAGGACAATTACAGGGTGCTGTTAATGTCAACATGGGTGCCGGGAGTCAGCTGACCGAATGTGTGCGTCTCAGGTGACCGTCTCACGTCAGGTGAATATTATTTATGTATTTGTTACCTCTTGTTAAAGAGGCCTGTGTCACAGTTCTGTCAAAACAGTCACGACTTCAAATGAGGACTGGAGATGATCCTGAACAACTTTGTGTCAAGGAGTCTCAATACTTTGAATAATACTTACACTGACTCAGTGCACTACATGGTTGATAGTGTGTATTTCAGTAACCGCACCTACACATCCCTAACCGAGTCAGAGAGCTTTCGGTGATGCACCGACAGTAGCAGTTGAGACTTTTCCCAGGTGGATTTACCCAGACTCAAATGAACTTCAGCACACAGTTTATCCTCCACTGTTCAGGAGTCATACTCATTAGCTAACAAGGGATGGTTAGAGAAATTACAGATGGGCTTATTTGTAAAGCCAGGATTACCACATGCAAATGTGGTTTTGGATGCAGGTACATACCGAAAAATGACTCTGGCTGTTTTGCATGATGGACAGGCCAACAGGAAAATCTGTGCGCAAAAGGAGGAACATAAATCAGATACGATTTACTAACCGAAACCTGCTTCCTCCAAACACACTCCCTGTAACCAGAGCACATACTCTAGTATTATACACACTTCCGGTTATATAGTCTGTGTCTCACACACTCATTCAATTACACCTGCTAGCTCCAATTTAATCCAAGTAAGACAAAAAACAGATGGCACAATAATACATTGGGATTCAATACCATGAGCAAAGGTGCGACAGCAAAGCTCACACTTTATAGTTAGAGAAGTATTATGTCAACACATATTGCAGTTGATGTGATTTTTCAGTTTAGCATTGAAAACGGTTGACTGAAATAACCTGGTAAATAATGCAAATTTTTCAGTAGGATGCTGTTGGCATTTTACGGTTCCACCAGGCCAACAAGGAAAGCAAAACAAACAAGCAAACAAAACTATGCTTCTGCAGGTTATGAGAAAGTGCATTCCACAGCAGTCAAACATAAACCTACAAATCAAAGAGGAAGCACGCGTTAGCTATGGGCGGGGACGACAGAAAAGTCATTATCTCGCTCCATATGGCCGTGTAAAATGTGAAAGCTCGCTGTCTCAGGCACCAGGACAGAAGGCTAACCTGGTGTAACCTGGGGTTTCCCGTTTCATAGCTAGGTACTTCGTAACAGTGGCATGGCGAGCAACTTTCAGAACAACGTCAAAGTCAAACTCTTGGATGACGACGCCTTGGGAAGTGTGGCCAGTCCCGTGGCTGTTTATTTACTTTGCGCAGGCCACCCTTCCTCACACGCAATTATTGCAGCTGTTTCCAGTCGCAATAAAGTGAACAGATTAACAGATAAAAAAAGAGTTACGGTCAAACAGATGAAACAAAGGGAAGGAGGAGTCAGCAGATAGGAAGGGCAACATGAGCAAAACTGAGGGAGAAGTACAGAACAAAACTAAACTAAATAATATAACAACAACAACAAGCTTTTTTCTGTTTATGGTATCCTACTGTAACCAAACTCTTGCTTCCTTATGACTTTATTCGAGTGAATTTATTGCTATGTTGAGCTTCACACGTAGCCAGCAACTCCCTGGAGCGCTCAGACAGGCTCGTCCATTTACGTACCCTATGTCACTATGTGTGAGTCAACGTATTACGCAATGTCTGAGTAACACACTGGCCAGAAGGTGCCAAAGAGCCTGTGGACACATGTATGTTGACACTAGTAACACAAACAGTTCAGTTTTCATTATGGCCTCGTGCATAATTAACAACACTTTCAAAAATCACATTGACCTTGGATATTTCAGCAGTTTACATAAGCATTGCTCAGATAAATTTGAGGAAACAATAAGATTACTTTGAGGATCATTAAAAGAACCTCAAGGGGCAGGAAAAGTAAGATGAGGATTATACCATTCATGCATGGGCTTATCTGTGTATGAAAAAAAAAAATCAGACATATACTATACTACAGTCAATACTGTATTGGAGTATAAGTTGGGAAACATTTAACAAGCAATAGCCTAATGATTGGGAAGGGTTCATCCCAAACATAACAGAGGGGAGTGTTTTCTCACCATGCAGTCTGGTTACCACTACTTTGAATAAAAGTTTTTCCTCCCGAGGAACTTTCAATTAAACACTGCTATTAAAATAGATCTCCTAATACTTAAAGTTTGTTACTCCGCAACACCAATTTGATCTTTTATCTTTTTAACATTTCAAGCTTTACTTTTCATTTGGTCCCTGTGAAATCAACAAAATCTGTCACTTGTTAGAATCTGCATGAATATAAATTGGATTAATTTATCTGAGTTTGCGAAGAGGTTAAAGATTGCCATTAGGTAACGAGAAAATAACAGATAGAAATTAGCATCAAATGTGATTTTTGACAGTGCGAATAAAACAGTCCAAAAGGCACACTTCTCTTCGTTTGCAGGTTCCAGACATCACAAACAGACCTGACAAACAGATCAGTACAGTAAGTCAATATTTTTGACGAGTTCCCATACCTGCATCATGGTGACAACATGACAGGGATTTAGCAGGTAAATTACGGTCTTGGTCGCGAACTTGAACCCCACTTCAACTCCAAATGTCAAGCAGAGACCGACCAATAAAAGGTTATTCCCTGGTCCGGCTTCCTCACTTTTGCAACCTTCTTTTGCGCCTTCCTTGTGCTCTTTGGAGGAGTTGATTTTCCGTAATGCCAATGCAATCTCTACGACGGACATCAAAATAATAACCAGGCTTTCCACCAGTCGCTGCTTCGGCGTGAGGAAAGCCGCACACTCCGGCCCTCCATTGCCCTCAAATTTCGGGTCGACACCTCCGTAAGCCCAATCTAACAGGCTGCAGATGTCATACCGAGCCATACTCCACTTTCGGTACCGGAGAAGGCGAAAAAAGGTGGACGTGTAAGATAACACACCGATCTGCCGGGACATCAACGTTCGGTCCACGTTGAGGTGTAATAAGGAGATTTAGATAAGGAGCGGCCAACAGTCATGCTGATGTTCGCTTTGTCGCATAAATCGCTAAACTACAACTGGATCAGACAAGACAGGCTAACGAGGGATGATGAAACCAGGAAGAGAATGTAAAATATCCATTTCCACACGAGATAAATAACACGTAAGCGCTATGTGGTAACAGCAATTACACAGCAAGACATTAAAATAGTTTACTTATCTAGGTGTGACGGTAATGGAGTACACGGAAGAGTTAAAAAATATGAACGCATTTCACTACCGAAACAACCAATAAAAAAGTAAAAAGACATAATATTCATAAACTGTAAGGTATAATAGCATGTGTAAGTAAAGTTATGTTTGGCGGTCTACTTTGGTGACTACAAGTAAAGGGCACGACAGCCCCGCAGTGTTTTAACATGTCCGTGCACTTAAACACGGGGAATTGCACTTAAATTAACGACTCCGAAGGTGCTCATGTCATATTTCAGCTACAACTTTAACGTCGATAAATAGAAAAAAAACATAACCAAGTCGACGCAAAACATTTTTGCGTTTCCGCGCCTCGTGATTCCGACTGTGCCCGATGCTGTGAGCCGGAAATACAGTTAAAAAAACACTAGAGTTTTTCCCTTCATAAATATTCATTTAAAAAACCTCGTGACTCCGACAAAAGTGCAACTGATTGGATGAAATCGCACAGAGCCCCGCCTATATGATACGTGTCGTGGACACGTGTCAATTTCATAATACTGAATCGCGCGAGTTATTAAGCAATACGAACAGTGGACAACAAGAGAAAAGCACCGGCGTAGATGGCGTTTAACGAAGATAATATTACTGGTCTTCATTTATCTGCTGTAAACCGATGGTTTATCCAGTCTCAATAACCTCATGGTTATAACTAGAATGTCAGATTTTACATAGAAGTCATGTACGGCAAAATAACCCAAAAGATTAACCGTGTCTGTAACTATATCAGTTCCCTAACAAGACATGTGCTTTTCTTTGACAATTTTGTAGCTTCACGTAAAGAGATTCTAGCCGTATCTGGAGGAAGCTGTACAAACCGCTCTTAAGTCCCTTATGTTACGTTTCAGCAGCGATGTTTTAATACTTTACTTATAGCTGGGTCGGTTTACCCTCCCGTGCAGCGCTTTTTAAAATGATATTCATGCTAAATCTCAGAGCATGCAGGATTTGACATATCTGTTACTATATATGTTGTCAATGACTGTGTCCAATTCTTAAAGTGTTGATATGGCTACACTCAGAAAAAAACGTACCAATTTATACATTTGACGGTACAAGTACTTGTCGCTGGGGCTGTACCCTCAAGGATCTGCCAGTTGTACCCTAGCTGTAGGCAGGGGCGTTATTAGAGATTTTGGGCCCCATGAAGGCATTTCATATTGCCCCCTCCCAGTCCAGACCAATTCAGTTATTTTCCAAATTTTGTAGGACCCCTGTCACTCAGGGGCCCTTGGAATCGTCCAAACTTTCTCCTGTCTTATGGTGCCCTTGGCTGTAGGTAAATGTACCTTTTAAGGTACAGAAATTGACTCCCAAGGAACATTTTTGTACCATTAGGATTTATTGTTCTTTGTACCTTTGTGTGCAAAACTGTACCAGGGCTGCACCCTTTTTTCTGACAGTGTGTATTGTACTCTCGGCTTAAATGCAACAGTAGTGACACCTTTATTACCTTACGTTGGAAATGTCATCTTGATATTGTATTGCCTTTATATGGAAAAATATAATTAAATGCTGGATATATGCACATAGAATAGAATAGTCACTTTTATTGTCATTCAGAAATACACCAGTTACTGCACATCAGAACGAAATTTCATGGCATTTTTGCATTGGCAGAGTGTGTAAAAACAAACAAACAAAAAAAATATATAGATAAAACAGAAAATAGAATATACATATATATGCATATACATATTGATAAATAGCCAATGGTCCATACATGTTTCAGGATTATCAGAGCACTGTTCACTGTTACACTGTTCAGCAGAAAGGACTAGCTATTTTGTCTGCTGTGGTGCAATGTGTTAATGTTTGAAAACCTACGTACAAGTTGCCTGGGAGAAATTGTTTTGTACAGGCAAAGAAAGTACAGGAGATCAATTATACTGTTATGAAAGCTCAAAGGAAGCATTAATGTTTATTTATGCTAAGGATATTATTCAGTCCTAGATTGTAGTTTCATCAATTTCCAAACCAAACAAAGTTGTCAGACTTTCTGAGACAGGAATTGTTAATCCCACCCTACACACGTCAACCAGGTAATTAAACACAATGATTTACACGTTTAATGTTAATAAAACTTAATTTCATAGCAAAGCAATTATTTAACAAGGGTTAGAAGTAAAACCGACAGAAGGGCAACATTACGACTGAACAATAGTTGCCAAGGCTTCTCCAAAATTTAAAGTGGATAAGCTGTGAAAACAATCTTGCAGTTTATGTAATAGTTTCAAGGGGAAACGGAAAACGGAATTAGACTGTTTTTGCCAGACCCGATAATCTTTCTCCTGCCCTGTAGAGTGAACTTTTCTGGTAGCAAAAGAATAGCAAGCAGAAAGACAAATGTTTTTACTCAAATGGTTATCTTTGCCCTTCAAGGAGATGAACCACAGAGCAGTCCTAGTTACGTTAATACCGTGGTAAATGGTTGTGGGACAGTGGCTATTTCTCAGAAATCTCTAGAAACAAGATTACCAGTTCAAATCCTAGGGTCAGCAGAATGGTTTCACCGTTGGGCCCTTGAGCAAGGTACTTAACCCCCAGTTGTTCGAGGATCTTTTCTGATCCTGCTTTCAGATCTATGCTGCTTTGGAGAGAAGTGCCTGCTAAATAAATAAATCTTAGAATCAATCTTATATTTCTGATTCTCTACTATAATTATGTTACAGGAGGCCAAATAATCCAGTTACATATAAACTACAGGACAAAAATATTCCATAAAAATATTGCAGAGGTTTTACATTATTGGGTATTATTCTGCTAGTATTTCGTTATGCTAAGTCCACAAAGTAGAATACCACTGAAGTCACCTTGCTTTTCTAATCATGAAATATCAACATGTTTCATGTGTACAAAGCTACATTCATTGCTGCTAGAATAGTGAGGAAAATGCCCCTTTGATTATGTTATATTAGGCATAATGCACACAAAATATGGTTTATGTTTACCATGTTGTATTATGTGCGATTCTGTTTTTGTTCAAAAAACTATTCCGCGTGCTAAAAAGTTTGTGGGTCACACACTGAAAACTATATTTACAGCATTCCCAGAAAATAAATTTAAAAGAGTTAAAATATCATATACATGGTAACATCAAAGCCAGTATGGAAGAAGATGTGAACAAACCACAAATCTCCAGTCATAATTGACATGACTGTTTTTAGAAAAATACACACAGCCAACAGCTGTCAGCATTTTTTTTTTTTATATAAAATTTCCTGTTAAAATCAGTGCTAAAATAAAACAATAAAATGGGTGGGGTGTTAATGTAGTCTGAACATACTATGTTGTCAGTGTTGCTACTTTAGGTCACTGTAACATACATGCAGCTGCAAGTCACTTGTTATGTGGATCTTATGTCACTCTTGCGTGTCGCAGCCCAGAAACTCAAGGCGCAAGGCAATCTCGTTATACCAGCCTCTGGGCCGAATTCGGATGTATCTGGTGAACAGTGGCGGTTCAAATACATTCAGAGCTTCTTCATCATATCTGTCATTCCCTTGGAAGACCTAGAGAAAAATAAAAGGCAGCTTATTTTTTCTTCCTATGTTTTTGTGTGACCATTTAAAAATTTTGCATTTCATGCAAGCAATATATCATTGACTTAAATTATTAAAACAATGTTTCTGAGTTGTAAGAAGAGATGATACGTCTGTGGTGTCCAGCTGTCTGTCTACTGGGAGGAATATGCTGCAGTTTAACCTTTTCCATTTTCGTATCCTCCTCCAGCACGCTGGTCCAGACATGACCGTTGTTGCTCATTGATACAGTGAACTCTGTGACCATCATGTGGGTCAGGAAAGACCGTGCCCCTTGGGTGACCACCCCTGTCACCTTCTTCACTCTCACGAAATCCACCTGGATCCATTCATAAGGGTTATTAGTCTAAAGGGGGTTGGAAGACAGGCAGACACAGTTAGCCCACGGTGTACAAAATGTAGCACTGCATCATAAATATAGCTAATACTAGGCTGGCCGAGGTGGAATATTAAGGTCCAGAAAGTGAAAATCCAGACCAAGGTCGAACTTTCCACCTCTGCAGGCAGGCAGATAGACAGATAGATAGATAGAGTTCATTAAATCTGGTGGGGAAATTAAAATGCTAACAGTGGCAACATCAAACATCTAAAAGTTCAATTACAAGATGAAAGACCCAGAATCACACAGGGTTGGCAGAGAATGTTTCTCTCACTGACAGGTGAATACTGGCACATTCATACAAATTGTGGAGAGGATAATAGGCTTAACTTCAAGTAGAGAAGAGGACAGCAGAAGCCGTTAAGGGATACCTTGGGTCTCCAAGCATTAGCAGTGCCTTCTAAGTTTAGACGGGCAAGAGAAGGGCTCCAGGACAAGAATAACTTGTGCAAGAAGGATGATGCACTGACGCTGTGGTTGGGAATCAGCATTTTTTCCATCCCCAAGGGCATTGAGCAGCCTGGCAAAAGAATGGCACGCATCTTCTACTACCCTTTGTCTTGCAGAATATTACAAGTGGGATACTTAAAAGGTCTATACTAACAACTGTCTTCTGAACTATTTTTACAAGGTTGTTGCTGGGGCAAGGCAAACGTGACGTCAATCATTAGCTTTATGGCCCTGATCTCTAGGCGTGATACGGGCGACTCACTGTTCAGATCACAGCCGTAAAGCTCCATACGAAGGGTGGGGCGATTGTTGTATTCTATAGGATGCACTCTGATGTAGCGGCCCAGGATTGGAGGGGAAAAGAAGTTTTCCTTGATCCTGGAGCCATCTGGGTTTCCAGTGAATATCTGAATAGGGCAACATAGATTCTGTCTGCAGCTGATGCACAGAAAACCCTACAACAATACAGGCTCAATTTTTCAGCTAAGGACACACAGCCTCAGTTTTGGATTGCAAGAATGGGTCATAATAAAGATATTGTGTTTGAAACAGGAAGTACTGGTCTAGGTGCTACTGTTTGATTTCCTGATTTGTGTGAAATACTCACCATTGTTGGCTTAGTGCTTTTCCCTTTGTATGTTTTCCACGTCACACTGTCCTGACTGTATGAGACGTTGTACATCACGATGAAACTCTCAGAGAGGCCGTGTGTCGCGCCCTGTGTACGAATCTTGTGAACCAGCATCGGCCTCTTAAGATCCACCTAGATGAAGGAAGAGGTTTTCAGGATGAACATTACTCAGCGAGCCTTTTGTATGCTGCAGTGCCAATGAATGGAGATTGAATATTATGTTACAGCAGTATTTTATGCAACGGATATCTTATGGCCAGGGTTTCTGCACCACAGATGCGTCATGCATGACTACTAACAATAATTAAAGGTAGGAACAAAATTAAGTTAATAAAGCATGTAGTCTCAGCTTCTGTTTAAGCTGGCAGGAGGACAAAACCCGATCTATCGCAGAGGTGGCTAGTTCAGCTCCAGAAAGTAAAAATCCAGACCAAGATTTTGTTTTAACCAACTAGTTGAGCATAAAGAGTCACAGTCACAGAGTATTCAACTGGTTGGTTGAAACAAAATCCCGGCATGGATTTTTACTCTAGTGACCTGAATGATCCACCTCTGGTCTTTTCTATCTTTTGTCCAAGTAACACAAGGGTAAATCCAATGTTATTGTTATGACGATCCTGGTGAAAAAAAAGATATTACAATAGATCATAATTACAAATTCATTTTTGCTACAGTTTATTTTTACTACCATTTATAAAATATACATTAATCATTGATGACAGTGCTAGGTGCTTCAGACTGGCCGCCCAACTGCACCTGAATCCAGGACATCCTGTTTATGCCGCTCCAGGCATTCACTGAGCCGGGCAGTTCCAGTCTGGCCAGTCTGGCCTCCCAATCACCTTGAAAAACAAGACAAGCAAACTAAGTTCTGAAGCTTGATAAAAGCAACACGATCCAACCAAATACATAGGAACATAAAACTATACAACAAAATAGTGTTACATCAAATATGAACTGTTACCAAACGTAGATTTATTCAGACAATGTATAAACCATTCAAACTTAACCAAGAATACATAGATTCCTTCAGTCATTTATTATATTTATGTATCTCAGTTATTGCAAGTAATACTTGGGTAACACTTTACTTGACGGGGCACAAATACTTGGTATTAACTCAGATACCAGTACTGTAAGTACAAACCATGAACAAATCACAAACTAAAATCGCTACCTGAGATAAGAGGCATCATGATTCATTAATGATGAACGAACATGAGATGAGTATTTCACTTGTGTTATTCATTACTGGTTCCTTCAGTAGTTCACAAAGGTTTACAGAATTAAATATAGTAAGAGCTTGAGATAAAACATGCATCACGATTCATTAATGATGAATGAACATGAGAGCAGTACGTAACAGACTTATTATGTAGTTAATTAATACTTACGTAATATTATAATACTATACTATTTGTGTCCCTTCACATAAAGTGTTACCAGCAAGGGTGTGCAAAAAGCGAATCAAAACGAATAATATTGATGCAGCTGTCTGAGCTCCTCTGGCAGTCCGATGCTCTATCACCAGGGTCCCCTGTCTGTCTAAATGAGTCCTGAGTGCCATTACTTTGAATATTTGTTACCGTAGTGTCCGGAGTCCGTGATCTGGCTATCTGAAATCCTTCCTGTCCGCATTCCCAGTGGTTCAATGCATTCTGTGAGATAAACACTTAGTGAAATCATGTCCGGCATCCCCATTGTCACAGAAACGTCAAGCCCTAAAAAAGTCTGGTTTCTGCACAGTACTTGATGCAATCTGGTTTTATTGTTTAGTTCCTCAAGCAACCTTGCCTTTGTCCCAAATTCCTTACAGCCATTTTCCATAATAAGCAGCCCACCACAAATCACCTATTTACTGAGAGATTTACTAATGCTAACATGCTGTATCAATGTAGGTTGGCTGACAGAAAGGTAAGCAATAGACTCATACCTGGACTGTAGACCAGCAGCTTGGCTCTCATTCCCGACAGCTGATGTTCCCCAATGGAACATTCAACCATCCAGGTTCCTGCCATCACTGGTCTCATTTCTACAGTCCCAAACATACCTGATGGGGAAAAGAGGCCAATACAGCATAAGACATCTGTTCTTCAAAAATAAACTGTTTTTTCAATTGGTGTCACGAGTCAGTTATCCTCCACCAGCTGAAACACAACTAACTAAACCATGCAAATTGAAGAGTAAATTTCCACAACTCACTCAGTCCCTTTTTTGTTGTTCTTGAGATGAGACTCTCAATATCAGACTTTCCCTTCATACGTTACAGTATTGGGAACCAAAACTCACTCAGTACTCGTGATTCTACAAAGAACTTTAGTTAAATCTCCAAAACTCATGAATCCACAAAAATGGCTCTCACTTGCAAACTTATCCTGTCCACATATCCTGTGGACTAAATGAGTTTTGGAAATTAGCTTTTCAGTTACTTCCCATACATATTAAACTGGGTCCAGGAGATTGTAAGCAGGGGCATTGGAGGGATATGGACACCCTGGCAGATTCTGGGGGCCCAACATTATGTAGAGACCCCAGATTACAAAAACGAATAATATACAGTATATGCTTGGCAAACATTATACATGTGCTCAGAAAGTTCTACCATTAAAAAAAAAGTATTATTATTTATTTAAAAATCTTTTATTATTATCTTTTTTTTAAAGTTAAGCCCCGAGTCCCTCCCCTCACCACAATCTACCATAAGGGATTCAGGGGGCCCAGAATTTCTAATTTCTAGCAGAATTTACTGCTAATCCAGTTCAAGGTGAAGGGGAGCCTGGAAACTACCCAGCAATGACCGGACACAACGTAGGAATCACCTAATTTTGGATGCCAGTCTGTTATATTGTGGGGGGACACCAGGGTACCTCTCAGACATGTGAAGAACATCATATCAACTGGGGGAGGGAACTGTACCTATAACCCTCGAGGTGTGAGACCACAGTGAGGCCCGCTGAACTACCAGGGCCACCAATTACATATGCTTTCAAATGCACCTATAGATATGCGATTCTAGGCTGGTCTCTAGCTGACTAATGGCTCGATTGGTGTCTGTCCAGTGTTTTACCAGGGTATAAGCTGTAAATGCCCATGCGGTGCTCTTGGTCACTGCGCACAGTGAAGGGAAGCCCGTGAAAGTGGACGGCGTGCAGCTCCCCGCTGCCACCCATATTCAGCAGGTGCCAACGGACCCTTTGATGCTGCGCCACCAGCAGGCCAGGGAGGGTTTCTGCTGTGTAGCCATTGATGGCTGTGGAGAGGGACCAGAACCTCAAGCAAACGCAGATATGAGACATATACATGTGCATCAGGATCACAAGCTATGTAGTCACACATGAACCCGGCGCAACGTCTCACCTGAGAACTTGTTCCCGGATTCAAACAAGGGGTCGTTTCTCCTTAAACTGCAGGGCGGAGGGCAGAACCGGTTGATGTTTTCTTCAAAATACCAACTTTTGGTTTCATCAAATACAGTGAAGAGCAGGTGGAACTCCTGGACATTCAAGTCGATGTTGTCGGTAGGGTGAAGAGTATTAGGCTTGCAAACAATTAGGGGACCAATGAGTCCCGAGTTGACATCCCTCTCCTGTGAAACGTGAATGTCGTACGCACACAAGGACATATATATTGTGTTAAGTTGTGGAACAAAGGAAAAAGACATTGTGCTATTGAACGAGAACATCCAAATATGTTACGCATAATACAGTTTGAATAAGGTTTCTAGTAGGTACACATAATGATAACACTTGCCATGTTGAGGTTGGAATAGTAAGCCCACGATTTGCAGTCAAACTCCTTAGAGGATGGTCCTTGTCTCTTTGTGATCTTCCGGCGATATACCCGCACCTCATTGGGCTGAACAGCCTCTGCATTACCTTCCTCATTCCCCTCCTCCTGACCTTTTTCAAAGATCCCATGAAGGTGGAACGAGAACGGCTTTGAAGCAAGATTCTTAAACGTCACCTGAAAATGAGAAGGAGGTTACATCCAAAAAATTTCTTCTGATAAAAAAAAAGTATTCCTCGTGCACTAGATTCATTCAAGTCCAATAGGATTACAGTATCTCCACAAACAGAAACAATAAACCCACACAAGGGGAACAAAGAATATTATAAGAATATCTTGACGATATATCAAGTTTACTTGGAAGATGGATACGTCACACTCACTATAAGAACGTTATTGATCTCTGTTTTAATCACTGGACCCATGATTCCAAGATGTTCCTCCAGCTCTCCTTGTGGTGCTGGGTGCCTGAAATCTTGGTCCAGGTATGCACGGAACACCACCTTTTTATACTCAGGCAGGTACATCCGTTTTGCTCTTAGCATGTCCCTGTTGATGAAAGTTGAAGTAGAGTGTACCAGCGGCCAACCTCAAAATGACATGGTAATTGATAAGACCTAAACGGTCCAATCTTGAGCATGAATTTTTGACATTTTTACATGTTCTTTTTCCACTTGAGATGAATGCTTTATGCTTTACCTTGCTTTCATGACCTGACGCCGTTTCTTTAATCCATAATCCCACATGACTTCTACTGCAGCGATATAATAGTTTCGATATTTTGAATCAGTAGTTCGGACGCCTAATGAATTTACTTCATTGAGCTCGTCTTTTTCAGTTGTGTAGTCGTCATACTCAAAAAGTGAATCTCTCCTGGTGAAGTTTCTGCTACTTGATGTGTTGGCCCAAGCATGCGACACTGAAAACACTTCATCGAGATCGTTTGTAGGATCTTCATCGCCATTGTCTTCGTTTATATCGTCATGTTCTGGAATCAAATTCTTTTCCTCTAGCATCTCCTTCTGCTGTGCCTTGGTCATCTTCTTGCTGCCAGCAATGCCTTCTGCTCCTCTTTCAATCCTCAGTGGACCAGATTCCCTCTGCCTGTTGTGTGGCTCTGGGTCCATAGCGGACCTCACCAAAATAGTACGGTTATTTTTATGCTCAACGTGGACAGTGCTTGAGGCTGCCTCTGACCTGTTGAGTTGTTTGTTGAAATCGGCACCCATGTTGAGATCCTCTGAACTTGTGTGATCTTCATTTAGGGGCTCAGTGTCATTTTCTTTAAGCAGCAGTGGTGCTGTATCTAAAATTGGACCTTCAACATTGCTGTCTTCATCATCTGTTTCTGATGGAGTGGTTGCAGATGCATCAGTCAAAGCACTACCAAATATGGGGTCGGACAGAGTTCTCTTCTTGAGCTTCCCAGGCGCCTTGCTGGGCTCAGGTGAAAATTTGTGGTGCATCCCCATAGGCTCAAGGGGTAAATGGTTTTCTGTACCATTTTGCAAGATCAGAGGGTGATTCTGCTTCAGCACCTCCCGTAGGACGTCCTCAGGAATGTCACCCTCAGCTTCACTCTGGCCATTTGGGCTGAGCGAGATGTAGGTGATTTCACAGAATGGGTGAATGTGGGAGTCCTCTGTAGTGTTTTTCCTTGCAGAAGTCGAGGTGTTTTTATCTACTGGCTTCCTGCACAGTCTGACTGCAAGGGTCCTGTTCTTTCGACCAGCACTTCTGCCAATATTTTGTTGATTATACTCTTCAAGGTAATCGCTGTCGTCGAACAATGGAAGATTCCGGTCACAGTCTTTCACCGTGTACTTGGCACTCATGCCACGGTTTTTGGCACTGGGATCGAAAGCACCAATCTCCCATTCACCTGCATTTACACAGTAAAGTGGTTTGAGGTTAACAAAAGCCACGTGATGGTACTCCCAGCTTAAAACATTAACGCAGTTTCATAGGTGGCCAAGACACAACAAAAAAATGTTTTTTATTGTTGTAACCACTAGGTGGAGTCTTTGAGAGAAGAGATTTGCTTGGTATTGACTTGTGCATTTTTAAGATGAAGATGGATTTTATTGATTCCCAGGAGAAAATTCTGGTGCATACAGCAGCGTGTATATATTGCACAGACTAACATAAATATAGTGGCAAACAGACAAAGTGCAAAGACAGTACCTATAGGGCAAATAAGTAAATGTGGTGCAAACAAATTTTAAAAAAGGACGCATTACAGAAATAGAATATCCTGAAAAAATATTGTAATATTTCAGAAATAAATAAGTATTTAAAGATAATAATAACAATAATAAATTAACTGATTCATTTTAAAAAATGTTGTTTTGCTGAATTCTGCTTTCTTTGGTAAAACAATCACTTAACCATTCTATTTATACAATCAAAAAAATTAAAATACGGTTATCTACAGATTTTTTATACTCAAACTAAATGAGACACTCAGAACTATGTGTTCTGTTGAATTTTGCCAGTTTGCTTAAAAAAATAATCAGTAAGATTGTGTCCCGATTTTTAGAGATAAATGTGAAGTCAAGTCTAGTTTTTTTATATAGCACATTTAAAAATAACAACTGTCAATCCAATGCGCTGTACAAAAAAGAGAATTAAAACTGACAAGACATTAAACCAACTCAACTGCTACTTAACAAAATAAAAGAGTTTTAGGACATGATTATATAACAGTGCATAATAGGGCGAATTTAAATTTAATTAAAAATGTAGATAGTGATGAAGACAGATCAACAACAAAAGAAACACCATAGTTAATTGGCGCTACCAAAGAAGACATCTTGCTGATCTTAACAGTAAGCCTCCGATCGTTAAGATAGGAAGTGAGCCAGTCTAGGGCAGTGCCCTGAATTTCTATTCCACACTTGAGTCAGTCTGGGAGAATATTGCGTTCGACTTTGTTGAAAGCCGAGCTAAGATCCAGCAAAATCAAGACACAAGAACCAGAGTCAACAGACCTCTCCATGGCTGAGATAGGAAGACAACTCGTAAAACACAACCTTTTTTTCCGTAATCTTGGATAGGATAGGATAGATTGGAGATGGGTCTATAATTGTGTAGTATTGTAGAGTCCAGGTTATGTTTTTTTAGCAATGGGGGAACCGCTAAATAAGGAGGAACTGAACCATCTGCAAGTCAGCGATTAATTATGGCCAAGATCACTGGGCCAATGGTGGGAAGTACCTATATAAATAGGCAAGTGGGTAGGACATTGAGAGGACAGTTAATGGACTTAATTTTTCTAGGGCTGGGCAATAGTTTTGGGTCTCCTAGATTCTAGGGGAGCAAATGAATTCAGGGTAACTTCGCATGTGGAACGCAACTGACTTAGAATATTATCAGGAGCCATGGTAGGGGCTGCAAGAAGATAATTCAAACGCATCTCTACATATGCATGAGCAAATTCTTTAGCAGTAGATGAGTTTATAACATAGAAATAATATGAGGTATTGGAACAGTTGGAAATGGGATGAGAGAATGAAGAGACAAACAAGATAGGTTTATGATCAGGCAGGCAGGCATCGATGATCTCAATATTTTGAACCGTGAAACCTAATGATGAAACCAGATCAAGAGTGTAGCCATGAACATGAGTTAAAATAATTTCAAGTTATGTATCAATCGCATCAGCAGTTTTTTTTCCCTAATTTAACATATACAGTTCTCCATAGACCCAAATCAATTAAAAAGTAAATTCAGTGATCTTACCCACAGTCTCCATTTCCATACTGACTGTCTCTCCATTCATAGGAAAGAGAGTGAGAACTGTTTCATATACTTTGTCTCGTTCAAAGGTGTTTCCCATGAAGTACACCGACAGGAAGTCACTCTGGGTGCCCACATTCAGCACATGCCAGAAGGTGACATCTCCCAGACAGGTGACGAAGTTCAGGTTGTTGAACATGAGGCCATTGACATCTGTGGCAGAAACTTGACGTAAGTAAAATGCTTGGGAAGCTTATATCTGACAAATGACTGGAATGCGATGCTACACATACTTACTGTACATTACATTGGATCTGTAGAAATCAGGGTCAGTGCGATCCACTTTGGATGGATCTTGAACATACTTTTGAATGTTTTCATCTATATACCAGCTTTGGTTTTCATCAAAAACCGTGAACATCAAGTGCTTCTCTTTGTCTGACATTAACTGGAACAAAACGTATGTCACGAAGATCACATAAAAATGAGTAAGAGTGTAGATGAAGGCCTGTACCGCAGTATGGGCATTCTGGATCTTGGATATATGTATTGCTTCTTACCACATTGCCTCTTTTGTCCAGTGTCTTCCTGTAGCACACAACCAGTGGACCAACTAGGCCTGTGGCCAGGTCGCGGACGGGGTTGATGGTGCTCTTGTAGAGACGGGTGAGGCATCGCGGATCAGCCTTAGTGGGTCCATCCTCTGTTGTGATCCTCCATATATACACAAACGTATCGTTTGGCATCACGGGATAGTTTCTTAGGTCTTTCACTGTAGATGCAGACGTGCAAGCAAGTTGGCTAATGACACCAGTGATTGCTGAATTCCACAGCTTCATAAACCTACCCAATATCAATTCAGGAGACCTTACCGTCAGCTCGGCTTCCAATTGAGGAGATGCTGGTAAGCCCGTTAGGATAAATGTTGAAAGGTACACTTGCCAGGTTTTTGAACACAATCTGATCGAGCAGTGAGAAGAAAACAAAAACTAAAATAATTGCAATAATACATGTTCAACATCAGGCTGCAGCGGAGTTCATTTGTCATCTAGAAAATTTCAATAATTTTTGAAAATCTTTCTGCAATGTATAATGATATTAATAATATTTTATTTGTTGACCACATTTCTCACTCCCAATATGCTACACAGTAAAAGAACAGTTAAAACATAGAAGACAGATGATAGTAAAAACTAAAATAGCAATAAGCTGAAGGAGGCAGTAAAAAAATCCAAAAACTCAATTAAGGAATAAAATGGGAGCTAGAGGCAATGAAATTAAGGGTTAGAAATGCAATATTAGGAAAATAAAAAATATATAATCATAATGATTGAATACTATGCAGACAGGAGGCACGGCATTTGTCACACTGACTAATTGCTACCAGCCACTTATATAATACTTCCAAATTAAGGTCAGATATTTGGCTTTCATTAGACCCCTATGTTTTGTGGTTCCCTTATAAACAAAACACAGAGGCTAACGTAAGCCCCTGCAATGACAGCTGAGGAAAAGATGACTGACTGGGACATTACAGAGATTTCCCTGTTCTTTTGATTCACTCTGGAGAGTCCCATTTCCCAAGCAAGTTTCGTCTCAAAACGCATCAATATTTCACCAGCTCTTCCTTCGTTGTGTCACCTTAATTTTGTCATCCACCTCTCCTCGTAACACAGGCCCCAGCAAACTACCATTTGGTGTTTTTTGCTGCCGGAAACTTGCATCAGTGTATTCAACATATGCGGCCTTCTTGTATTCTTTGCCAATGCGCTGGGGAGCCCGCACCGTGTAGTCTGAAGTTCTGAAATGCAATGGCGACATAAGTGGGCTAAATTATGAAACTAACACTGTTGCGCATGAATGATTTTCCTCTGCTGCCATTACCTGTCAGCTTCGCTGAGCTCCGGAGCATAATCCCAAACGATCTCTTTGGCAGCAATATAATGCACCCATGTCTTGGGTTTGAGTTTTACCGCAGAACGTGGGGTCAGGCCAGAATGAATCAGTATGGGGGACACTAAGCCCTCCAGAGATATATCATACTCATAGTCATCTGATTGTATAAAATTTGATTTTTTGGAAATCCGTGCTGGCTCAGGGCAATCCTCGACAGTAAACTGAGCATTCATGCCGGCTGGAACGAGACGTTATAGATGAATAACTGGTCATATACGCTCTAGTTGCAACATTTTCTCTGTCTAATAGCTTGTAAATAATGTGTGAAGTAGTTTTTGTTCAAATAAGAGACACATTTTGCGGGTTTGTGAAATCTGCAGTGCATATAAATTGATTCAAATCAGATCTGCGAAAAAAAAATCTCAAAAATGTATAGCTAGTTTATTCATTTATTGTCAGTCGGATAGACTGAAGGAATGATTCTTACCTAGCAGGTGAGAGTGGATCTGACAAGAGATAATGTAATTCCCAACACCCACAGGCTTCATCTCTGCCGTGACAAAAGTCATGGGCGTCATTTCCAGAAAGACCTTCCTATGGTTTTTCACTTGTAGTGTGTGTTCCTGGAAATATATGGAGTGGATTTCTGATGAGGAGCCCATTCCAATCAAGTGCCAGAACACTGGGCTCTTTTGACATATCTTCAGACCTAAAGACATCACAGTAGCATTTTTGTAAATACAATGGTGGAAACAAGATGCATGACAAGCGTTCCATTTCTAATAAACATTATATTTACTGTAAAGGGACAGTGATCAATTGTGCAGATTGCTTTGAATGTAAAGGAAGGGTAGACCTGGTAGGGTTGAGTTGACGTATCCATTGATGGTGTGATACAAATTTTTCTGTCTCGTCTTCTGGAATCTTTCCAGTGACATTCCCGATTCTCCATACCAGCTCCTCGATTCATCAAACACAGCAAAAAGTAGGATGTACTCTGGGATTTTTTGATGGCCATCACTTGTAAGAGAACCTGCATGGTGATATCAAGGCCACAGTTAAAGCTTCTATGTGGCGCAGTGGACGCAGCGAGCATGGATGCAATCTGCATGTCTGACCTGCTTTACAGATGAGAAAAGCGCCGATGAGACCAGAGTTAATGTCTCGAACCACGTCCACCTGGGAGGAGTATGAGTAGGTGAGACAATCTGGATCTGTTGTAGTGGGGCCATCGGCTGGCAGGATGTCCCAAACGTAGCGGTAATAACCACCAGGGACAACAGCGTCATCTTCTTTCTCTTGGGCAGATGTGGCATCATCGTACCCAACTCCTGCGGAATTTACATGTTCAGTTAGTAGAGGGTCATGCAGAACAAATTCACTACAAATAACAACCTCGGTTGTTTTAAGGGTTTGGAGAAACATAAGCCACAGAAAATGCAGTTGTACTGTACATTACATAATTCTTTTAAATCTGCATCTTTTTGGGGGGTAATATTGTAATTGTCTTTAGCTGATTAATACACCCTCCTTAATTTCTCTCTAAGTACTTTGGAGACACCATAACTTACCTTCAGATTGTTTCCAGTAAGATATGCCAATGGGATTTATGCTGTAGGACTGGGAGGCAAAATTTTTGAAATGAACCACGACCTTGTCATTGACTTCAGCTCTTATTGTTGGACCTTGAATACCTAAAAAAAAAAAAAAAAGAAGTAAAAGTAGAAATCCACAATATGGCACTAGCCTCGGGAGGTTTATGTAAGGTACTAAGCAAACGTTTAAAAACCAGTTAAAGCATCAAAAAAACATTGTTTCTTTCCAGGTAAAACAATAAAATTCTGCTTTATAACTTTTGGCATTGTCGTGAAAACAATAAACAATAAAAATCTTGCACTGCTCATCAGACATAGAGAACTTTCAGCATCATTCAGCAAGTCCAGATGTATTGTAGAGTCGTTTAGATCTCAAACAACGTAGACGCCTCATTCAACGGTTCACGGCGTATATATTTCTTTTTTTCTAGAATGTTACTTTTAAAAACGGGATAAAACCGACTCAAAAACATATATATATATGATATATATTTTTTATATATAAAATAAGCAAAGAACGGAGCATATGAGAGGGAAAAGCAAGCAATATCGTTCTGAATATTTTTGCTACTTGCAAGAAATTATTTTCTGTTTGGATGAAATAATTTAAGGCACCTGTGTTCCTTGATGGTTTGGACTTTATTCTTGTATTTCTTTCCTAAGGCTGTTTTAGTTTGACATTTCCTTAAAAGATTAGTGGGTATTTAAAGAGCGGCGGGAACAGGTGTTCAGAATTATACAGCAGAAGTAAAATGTATCCCGACAATATAATTTAGACTTTTTCGGATAGAGGGGGGCATATAAGGTGCTCGGCCCCCAGAATCTGCCGGTATCCATGCCCCTCCGACGGTTCGATATATACTGACCACTAGACGAAGGTCTGGCTTTAAGTGTTGAGAAGGTAGCATCTGTGTATTCTCGGTAAATAGCTTTTACATACTGCTCGGAGCCATCCCTGTAATTAAGCCGTCTCCTATAAAAACTGACAGAGAATGTTAAACATGAATAGAAGACACATATTAATATAGGTCAATTAACACATATAAATACATATATCGGGTTTCACATATTCTTACATTTTACATTGTAGCATTTTTATCTATCCAGCATTGATTTAATATTAAGTAGTAAGTTACTTAGTACTAAGATTAACAGGTCTGTTTTTTAATATTAACATTACTGTACATTTTACCTTAGATCTGAACGCGTTTCCAGATTATTTGCCCCACGGTAATCCCATGCAATCTCCTCAGAAGCGATGTACAACTCCCTTACAACGCTTCGGGATAGATTTACACAGCTACTGAGTAATATTATTATAGACTGAATATGCATTGCGGATCTCCCAATATCGATCTGTTATTCTGAACAAATATGTCTATATGATGTAGTCATTGGAGGGGTTTCTGTCGCTGGCGCAAGGTAAAAGCTTACAGCTAAAACTGAAGTTGTGGTTTATGCGGAAACTTACTACGGGGTAGAAAAAAGAGGCAGATTAGGAAATGACAGAAGGGAAAATTGATAAGGAGAAGGTCTAGTGTTGGTTCTTATCTGTATTGTGTATAATGGCTATAGTAAAGTGCATTTCATTTACATTTTATTTTATAACTGAATTTTATGAACGCAAAAAAGTCTTGTGTAATGCTCTTTCTTGATATGGCGGGCAGTGTGCTAGCAAACTACCAAATTACCCAAAGGCAGACAGGTAATGGCTTAACCTCTGAAAAATTCAAAGGCAGCAGAACGTCGGTAATAAAAAAATAATTATCTGTTCTTTATGTTTTGTAATGTCCTGAACTTAGGAAGGCACGATGAAATTTTTATCGTCGGATTAAAAATCTGTAGCAGCAACAGTGCAGTAGTAGTACTGGGTCCTTGTGATCATATCCAGTATATTTATGCTGTCTTTCTTTGACATTGAATCATACTGCGCCTCAAAACGCTGATATAAATGAGGCTTTTCTATAAGCTTTTCTAAAAGTCAACAATCTCCTCCCTAATTCGCACACTGAAAACAAACTATGTTAATGTACCCAGCGGGCCCGGCTTCACGGGGGGGCCACCTTAGTGGATCGGACTCTCACTCTAGTCCGGTTGATGTTTCTTATAGTGATACCGGCTCGCAGTGATGGCGGTGTTGCCGATGATTTGAACAGACAATCTCCAAGCCAGCCAGTTCTAAAAACTTATCCGCGGCGAGAAATCGGTGGTAGAGAAAGATGTTTCTCTGCTACGTGGTATAAGTCTAGACCCTGGCTTGAATATTCCATCAAAAAAAGACGCTTGCTTTTGCTTTCCCTGTCGAGTATTTAGTATTCCCGCATGTCATGACATGCAGTATTTAAGGTTCAGTGCTATTCTATGTATAATATAGGTTTAAAGTAGCCAATAAAGTAGCCAAGTTAGGCAGCATTTTGTGCAGAAGTTTTATTTTCTGTCTGAAATATCTTGTTTTAGTAGAAATGTTGTGTACTACTTAAAATATATAGCCTATATGACGCATCTGCACTCATGCACAGACTGGATAAGATGTCAGATAGCTTTAGGGTATACATGGTTGGAAATTAGGAGCCCCATAGAATGCTTCGCTGTCATAGGACTTCTGTCTCAAACACCCAGTAGTTTTTTTAATATATGTACTTGGGGGGGGGGGGGGGGGGGGGGGGGG
>JAODLD010000002.1:2552564-2570556 GCA_026781065.1 Mormyrops boulengeri
ATATCAATGTCAATGAACTCTGAACTCTGAGAACTCTGATACTCTGAAGAACCATATTCACAGTTAAAAGGTCCTCTACAAAGGCTGTGTTTCAGCATTAATCTACCAAAATATAAACATATATTCCTGACAATTAGATGTTCCACAAAGCAAAACTGCCCCCTTTTTGTTTCTTGATTTGTTTTGCTACAATGTCTTTCTGTCCAATAAACACCACCAGCACAGGCGGTCTGTGTTTACCTGCATTTAATCCATATTTCATGAAATGGCATCATGTGTCATGTGAGCGAGGCTACAAGGTGGGGAGCAGGCCGGAGCAGCTCAGGCCCCGGCTGAAGGCAGGGCGGCCAGATGTCTCCTTAACAACATAAGAGCGATTAGCTCCTCCCCTCCAGGGTTAGTGTTTGCACAGAGCACAGCGGCGAGCAGGGGGAGATCACGTTTGCAGGCAAACCTGTAGCATCTCAATCCGCCGGAGCCATTTCCCTGTTGCTTTTCGGGCGAACATGGATGGAAACCAGAAAGCTGAAGGTCAAAAAGCAGACGTCATCGTGCTTGGGGGAGGTTTGTCAGGTGGGAACTTTCTTTCGACATGTTTTGCTAATTTATCCTGCAATATGTTTAATGTTTATTATTGTCTAATCATGTCTTCAGTTTGCATTTGCATTAAGGTTCTGTAGGTACAAGTTCAATTTATTTTATTATGTAATTAAATGTATCTTTATTTCGCTAGCCGCATCTTATTAACTTACCAAGGATCATCCTATGTTTACACATGGTAGTCTGTGTTCTGTTTAGCTGGGGTGATATTTTATTTATTTAAATTCATCCATCTATCCATCCTTCCATCCATCCACCTGCCCACCTATTCATCTTCACCACATATGACATATACATGCGCACAGTCACACATCAATTAACCTAACTTCGTATCACCGGACTGTGGAAGGTAACCCATGCAAACTCCACCCAGAGGTGAATTTTAATCAAATGAAATAATATTTTCTCTATACTTAACATCACAAATGGATTACAATAAACCAAGACAGATTAGGGGCTGCAGCATAAGTCATTATAGAAAGAATTCACATTCAAATAGACATGACTGTACAAGTTGTATGCCGCTTAAGAGAAAACCGATGAATACATGAATAGCTGTTCAGAAGAAGCACTAGCAGAAATTACCTTCGATTTATCATCCCTGAAATCTCGTAGAAACCCTCCTGTCAACCTACCATTTTCAATGGCTAGAGTACGTCATGGTACGGCTGTCAGTATTTGGCAAGCAAGGGACAATTTCCTGACAGACGAGTCTTCATTACAGGTTATTGAATGATATCTCAGCATGCAGTGTGGTCATGCTGAAATCAGTGGTGAGAAGGCAGAGAAAACAGAGATTAGGGTAAAAAGGGAACAGGAGAGAGCATGCTATTCTATGTGCTCTGTTGCATATTGTTAAATTTGATCAAGATTAGGCTTGCCGGGACAGTTTATTAAATGTGAACAGTAAGAGTGTGTGTTGTTTCATATACATTTAATGAATATAATGAGCTACTTCACTGAACATTATCTTGCTGAATGGGAGAGTAACCATTTCTTCTTGGCAAGGACAATATTTGTCCAAATATCCTCAAGGTTCATACCTCAGCCATGTCTTGACTCTATTTTGTTCTTCCTTTCAAAGGTCTGAGTGCAGCCAAGCTGCTTAAAGAGTCTGGTTTGACTGTGGTAGTCCTGGAAGCTCGGGATCGAGTCGGGGGTAGGACCTATACTGTGACGGTAAGTATGCCTGCATCAGTCTTAGGGGTAGGGCCAACACTGTCACAGACACCACAATCTAATCCAGGAGGACCTACATCGTCACTGGACCTTCTAATGCAGAGTGACATGCTGTGCTGTTGTTATACAGCCGCAGAAAAAATTAAGAGACCTCTCTATATTTTTGAATAAATCCGCATTTTAAATCCTAGTTTAACCATAGTTCTGCTAACAGAAGGCTATGCTGAGCAGCAGGTTGCTTGTAGGATCAAAATTTCTAAGACAGCAGTACACAAGAAGAAACTGAAGCAGGAAACACCGAGAATGACCAGAAGCCAGCCAGGTAAAGGGCGGAAGCGAGATTCTAATGCCAGAGATGAACATTAACTTATCTGTTTCTCATGAATCGTAGGATGACATCAAGTGACATTCAAAAGGAATGGGAAACATTAAGTGCAGGTGTGAAGTACATTGTAAGGACAGTTCATATCAGGCTCCTAGAAGCAGGACTGAAGTCCGATGAAACAAGGAAGAAGCCTTTCATTAATGAGAAACAGAGAAGAACCAGGCTGCAGCTAGCAAATAAAAAGTATTATTCACAGACACACACGCAGAAATTGAGAAATGAGTCAAAGAAAAAATTGTCCTGTGGTCTCTTAATTTTTTCCACGGGTGTATGTTATCATGTTTTTCTATTTTGATGATTTACGCTACTCTTATTCTTTAAGGGATCGAAATTCAAGTACGTAGACCTTGGAGGTGCTTATATCGGCCCCACCCAAAACTGCATCCTTAGACTTGCGAGAGAGTTAGGGGTGAAAACCTACTTGATAAATGAAAAGGAGCACCTTGTTCATTATACTAAGGTAAAGCACCAGCTCGGGTTCCATTCAACACAATGAATTGTTGAATTGTAGTGGATCACAGTGAAACACTGCTGCATAATATGGGTAACACTTTACCTGATGGGGCACAAATACTTAGTAATAACTCAGTTACTACTGAAGTACAAATCATGAACAAATACAATAGCTACTTGAGATAAAAGATACATCACGATTCATTAATGATGAACATGAGATCAGTATTTCATTGTGTTATCATGACTTGTTAATTTAATAGTTCCTTCAATAGTTCACAAAGGTTTATAGAATTAACACATATAGTAACAAATAGTAACTGCTTGAGATAGAACGTGCATCACGATTCATTAATAATGAATTAACATGAGATCGGTAAGTAACTAAGACTTAGTTTGTGGTTAATTAATACATAAGTAATGGCATAATACTGTACTTGTTAATATTATTAACTTGTTAACTAATATCATTTGTGACCCGTCAAATAAAGTGTTACCATCATATAAATTGTAATACCACACCTAATGTCACAAATTCCTTTATAGAGTGCTGCCTTTAAAATGTCTGCTCATCAACTTATCTTAATAGTGCACCTTATAGGATTGGTTACACTATGACCAGCAACAGCAGCTTGAGTAAAACCTTTGACAGTCCTGTTGTTTAAATGCTCCTGTTTTACCATCAATTAATTTCTTTGTCATTTTTAATAACCACAAAAAGGCCACATCCCCTATTTACCTTGTCAGATACAGCATTGTCTGGAACAGTTGCTCGTTCCCCTTGTTATTAAATCTCCTTGGCACTATCCTCTGTTGCTATAGATACCGGAAGGCCTGTGGGCATGCTGTCATTTCAGTTTAGCTGGATTTCACAATAGGTCAAATCGCAAGTTACTTTTTGCAAAGGTTATAAAGTGGATTATTATTGATTTCTGAGTAAATGTAATGATTTGTCTTTCCCTTATTTTAAAGAAGTGTTTCATGGCACAAAACTATTGCAGATATTTTCACTATTTACGATTTTGTGTCAGGGTAAGGCTCACCCCTTCCGGGGTCCCTTCCCACCAGCATGGAACCTCCTGGTGTACCTGGATTATAACAACCTTTGGAGAACTCTGGACTCCCTGGGAAGACAGGTGATGCTGATTACCAGAGAGCACGCAAATAAAATAAATAAATAAAATTTGCGAACAAATTACAGCTTCATGCACTGATCATTTTACTGAAATATATGATCATGGTTAAATGCATCGCCCCTCGTCAATGTGATGTGTTTATGGGCCTAGTACGTTGCCTGACTGTCTTTATAAATCAAATCCAGATGCCGCTGTTATTAAAGCAATAAAAATCAGTTTACCACGTCCAATTTTAAAGATAATAGCTTCACATCAGGAAAATAAAATGAATAAATGCTGGTGACTGATGCTAATGAGTGTGGAGTCATTACCCAGAATTCCTCTTGTCCCAGATCCCTGCCGAAGCCCCGTGGACCTGCTCGCATGCAGAGGAATGGGACAACATGACCATGAGGGAGATGATTGACAAAATCTGCTGGACAAGGTCAGAGGCTGATCTTTCTTTGGCATCTTACTGACTAGTTAAAAGGCAAAATGTAATTACTTTGAAGTTATGGTAAGTTCCTCGTCATGATATATGGCCTACTCATGCACACATGCACACCGCAACCCTGAACAGGACAAGCAGTTACAGAAAGTGGATGGATTGATTTAGGCCAGTTTATCTTAATATACCATAGGCACAAATGTGTACTCGGGGGTTAATCCGGATGAGCCAAAGGAGGTTGGGTTGCTGTAGGTGGAATAATCCAAGAGAGACTTGTGTTTATCGATTACAGGACAGCGAAGGATTTTGCCAGGCTTTTTGTGAATGTCAATGTGACATCTGAGCCTCATGAAGTCTCGGTGCTCTGGTTCCTTTGGTACGTGAAGCAGTGTGGGGGAACAAGAAGAATTTTCTCCACGTCGAATGGAGGACAGGTGAAGCATAAGTCTTACATGGCAGAAATCCCCCCCCCCCCAAAAAAAGTTTGAAAATACAGTACTGTGCATTTTTAGGCAGTCAAAGAAAATGATGGTTAAATGATCTTCATGTTAATGTAAAACTATGATTATATTTCTGTCAAAGTGTGTCAGTTTAGACATTTCAAAACCTCTCCTAAAGTCACCCCAGTATTCATCCCTCCAATTCAACCATGTATTTGTTTACTTGCCAACTAGCACACCTCGTATGGCTAATCAATACCTCACTGACTTTTTAAGAACTATTTAAATTTATTAATTAAGTGAGCTTGGGGTGAAATTTAATAAATACATGGAATGGCTGAGGTGACCCTGAGGAGAGTTCTGGGAACTGAAGCGGTGTCCATCTAGCCATACAGCTAAATTTCATTAGCTTTTTGGAGAATATAAGAAATTCTTGTTAGTTTTTATTGTTGTACTGTTAATTACATATGTTGTAATGATAAATTGTGTTTTTTTTTTGAGCGAATATACACTTACTGCCAAGATAAATACTGTAGCGTTAATTATTTTCTATTGTCAATTATTTTTACTGTAAAATTTTGCACAGTAACGTATCAGCTTCTTTTCAGTGTTTGGTTTTATAATTGAAGGAGAGGAAATTCGTGGGTGGGTCTGGGCAAATCAGCGAGAGAATGGCAGAGCAGCTGCGAGAGAGAGTCATGCTGAACCAGCCCGTTGTCAGAGTTTCCCAGAATGCCGAGGGAGTTTCGGTGGAAACATTAACTGGAGACAAATACAAGGTGTGCTCACATTTACGTTACTGTTAACATGAAATTACATTTAATAATCCTCTTTTAGGAGGTACTCTTGAATGCAATAGGACCATGTCAGTTTTATGTTGTTGTGTGTGTGTGTTTGTATACGAAGGGTGAATATTTGTATGCGACAAAGAGTGACATAATTAAGTAGATCTGGGAAAACTGCATTATGAGACAAGCTTTTGTGAGGTTTTGTGCAGAACTGAACTATAGACTGGCGTTTTTAATTCAGTTTTTTTTTTCAGGGGGGGTACGTTATCAGTGCTATCCCACCGGGACTGACCATGAATATCCACTATGAACCTGGACTACCACCCATCAGGAATCAGCTGATCCAGAGGGTTCCCATGGGCTCCATAATCAAGTGCATGATGTACTACAAAAGGCCATTTTGGAAAGAGATGGGTGAGAAGGAAGTTGTCTGTATGGTGGCCCTGAAGGGCCAAACATGATTAATTAAGAAACATGCAAAACAATAAAATCACTCACAAAGGTTCTGGTGTTGATAGACCTAAACCAAAACCATTTGATTTCAACAATCAGGTGAGGCTGAATGACAGAAGACAGGGCTAAGCATCAAGGAAATTCTGGACTGGAGGGTGGAACAGGAGTCAGTTAACCTCTCAGTTCGACACTAAGTAGGATGGTGAAGTGGGATCCACAGCAGTGATACCGTGGTGATCAAGTCAGAGTGACGGTCAGGGTGCCAGCACAAGAACCTGGAGATGAGTTTTAATCAAACACAGACAAATAATCAAGGTTTAAAAAAGTCTCTGGAAAGTTTGACTTCCATTCCACAAAGGAAATAGCTTCCCTCTGTCTCTTATAATTCCCTGAGGCACAGGGCACAAGAACGGGGTCACCCTGGACTGATGTTAGTCCATCACGGGGCACACCCTCATATATGCAGTTACAAATAATGGGCAATTTAGTGGCACCAAGCTGCGCAGTGGGAGTTAAATAGAGTAAACAGAGTCAAGCTATTTGCATAGCATAGGACAGGATTCAAACCACAATGTAGTAATAACCCACAAATCCACAAAGCCGGTGTACCACATCTAAAAGACACATGGGTGAAAATACTAAATAACTTATTGTTTATTTACAATATTTTGCATATCTGGCATGAATATCTTGGATTTCTTATATCTGTAACTAGTCTTCACTGGTTACTGAAAGCTGATGAAAGTGCATTACAGTTTTTCAAAGCTTCCTAAAATGCTGTGTATATTATACAGTGTATTGTATTATGGTATTATGTTGCTGTACAAGCAACAATATAATTAAATTACAATTAAATACAATGATCACAAGACTGAATAGACTGCAAAGAAGCTTAAAATGTAAATATTTGCCAGTTATAGAGATGCAAATAGCTTATTTGTGTTTCTTGCTCAAAAGCTTTCAGGCAGAACTACAACAATCATTGTTATTCAATAAATCCAGTTTGGAGAATGTGAATGTCATCACAGACGACTGCAAATGAGATTTTTTTCAGATGGAATCAGAAACAGAAAAGCAAGTTTATCAAAAATAAGGGAAAACTGTGATTCATTGCCTCGAAAGACAGACAACTGAACATGACTCAAGAAAATGTCATGCAATTGAATGTATAAGAGAGTTGCAGGAGTGCTGTAGTTGATGAAGATTGGGTTGCAATATGCTGTCCTGAGGTTTGTTTGCTGAAGGCACGGCAGCTTGGTCTTTACAGAGCACAACGAAATTTAAATGACGGGCTTGTAGTGATATGGGAAACACCTAGACCAGGCGGAGTTACAGTTATCCCGATGGCCTCTACACTCAAAGATCAGTAAAAGATCAGTAAAATCTTTCGCTTATGTTTTCTACAGGCTACTGTGGAACAATGATGATTGAAGATGAAGACTCCCCTATTTCAATGACCCTAGATGACACCAAACCAGACGGCTCATGTCCTTGTATAATGGGGTGACTATTTCTATTCCCCTTTTTGGACAATCCTTATTTTGCTTCTTCTCATGCAATAAACACAGTGTGCATATACAGTGATGATGCAATAATGCTCATTATCTCAGAACAGCAGCACTAAATTAGATATGGAATGTATTAAATGGCAAGCAAACAGCCGGTTTTCATAAGTGACAAGCTGGATGTGGGGGAAATTAGATGATCTGAGTGACTTTGACGAGGGACAAATCGCTATGATCAGGCAACTGGCTCGTCGGTGTATGTTCATACGTAGATATACTCATGATTGCCATTATATCCACCTGTTACATAATATCAGTTTTGTTAATAAAGTATGCTACAGCGTAATTTGCCTTACATTGAACTATGCTTGTAGTTACACGTAAAAAAATTCTACACAATTACATTCACAGATGTTGTTTTTGCAAACAGCTTTGGTTTTATGGTAATTAAAATTATTAACTGCACACATTTTAAGCTTGACAGCTAATTGCATAATGCAGATTGATGGAGAAGGGTGCCTTTTGTTTATGACTAAACAGGCAAACTAGTCTCATTAGAGCTGCATCTCTTTCTCTAGATTTATTTTAGCCAGAAAAGCCAGGGAGCTCATCCACTTGACTAAAGATGAGAGGAAACAGCGAATATGTCAGATATATTCAAAGGTGTTGGGCACTACTGATGCTCTTCAGGTACGTCCAAAGCACACCAGATCTTCTCTGAATATAATATGGCAAGAGCTACTAGTGATAAATTGTGGTGTTTAACTCTCACCAGTGTTAATCCTTATAGCCACTTCACTACGAGGAGAAGGACTGGTGTGGCGAGCAGTATTCGGGGGGCTGTTATGCTGCCTACTTCCCTCCCGGAACCTACCGCCAGTTCAGCAGGTAGAGATTCATTGGCTCAGTACCTCTTTTTATTTAGTAAATCACGTCCTCGCTTCAGACTGATTATTGGGTATTTCTGTCTTAGAACCAATAAGAAGTGTCCTGTAACTCAACAACTAAAATCTTGCACTAACAAGCCACAGGTTGTTGGTTCACATCCCAGGGAGCACCCATAAATTGTAACACTTCAGGTATTCGGGAAATTCTGTCTTAGAACCAATAAGAAGTGTCCTGTAGCTCAACAAGTAAAGTCTTGCACTGACAACCCACAGGTTGTTGGTTCACATCCCAGGAAGCAACCCATCAGGTATTTGGGTATTTCTGTCCTAGAACCAATAAGAAGTGTCCTGTAACTCAACAAGTAAAGTTTTGCACTAACAACCCACAGGTTGTTGGTTCACATCCCAGGGAGCACCCATACATTTTAACCCTTCACTCTCAGATACTCTGGATAAAATCATCAGATAAGTTCAAACAGAACAGAGAACCCCAAATTATAAGGCATGTCTTACTTCATTAACCCTGCAACTGTTGGATGCATGTTGATGTGAGGTATTTTAGCTGGCAAAGGAATGAAAACTCTTATAAGCTGTAAATTTGCCTTTTGGCTCTTTAAGGTGACTTGGCTTTTTTTAAGCACTTACAGTACATCGTTTTGGAGGAAATAAAAGCAAAGCATGCCGATACTGTGAAGATGCAGCATGTTCCCTCACCACCAGGTTTGGGGTTTAAGTCCCACCTTGTGTGTGTGGTGTTTCCATGTTGTCTCTGTTTTTATGAGTTTTATCCCCACAAGACATGAATGAATTGGTATCTTTAAATTGCCCACACTGTGTGTGAGTGTGTGCCCTAAAATGGACTGGGATCCCGTCCTCAGTGCATCCTGTCATGTGCCCTCCGCTGCCTGAGACATGCAATGAATAGATGGAAATGGCAGCCAGTCTCGGCAAACGTCTGTGGTGTATTTCCAGTCTGTAAGGACTCATTGGTAATACCCTTGCAATTTACTATTATTTCTAAAAGCAAATCGAACACATTTTACACAAAATGGTCTATCAAAAATTACTTTTCGTTACTTATTTGAATTCCATAAAAAATGTTTATAGCAGCCAGGTAAAATACGTCGGTACCCTGGGTATTGGAGCCCGTGGAGTTTTACTTGCACAAAAATGTTCCCAGGGCAGAACAAATCAGATGCCTTGGTCCTGCCTACTCTGCAATCTGATTAGTTATCTCTGTCAACCAATAATTTTTCATTGACTTTAGTTGGGCAGAGGCGCTAGGGCAAGAAGACTGATACATATTGTTAGCATCAGTTTGCTCCTAAAGGCTCCGCAGTGTGACCTTTGTTCCGGGCTCTCTGATCTCCAGGGCCCTCAGGGAACCATTCGGCAGGCTCTTTTTTGCAGGCACCGAAACGGCCACCAAATGGAGCGGCTACATGGATGGAGCCGTGCAGGCAGGAGAGAGGGCAGCCAGAGAGGTATGGTAGGACGCTCCGGTAGTTTGTGGGTGTTCACCATTATGCGTACTTGACCGTTCTTGTGTTCTTATGTACCCATCTGACGTCATCTCCTGTTGCCGAAGTTCAGTTGCAATACTCAAGAACAGAAGTACGGAGGAAAGTAAAAATCCCAAGATGTCACTCTTGACTAACCCTAGATATCAAGGATGATTCGGTTGCATCCTTACCAATGAGTACAATCCCATAATTCACTGCATCCCAAATTCGTTCTTGGCAGGCAAGTTAGCAAGAACGCGCTAGCCAAGAATATAAGTATGTTCTTGGCAGAGGTGGCAAGCCACAGAGTACTCAACAGGTTGCTTGGAAGTAAATCATGGTCTGGATTTTTACTCTCTGGACCTGAAATTGCCACCTCTGGTTCTTGGCATTCTTGGTATGGATGGACACCCTGTTTATTTGGAGGGGAGCATCATGAACTGCGTACGTGACCTGGAAGTAGTACAATGATAAGCCTTTTGAGATTGGATATGACACAACTGAAAACTAGATTAGAGGGAAGACATTGTTGGAGTCAGTCATCCCAAATAATGTCCATTTCAGGTGCTGCATGCCATGGGCCGAATCTCTTCCCTGGAGATCTGGAAAGAGGATGAAGAGGATCAGGTACTTGGTGTGTTTGTGGAGAGCTACTGGGTGTGTGGTGTGAATGCTCATGGCTTCAGGAATCCGCACGACAGCTGGGACAAAATGCACTGCCCAGTGTTTGTATGATAAGTAGAATTAAAGATACATTTTACTATACAGATTTCTAGGAAATTGGGAAACACTTATCAGACTCTCTAGTGCCTAATTAGATTTTACTAAGAGATTTTACAGAAAGAAAAAAGACATACCATGGTTTTGACCACTGTTTCTCAGGTGATATCATATATCAGTTGTACAAATTTACTAAAGCCACAACTCAGTAAGTTAAACAAATTCTCAGAGATGACATCAAAAACTGCCAGTTCTTATTAGGAACAGTAAAATTACAAATTGTCTTTGCCAAAGAGCCAGCCTGAACCCTCTTTACACTACAGAACTGATCGTTTTTTTAATAAAATTCACTTTACCATCAAATAAATATTAGATTGCAGGCGTTCTGTGATCCTGTTGCTCTGTACTGGACTGGCAGATGGATGGATTTTAGCAGCATTTTCTGGGTTTTTTTCCCTTGTCGTTTCCTGCTTTTTGTCCATCCATACTTGTCCCACTGTCCACTTTTCCTGAAGAATGAATGAATGGCTTCCTGTAAAGACTCCTTACTGGTTGTTCAAGTCAGAATGACAGTGGACTAATAATTGAAAAAGGGAAAGTGATCAAAGAAGAAACAATAAATAAAAGTCATTAAAAAAAGAACTAAAAATATAAGATCTACATAGATGCATGGGGTGGCACTGTTAGTTCACATCTCTGGGACCAGGGTTCGAGTCTCCACCATGGCTCTATGTGTGTGGAGTTTGCATGTTCTCCCCATGACTTTGTAGGGTTTTTTCCGGGTACTCCGGTTTCCCCCCACAGTCACATGGTAAGATGAATTGGAGTTACCAAATTGCCCGTAGGTGTGCGTGTGTAAGTGAAAGGCGTGTGACTGTGCCCTGTGATGGGTTGGTGCCCCATCCTGGGTTGTTCCCTGCCTTGTGCCCATAGGCTCTGGACCCCCCACAACCCTTCATAATTACAGGAAGTGGATGGCATTGATGCACAAATTCAGTCTTGGGCAAATGTAAGAGAAAAACTGAACCTGCTGTCCCTTTTGCTGTTTCCATTCCATATTACAATTATGATCAGTATGAGCTGAAGCAGTTTGGCTTCAAAATGATCAGCCTTTTTCAATAGCACTTCACTGCACACCTTGACACTTCTGTTGAAATGGAATCTTTTCTGATATATGAATCAGCGACCTCTGGGTCTCATGTTCTTCTTCTTTCCCCGTCGACGACAACTCATCAGGACGTGCCGTCAAAACCGATCACGGCGAGTTTCCTCGAGAAGTGGCTGCCTTCTGTTCCTGCCTTCATGTCAATGGCGACCGTCTGTACCGTGTTCATTTCTGCCATTGGAATCGCCTTACTGAAACCAAGCATTCAGGTCCGTCTCTCCCGCTGAGATTCCATAATATTGCCAACGTGATTTATGTAATGAAAGGCAAGATCTGCACCGCTGTGCTTGGAGGATGCGACACACTGCATTTAAATCAAAATGATTCAAACAGGTAGAGGTAAGATCAATCAAATACAATGATTTTTTTACATTATAATGCTTTCTTTATCATTTATGCAGTAGTATTTATAAGATTAGAAAACTGATGAGAAAGTGAGATGTTATAGGAAGTAAGTGTTTATGTAAACTTCTTCTTAAAGCACAACATTTCTCCAAATGATGTTTTTCTTTTCATTTTTGATCATTATTGTTTCAGTACATGTGCTTAACGTTAAGTTCATGTCAACAGTTTCACCAATGGTTATTTAGATAAATGTTACAGTTATTAATGGCTACATGAGACAAACAAAAAAAAACATACATTCTCTTTGTCCCATTTGTTTAAACTTGTTAATGGTCCTTAATGTCTTGTGGTACGCATTATTGAATGATTTGGAGTCTCCTTTTTGTCTGTTACTTTTCCTTGAGAACTTTGGGTTTTTGTGCCACCAGGAAAGCGCTACATAACGATATTTGTTTGGTGAAATCAGCTAAATGTCATATGACGACGTCTAACCTTTAAATGCCATTTGTCTGTATTATTGTGAACAGGATGTACCATGTTGAAGAAGCATTTGGTAACACTTAAAGCCTGCAAGGAGCTCTTATAGCATAAGTCGTGATGCATATTGCAAGAGTTGTTCATATCTGTATGTAAAGTAGTTTATGTCATGCTTCATAAACTACTCATTATTATGCAACGTACGCAGTGCAGATGCAGTGCAGTTGCATGACAGTGCTCAGTGGTTACATTCACACTGCTGTATACGATGCTGCATACTTGCATTGAAGACATTAATAGACATATCATAGGTAATGCATATGGTTGTACTCTGTAGAGTTGGTGTTATGAATGTGCTGACTGTCCTTTGTGTAAGAATACTTTCTCTTTAATAGTGGGTATTTCTATATATAGAGAGTGGAATGTCAGACGCATTGTGTAAGACTTTTCCCAAACAAATGACTATTTCCAGTGTGGACCTAAATTTTGTATTTATATTAAACTGTAAACACATAAATAGCATGGTGAGACAAGGAAGAATCAGTTGTCTTTCTTTGTGTTGTGTGTTCAGTGTCAACAGCCATACTGTGAGGTCACGAGACAGAATGGCTAAGTGTTACCAAGGAAAAAATAAAGTTCTTTGCTTGCTGTGCAGTGTAACTGTTTTAAGAATGATCGTTTATAACCTAAAATGCTGGGATTTAAAGTAGGGATTTAATCGTTGATTGCTAATTGCATAAGAGATGTGCATAAAGGCAAAAATTTATGTTGACTGGTAAGGGGAATCCATTGCTTCATACATTTATGTGAGATACCAGTCAAGTTATGGTAACAAACCTATTATGTAAACTAATTATGAAAGTCATTTTGCTAAAAAAAAAAACTATATTTTGGTATATCAATATAAACACTGTAACATACCTTGTAGTTTAAACGTGAAATTGTTTAAAAAGATGTGATGCTGAAACAGTCTGTTAAAGATCCTTAACTTCACCAGCTTGCTTTGTTAACTGACTGCCTGCTACTGTGAGTGACCCTTTCAGTGCCTCCCTTCTGATACTGAGTGACCTTTTCAGTGCCTCCCTTCTGATACTGTGAGTGACCATTTCAGTGCCTCTCCTCTGATTCCCTCATTTACATTCAGAGGCAGGGGTGAAATGAGGCTCAGTGTGTAGCACTACTGCCTCACACCTCCAGGCTTTGGGAGGCTGAATCCCCGTCTGCTCCGCGTGTGGAGTTTGCACGTTTTCCCCATGTGTGAGAGGCATAGAGGAACACTGGTTTTCCCCTGTGTGATACTGGTTTCCTCCTTTAATCCAAAGACATGCTGTTAGGCATCTCTGAGTTTCCCATAGAGTATGACTGATTTTGTGCAAGGACACGCCCTGCCATGATCTGCAATCTTGGCCATGGTATAAACCCACCTTGTGCCCTATGGAAAAAGGACAGAAATGGTGGTATATTAGCCATAATCTACACTCTCCAGTGCAGGACTAGGGAACCATGATCCTGTAGTGCCAATATCCAGCAGGTTTTCTATCCTACCTGGTCTCTGATCAGCTAAACCTGATCTTAGGCAGACAAGAACTCATCAGGTAGGATGGAAAACCTGCTGGATATTGGCACTCCAGGATCAGGGCTGCCTACCCCTGCACTAGTGCCAAACTTCTTACGGCTGTTGTTATTCTGGGAGAGTCCTGAAAAGCACACATTTACTGCTGGTTCAGTCCCATGAAAGCGTGACATTGTGGATGCGACTTACGAACCGTGACACCCTGAGTGTGGCATTCAAGCTGCGTAGTCACACAGGCCGGGATGGAGAAATGACTCATTGATAGACTTTGGCTTTACCGTGACCACGCTGACTCTTTTGTGAAAGGTGCTATATAAAAATGAACTGAGTTTTAGTTACTTTGCTATTTCGCACCTTGTTTGTACAATCTAACAATCTTTCAAATTAATGGATTAACAGGAAATCTATCATCGGGGCTGGCTGGGAGTATACAGAAAAGTTTGCCGTTTTCCTTGTTATTGCAACCTTTCTTTGTGGATCAGTTCGACATTTGATAGAAACAGCTGTTTCTGTAGCTTGGGCCCCCACTCAACTGCATGAAAGGCGTCTCTATGCACTGCCGGTTCTCAGGAACAGGGTCTCCCAGCAACAACTCCAGCATGAATAAATCTGAGCTTTGGCTATTCTGCTGTGAGTGGTGTGACCGTCCAAGATAAGGACGCCTCTTTTTAAAGCAAGATTCGGAGCGGGAAAATGCTTAAATCTGTCTGTGTCAGAAATGACATGGCTGTCACTTTTGGAAATATTTTATTATGTATGTTATTTTAAAAGACAAAAAAATCTATGCATTTGTTTGTACTGTATTTTCTTGCAGCATTCCCATTTGTATATTTCACACTAATCAACAACACATTTGAATAAAAAGATTTTGTGCCTCTATACTGTATATCTGCAATTTGTATTTATAAATTATAACTGCAGAAACAAAGTTTTGCCAAAACTAAACTAAACACTAATAGCTTAGTAATAATCTACCAGTATGCTAATTTTGTTAAAGGCATCAATTCTTTTTTTTTGTTTTATTTCCTCAAATTAAGTATCAAAGTATTAGAGCATTCTGTACCACAACCTAGTATTTGCAAATAGCCACATTTTCTCCCCAAAGACCAAAGACAAAAATGTCTTCAGTATATAACATATTTATTAGTAGTTTTTCCCCCCCATATTTCAGTCTCACAGAAGAAGGTCTATCTGTGATCTTCTATAGCAGGGGTCTCCAATTCTGGTCCTGGTGAACTAGTACTCAGTAGGTTTTCTATCCTACCTGGCCTTTGATGAGCCACACGTGTTCGTGGTATTTACCTGAGAGCTGGTGTGGCTCATCAGAAACCAGGTAGGATAGAAAACCTACTGAATAGTAGCTCTTCAAGACCGGTGTTGGAGACTCCTGTTCTGTACCTTCTGGGCTACTGCAGGTCCATTCATGTTACTTCTGAACATGGTCCATTGACAACAGCTCTGCAGTCAGCAGGTCTTCTTGTCCAGAGTAAAAAGAAAGGTGATACCACAGTAGTATTTAAACCTACTGCGCTGGACTGATAAGTGGCTGCTTGAGAACATTTCTTTCCAGCGTGTTCCAGTCCCCTCGTTCGCGCTCCTTAGCAAGGACCTGGATTCTCGGCATCACTGTCTCTGTATTCCCATCTGTAGTAGAAACGGGCCACGAATATGACTATGAACATCTCTACCACCAGCAGCTGTTGATGCATGACTGTGGGCAAAGAAGACAGACACAAAGAGGAAGAAGACATTTTTTTCTGTAAACACAGAAGCCCCCTAAGTGTATATGAATCTGAGCAGTCTGGGAAAGAGTAATCCATAAAAATAAAAGTGCACTTATACTAATCCCTACCATTACTGAGCATGGATATTCGCCAATAAACAAGCACCACAACAAAACACAATTGAGCGGCACTCATTAACAGTCGCGGACACTCTATACTTGAAACAACCACATTGTTCTCTTTTCCATAATGCACTGTTGCTCATTTGCATAAAGAACATGCAGCCCTGTAACATACTGTAATTAACAGATTCTATGTATCTGTTTCTCAGAAGTACACTTTCACATACTCAACTTATATAAAATATGATTATATAATTAAGTATATAAAATGTTTATTTCCTCCACTCGTCATATTTTTATTCTTTTTTTTAATCTTTTACCTATCTTTTAGTTTCCTTAAATATATATAAATAGTCTGCACTTGTCCGGTCTGTGGTATGTCAGTCACGTGTGCATGTGCCAAGGCAAATTCCTCATGTGTAACATACTCAAGCTTTGCAGAGGAAGAGGAGGAACTCACATGTTCCTCTAGCACGGGCGGAGAAAGGAGGTACACAAGAAATGGTTCCCGTGCTGATCAGCACGCCCACGATGCCACTCTGAGCCTGGCTAAGAACCACCACGCACTGAAACCAAGGAGGACAGCAGGATCTGGTGAAGTGACATTTCCTTTACTTCCATATAGCAGGTCCTTTTCTCCAAAGCCAAGTACAAGTGAGGTAAATAGCACATCACAAACATATGTGCTGCCAAGGAGTGAACCAGGCACAAGTGCGACTTGGCTGAGCTTCTGACGAATGCCGGGTTACAAGTCTAAGTAATATAAGAGCAAGAGCTACACGACATCATCCAACAACATGTCACACATCCCAAAGTGTCAGGGAGGGAGGGAATTTAAAATGGGTCAGGATGCAGCGGGTGACATATGTCTATGAACAAAGACCATATGGGACAGAGTCTAACAGGAAGGTGCAGATGAGGCCTCCCCACACATTATATGACGGATCACAAGGAGGATTCATAGTGATTAATTAAAAGCACATGATGTTCCTACTAGAGAGTTATATCAGGCAACAAAAGGTCACATGCTGCTGGAGTTCCACATCACATGACCCAAAGGGGGTCAAAACCACTCTTCAACAGAGGAGCACGGGACACAGTGAAGGTCAGACAGGGTGGTTTACCTGGTTCAGGGCAAACTTCGGTACAATGTTGCGCTTTGAGAGGTCTACCTTGGCCTGGGCAAACAGAATTCCTATGGGCCACAGTGAGAGTAGGAAAGAACTCACGGACAGCAAGGTGATCCATAGGAAAGCTTCCTTCACCTGCATCTAAAGGTGCGAGAGCTGATCTCAGCCTCACTGCTGTCAGAAACACTTCAGTATCGACTCGTAACTTAAAGACAAAAACGGAACTAAGACGTGACAATGATCCCTGTCATACAATTAGACGAATAGAACTTCTGTGTAAAATGAGACTTATTTGAGCATTATGGTTGTAAAGTGGACTTGCCTTGCCTTGCTGATATGTGCCGTTGCTCCAGAGGACAGTGGCGAAAAACATGAGCATTGGCCTGAGAAGAGCAGCCTGCAAGGTCCCCCACTTCAGGATGGTCAGGCTCGTCCTAATTAGACACAGTGAACCTCAAGTCGTGACCTTGATGCGAAAGCTCAGGACTTTCACTGTGATGGTACACAGAAAGCTATTTAGCTTTGATGAACCTTTGCTTGTTTGGATTATAGAAGGTAACCTGTTGTTGTGCCCCTAATCTTGAAAATTACTAAGATGATCCTTGTATGGCTGGATGTTTCATTCAGTTCCTTGTTCAGGAATTCAGTTTACAAGTTCATGAAAGGGTCCGGTTAGACTGACTGGCATCTTCAAATTGCCCATTATCGATGACTGAATGGGCCAGTATGTATACGCAGATGCCCTGCAATGGTCTGGCATCCCAGCCAGGATGTAGCCCAGCCTTCTACCTTATGCTGCCTGTGATAGGCTCCAGACCTCCTGCAACCCAGACCAATATAAGCGAGTAGAACAGCATTTCACAACCTGGTCCTCAGCGAGGCGGGGGGGGGGGGGGGGGGGGGGGGGGGGGCGGGGGCGGCGCGCCCGCCCCCGCCCCCCCCCCCCCCCCCCCCCCCCCCCCCACCCCCCACCCCACCACA
>JAODLD010000002.1:2570656-2591707 GCA_026781065.1 Mormyrops boulengeri
CAGAGAGCTTAAAAGTGACCATGTGGCCAGCTCCACCCCCGACTCACACTCACAGTTCCCACTGAATGGAATTATAAGACCGCCCCCCCCCCCACCCACCCACACACACACACACACACACACACACACACACACACCCTCCCAGCTCCCAGCCAATCAGGAAAACTGTATACATGCTACAGGAGTGTTGGGCGTTGGGAGAGAGCGAAAATGTGAACTGTTTGGGGGTCCCTGAGAACTGGTTTGAGAAACACTTAGTTAGAAGATAGATGGAGGTTCTTGTCCTTAACAATATACAACGTACAAAAGTACAGACAGATACGATTCCAAACTACTACACCTGTGATTGAGCAAACCGCAGGAGAAGACACCTGGGTATGTATCTTGATAAACAACCAAAACCGTATACAACCACCCGGTAAGGTGCCTAATCAGCGTCATGACCTGCTGACGCGCATCGGCGGCAGGCAGAGGCAGCAGCAGCAGGGTCCGGTGCTGGTCTTCAGAGGTTTGCCCTGCAGCCGGCGCACCAGCTCCTCTTCCCCGCCGAACTCCTCCAGCATCATCACCAGGAACTTATGCAGGCAGATGCTTAAATAGCTGAGGGAGAGGGGGAGCAGATTGTATACCATTACAGCAGTGTTTCCCAATCCGGTCCTCGGGGACCCACAGCCGCTCCACGTTTTTGCTCCCTCCCAGCTCCAGCTGTATGTGGGTCCCGAAGGACCAGATTGAGAAACACTGCATTAGAGAGCCTGTCACCTGTGCACGTATGTGAAGGATCCCCCCCCTCCCCACCCCAGCTGCAAATCAGAAAAAGATACACAGTCACGTGCCGCATATCGGCATTTCAGTCACCGACGGGCGGGTACACGACATGGCCCCATAAGATTATAATGGAGCTGAGAAATTCCTATCATCTACAGACGTCATAGTCGTCATAATGTCAGCGTGCAACGCATTACTCACGTGTTAGCGGTGATACTGGTGTAAACAAACCTACCGCTCTGCCAGTTGTGTAAAAGTATCGCGCATACAATACACTCATCATAAACAACTATATGTATTTACTGTACTTTTACTTTATTCAGGTTATACCATATAGTCTACGCGTGTAATAGACTGTACCATCTAGATTTGTCTAAGTACACTCTATGATGAAATCAACTGTCAGAACGTATCCCTCTCGTTAAGCAACAAATGATTGTACTGACTTCAACAATCAACAACTTAAATCCATTAAAAGAGGAACCCAACCAGAGACATCAACCTTATCATAGTTTACGAGTTTAATTGTTCAAACTATTTCAAAGATTGAACCATTCCACAGCTTAAATATACACTCTCAAATTATTTAAAAAATACAGTTTCTAAATTACTTCTGTTACGCAGGCCATTGTAAGGGGAGCTGAATTTTACAGCTGATTAAATCGCCAAGATGAACAGATTCTTTGACTTACATGGAAGCAGTGAAGTCTGTAAACATGGACGAGCGAGGAACCCACAGGCCAACGCAAGACGTGGCTGCAATCACCTGGAAAATTTTGCTTCAGATAATCTTAGCAGAATTGCAGGGAAAAGCAAAACATAACGCAATAAAATAACTTCCTTACAGGTGGAGCGCCTGTAACCCAGATGTAAGCTGTTCTCTTGCAGGATGGCGTCATTTTCCGGGTTATATACATGGTCTCCTCCAAGTACACAAGGCTTCCCACTAACGTCATCAGGGTCAGAACGGAGTACATGTAACAGGTGATCGCATCCTTATCTAAATATTGGATTATAAGAAAGTATGGGATGTGTCCACGTGTGTGAATCAGACACATGAAATCCTGAAAGTAATCAGAAGAGAGGACTTCTGTCGTCCTCCGGTGCATTATTCTGTTTACAATGCAGCACTACGTATACCGCTATTAAATGCTAATATTTTGCAAACTTAGGTACGACAACAAAACTTAATTCCATGTTACAAGAAGAAAAATGATAAGGAAAGATGAACTTACTGTAAAGAATCTCCTCGGAAGTCGGAGCTTCGTCCGGGCATTTTAATACGTGGCTTAAGTTCCTCTCCATTCGTCGCGAGAACAGCAGTGAATACAAGTATTATATATTTCAGAGTAAGTTGAATGGATTCCCGGTATGAATATATTCAGTTTACGCGTTGTGTTACACTGGAATGCGTCCTTTTGTAAAAGTTTTGGAGAGTCGGTTTGCCATCAAAAATAGCAAGCTACGAGCCAGAGTGTGCTCAATGCTTAGCCGGAATTTGCAATGGAGGTTTCGGGGACATATATTATCTTATTCAAATAAACGTTTTATTGTTTGTTTCACTAAATTGCTCTGGGCATATTTTCACGTTTTTATGCAAGTAAGCGATTTTTATTTATTCAGTCCTCGTTTATTTTGCCACTGTTACCTTTAATTGCCGTTAGGACTTTTTAACAAAATACTGACCACAGATTATTGTTTAAAATAACTGTTGGCCTAATATAGCCCAGTGATAACAATTGGCCTACACGGTTTACTAAAACCCCTTGAGTTTTTATAATGGAAAAACGCAGTCTTTTTAAATATTACTAAGCGTCATTATTGCAACTTACCAACAGGTGGCGATGTAAGACTGTTGCAATAATAATTGTATCTTCAGCGTACGGGGTTTTTGTTTAGTGGATACTCTCGAATGTTCGTCCTTAGGTTTGGTCGTTAAAGTACTAAGAAGAATTTGGTTCACTTAAATTATGTCTGAACTTCAACAAAAATACACCTTGAACGCTATCCTTTCAACTACCCAGTTAATTACCTGTTTATGAGTTTGTTTATTCAAAATAAATGGAAAAAAATTACCTACAATTCAATACGCAGAACGTGTTATTACGGAGTTCTGATAGTATATAACAGTATGCGTGTTGATTCAAAACACATGAATAACAGAAGGAATCAATTTTATTTCTGCAGTAATTTCTGAACTACTGAAAATCCCCTAACATAAAATTATTTGGATACATCCATTGTTTATAAGCCGTAATACTGTAATGAGTTCCAAAGCACTACTACGTCAGTTGTTTCTGCCTATGGGTAATTTTTCTGCAGTTTTACTTTATACAGACATTTCAAGAAGACAGTACCAAAGGATAAGTCTCTACTTTCAGCCTGCATTCACATTTATAGTGAATAAATGCAACAAAAAAAAATATACCACTTTCGAACAGAACAACTAAACTATTATAATAAAACTAATTTCTCTAAAGAGTCTTGCATGGGTTATTAAGAAACAGTATAATAATTAATATAATTAAGCTGATTGTGGTCTTATCATTATGTAGCATTATGTAGATCGTTAACCCTAAACTTAAACCGCATATCAGCTTCTGAATTAACCTGCTCAGTAAGAATTTAAATTGCTTGCATTTTAAAAGCAAGAGAAGCCCAGGAGGAGAACATCTAACATAGCATGGCAGCAGTGTATCAGGAACGCTCTGCTGCCTCACCATTAATTAAACGGCAGCTGTGACCCACCACCTACTATGCTCTGAGAAATGAAGCTTCAAACCCAAGTCAACTGTGAAGTCCAGCAGTTTGTAGCCGAGTACTTGGCGTGCAGGTATCGCGTTCTAGGTTGTCACTAATGTGTTCTCGGTTTCAGTGTTACGTTCTCTTTCGTCCGCTGTTACTTTTGCAAGCATAGCGGCCTTTTGTGCGCTTTCGTTCATCGTATTTTTCTCGTTCCACTTTCACAACGGACCATGTGATGAAAGAGCCGCCTGAAATGCAGCACGGTGACACCATATGACAAAATGAACATACATTTATTATTATTTACATATATGTCAAATACAAATAATAGTACACTTTATTGTAATTGGAACCCCAATTTAGCTCAGACCCAACCTGGCTGATATTTACCTTGTTATTCCTCACTAGTCTCGTCTGTACTCGTCGTGGCTCAACCAGTCTGACTTTATTTTAGGACTGATTTTTATTTTGATGCATTAGATTATTTCCAATGTCCATCAATAAACGGATCTCTCTATCGCTGATTGTTCCCACCATTTTTATCCTCTATGCTCTAGGCCCAATTCCTACTTTCCCAGAGTACAAGTTGTGTTTTTTTGTTACTCATACCTCTGTCGGCTTTCATGTGTAATAAAGGAGTTTCAGTGTCTCTTATTTGGGAGCAAATGCATTTCAAATATTTATAGAAATTTACAGAAACATGGGATTTCGTTGAGGCTTCGGGGACAGGGAGTAGGCCGCACCAAGCACCTGTTATCATACGATGACTGTACAAAGAAAGTTTGCGGTTTGTTAGTGAGAGATAGATTGGAAGCAATGAATTCAAGCAGGTGCTCCTTTAAGTGTGATAGTAAACTCTGTTACTATCTTGTCTAATTCACCATGAGGGGGCCCAATTTAACCCCTGTTCCTTCCTCCAAAAATCTGCATTTCGTGGATTTTTTTGTTGCTACCAACAGATACATAGATAAAACTAGCAATTTACGGAGACATTTATAAAGCAAACGAAAAACCAATGGCTTTAATTGGCATTGTTCCTATTTTAAAAGACAACTTTGTCACATATGCAGTTTTATGTGTCAATGTGTCAGTATCTATTCAGTGCTTCCAAATAGCTCTATGATACCACAAAACTGAAGTCTCCTATCCATTAGGCAGTGGTTCATCGCGCATGGTTTCAGTCTTCAGGAAGAGACAAATATAGCTTCAGCCTACAGAAAAAGCACCAGATCATCCACACGATGCCTTAATCGAAATGTGTTTAGTTGGAGCCAAATTCTCTCTGGAAGTAACACAGTCCTTTGAAGTTTTGCAAATTGTAAATGCAAGCTATGATACATGTTATACAAACATCTAAGTACACAGGACCAGCATTCCCTTTCACACATGGTTACATTACTGGTCAGCATATTTACAGGATTTTTATGTAAAAGTGCATTTTAATAAAAAAGTGAAAACTGCCCTTATACAGCAGTTGTTTAAATCAGTGTCTGTTTAAAGTGGTCCTTTTCCAATGCTGCGTAATCATTGGCTGTTGTAATATGCTCCCCTTGAATACTGTTTCTTACTGGCTTTTGTCAGTTGGGTGTCTCTCCATTATGTCTCCTCATTGGCTCTTCTTAAAGGTACTCTTCGAATACTTCCTCTTATTGGTCTTCCTAAAGGCATGTGCATCCACTACCACCCCTGCACACTGTCTCCAGCACTGCCACTTTGTGCCTCTGGGTTGCTGTTTTCTTCCCAGGAGTGGAAGTTGTCTGATTAATGAAACCTGCTGTAGAAAACGAGTCAAACCGTGGAATAAGGTAAGGCATCGGCAGGGAGACTGATAGCTTTTTTTGTAAGGCAGTCAATGAGAAATCAGTTATCCAAATGGAGAGTCAGAAAATAGATGCCCTTACCTTCACACTAATGTGGTGACACCACCCAGCTTGCCTCCCTCGTCGGCCCAAGGCTGCAGGTTCTGCAGGGCGAAGAGGGAGGAGTTGTGGATGCAGAGAGGGTCAGGGGGCATGGAGTCGCCCAGGGACTTCTGAAAGGCATCGTGCTGCAGCTGGACCATCAGCCGATTGGCCTGCTGCCTCTCCGCCTCCCGCTCCTCTGCCGTCTGTCGCCTGGCAACGGGGTTACAAGTGGGGAGAGGACAGTCGGAGAGTCAGTCAGACCCTTGCTAAAAACAGGCACAGTGGATGAGTTAAAGACAGAAGCATGAATGTCAGAAATGAGATGCTTAGAGTCTGGATGAATAACAGAGACATTGATTTGACCCACTGAGGCTTTTGCCTGGCACTTTTTCTACTAATATGGTTCAATGCTAATATCTATAGATGATTTTATCCAGTGATTTGATTGAAAGTGGACAATTTTCCAGCAGTTCTATGTTTGTCGATTACATCACGGTTTTAAAATGTGTGGATCGCTCATTAAGTCACACTGGCTTGATGTCAATAGGAAAGATGGCCGCCATCACCCTGGTAACGGTGAGCAACAGTAACAGCCACTTAGGCACTTAATCATATTTCTGCTGCCAACATCGGGTTGCTATATGCACAAACAGAACAGTTTTGTGGGCAAAGGCACTGTGGACGGCAGTGAGCCCAGCTGGCGTGCCTCCAGAAAGTGCAGATACATTAGAGCTTCAGGCCAGCTTTACTTTCCTTTCCAGTGAGCACTGTGGTTGGGGACAAACATACGGAGCACACATCATGCAGAAGAAATACACGTACACCCCCGCACAGCCATCACAACAATATGAGTCATATGTTAATAAGGCTAAATCGGTTATTATTAGTGCAAACTGCTTGTATTTCCACCCCAGAAAATGGAGTAGATGTATTCAGAAAATATGCTATACATATGGTGGTATAAAAACAGGATTACTTAAGTAGTGATGATTGCAAAAGTGTTGCGAGCTGAACACAGATACGATGTAATGCAACATTAAACATTTCAGCCTTTCAATTACATAAGAACTAGAGAGACATGGATATTCACGCTTTGTTATGCTACTACTCAGTACCACTCATAAAATTGTTGTGCTCATATTAAACATCCCCGTGCATTAAATACTGCTGGAATAAATGCAAGTGGTACTCCACATGTATTCATAGTGCTAGTTTCGTTTGTGATATTCTGGTTTACAAATGAATGGCCTAATACAGATGTTGAGATGAGCAACAGTGTTGCAGTCGACGTGAAGCTGCCATCAACGGCTGCGGTTTGTTTTGTTTTGGTGTGAGTGTGACACTTTCTCACTTCACGTTTGTGTCACCTGTCTTACCTCCACTTGGTTCTGCGATTCTGGAACCAGGTCTTCACCTGGGCATCAGTCATCTTGAGAGACTTTGCGAGGGCGGCCCGCTCGGCACTCGCCAGGTACTTCTGCCGGTGGAAGCGCTTCTCCAGCTCGCAGATCTGCACGCGCGAGAAGGACGTGCGCGGCTTCTTGCGCTTGGGCGGCGTGCGGTTCTGGTACGGGTGGCCGATCCGCCGAGACACACTGAAAGGGGTCAGTGTTGCTGGAGAAGGGGTGTGCGGGGGGGGAATGGGGCAATAGAGAGGTGTGTGTAAGACCTCCAGTGGTTATTCAGTAATTCAGATTCGGGGGGGGGGCCCTGCAACAGTGACCAGGTGTCTGATTTGGGAGCTCAGGAACTCTCCCACAGGGAATTCCATTAAAGTTACCCGGAATCTCCGCACTGCCTTATCAGAGTGTGGGCGCCAGGGCCCTACAACGGCCTGAATATCTTCCCAGGGGGTGTCCTGCATGCTGCAAGCATCAGTGATGACTGGACTTTCAAATTACAAAAAAAGTAAATCTGTCAAACCACCCAGAATTCCTAGCACTTAACTCACCTCAGACAGGTAAATAATTAAATGTATCACATGCAGCAGTTTTAATGGCTGTGTGAATTTTATATACAGAGTATACCTGTAGCACGTTTAAACAATAAAGCTAATCTTTTCAAAATGTGTCAGATTATTTAATGCATATATCACCATGGGCACCCAGAAGTTTGCCTGAACATAATTTTAATACGACACCTTTTGGAAATGCAGTTCATCTACTGTGGCTCAGTGTTTTTTGGTTTTCTTCATATCCAATACACCATAAAAAAAATAATAATAATGTGAAATTATTCTCTATGAAATTAAGCATTTTTTATTTCAATAAAGTAAAGTCTGAGTCTTATATTATTGATTATATTTTTTAAACTTTTAATTCCTTTTTGTGTTGTCTTTGAAAGTATTTACTCATACTGCCAAGACAAATCCCTAGTACTTGTAAGTGCAGCTGACAAGTAAAGCAAATTCTGGTTCTGATGACAAGCTTCAATGGTACTTGAACTGAAACAGTAAGACTGGACATCAGGACTGTCCACATAACAGTGTATTTTCCCTGTAAATAAGCTTATTATTTGGAAAAACATTAAATCGTGTTCTTGGACGTGAAAAGTGTGTGTGTATTAATAGAAATTAGAAGTTTAACGGGTTATTTGACAAAAAAAAATATATCATGGTTTGTAAAGCAAGGATTTTTCCTAACAGCTGTAAATGAAATCAAATCGCAGAAATTTTTCTAAATTGCCTTCGAAAATTTCTAACAAAAAGCCAAATCCAGTTATTAATGACTTAATTAATTTTTGTTAAATATAATTCTGCTAACAAACCTAACAAAATCGTCAGTTTTCGTTTCATTTACTTATGTGGAATGTGACTTTTATCTTATTCATACGTTTTTATAAGTTTTAGAAGAATTAGATATCTCATTTTTGGTCCATTGTTAACAACCGAATTGAAATTGCTATTATATTAATGATGTCTTTAGACATTTTATGATGTTTTAATGTAGATATTCGGTTAAACGACAAAAGGCATAATATATATTTCTTGATAAAGTCAAGAAACGGGTAAAAAATACACAAGAACGAATTCATTATGTATCATAAATAGATATCAGAGTATGGATATGAAATGTGCCCTTACTGATATGAAATTAATTGAAATATGCTGAGACTCAAAAAAGTCATCCAGGAAAACAATGAAAAGGATTTAAAGAACCTTATACGGTATGCAAATTACACGATAATGATGTATCTAAGTATTTTATCAGCGGCTCATATTACATAATTACTGCCGAACATCGTGCCCAGAATTATCCATTTTCGGTTGGAAACTAATAAAAAATTCTGAAAGTGATGTCAATTAATACGTCAATCATATATTTTTATGCGATATATATATATATATATATGTGTGTGTGTGTGTGTGTGTGTATGTATATATATATATGTATATGTAAATATATATAAACGGAGAAAATTGTTTGAAAGTGTGGTTAAAGAATATTTTAAAGGGACATATTTCTCAATGTCGGGTAATCTAAAAACGACATTTTAAAATAAAATGCATCTAAGGAGAGAAATATGAAGTTGTACTCGTTTGAGTGTGTGAATCTGAATGCGTTATTCGGAAACAGGTGTCTTGACTACTGGTTTACATTATAAAATCCTTTACGAAGTGAATCCATCACCTTATTGACTTTTGGGCTTCAGAAGATCAGCGCGAGGGTAACTATCCAATAATGTCAGCGCAATAACTTCCCACATGTTGTTACATGTAGCTATCAAAGCTGTAATAAATACCGTTGCTCTCGGTTTTCTTTTTTAAAGCAATTTCGGTTGTTTCCGATGTTGTCTGTTTTGTATCATCATAACACCTTTTTTTTTATTCGTCATTTGTTTATTATATTGTAACATTAAATTATTATAGGAGATTGTTCATGTTTTGTGTTTCCTGTAATTTGTTGACGTGTCAAAGGAAATAGGCTATTTGTTTTCCGTAATTGGCAGTCCAAGTTATTATAATTATAATTAAAGTTAAGGAGTTAAGAAGCATCACGTCACAAATATTCTTTAAAACTGCTGAGTATTTGCTACAAGATTTGTTACAATGCGTGTTTCGTGTATTACAATAGTCAATCGACATGAGGCTGTTAGTTGTTTTGAGAAATGTATTTTGCTGTAAGTTGCTGTGACTGGAGCTTTGAATCATCATATTCATTATTATTAGGGGTCCAAGCAGAGTCGCAGCTGGATCCCGATTGTCATTATTATTATTATTATTATTATTATTATTATTATTTCTTCTATTACATTTGCTGCTGCTGTCTACGATGTATAGCACAAATCGATGTAAAACAATAATTTCGAAATATTCCGTACATACATTTGTACTTAGGCCTATTGTTTAGATACGGCTTTACATAGAAATAGTTTACCTGACTTAATCATGCACGTTAAAACGCAATTTCATTTTTTGTCAAAGTTTTCCCGCGCACTTTTAGTAGGACGTATGAAGTATAAAAGAAGACCAACAAACTGTTAAATGAGCAGTAATTTGTGCTGGAAATATTTTGCATCGCTTATATGCATGTTCAAAACATTCAGTATTCATCCCGTTGAAATGGATAATTTTACCAGGACACACACTGACGAAAATATGCAATACTTTAAAAGTTGGTTAACTGCACTGAAATTTAGCAGTCTTCTTATTCTCCCTTGCTGGTTTCATTATCAATACCAATATAAATGTATTTACCTGTGAACCTGTCCTTTGCGAACCTGCGACTGGCCTCCATCCACGGGAAACTGACACTTCCGAAACCAGGCATGGCGCTGGCCATGGGCGGCGGAACAGCGGCAGTTAGAGGTCTGTGTGCAGGTACCCGAATCACACCTCCAGGAGCCAGGGTCAGACTCACGCTGTACGGTCCTGATTCCTCGAAAGGTGCGGTGAGTCCGGAAAAGGCGCCGGATAACGAGGGGTGAGGCGCCGCGCTCCCGCCAGCGGGGCTGCCAATGCGGTACCTTCCGCCACTGGTGCGACTGCTAGTATCCAAATCGCTCCGCGGGCCGTTTTGGTGAGAACTGTCTTGATCCGAACCACTGAGGATCTGGTCGATTCCGAAGCTAATGGGTTCGTGCTGGACAGTCTGGGGAACCGGGCCGTGACGATTAGGGTTACTGCTAGGATCCTTCTCCATTCCCACTTCCAGTCTTCTATCTGCTTTTCCCGAAAATCGACACAATACCAGAATAGAGGAGTCAAATTGAATGGGTGCCTGTAGGATCACTTAAGGGGAATTCAGAAAACAACATGTACCACTTAAAATTCCGTTTCTTGGTTCCTGGTGCTTTGTCGTTCTGCAAATTATCGAACCAAATGTCTTCCGGACTCCCTCCCTTGAGCCTCCCGCGGAATCATCCATCTGCAGTTCGGGGAGGCCAGTGAAAGTTTGGCGAGATGATCCCACTTTTGCGGGACGGATCCCGTATTACCCCTCCCTGGAACGAATCACAATACTTTGTTTCCATTGGTCGACAAAAAAAAAAACGTTCATGTGACTGGTTGCCATTTAACCAAGGATTTGTGTAAAGCCAACTGTTATCTTAATGAGCATTTCAGTATAATTTAACAGCCGACACCAAAGTGGATTTATTAAAACATACTTAATCTGGACGCAGTGCATTGCAATTTTTTTTATCTTAGCATAACTATCGTCTTTCTGATAATAGAAATCGGTTTCTAGTGAACGAATTTCAGGAATTTCTTCTTTGCATGACAAAAATAGATGTTGCAATACTATACAACAATATAACAAAATATGTGTCTATTTCCTTTATCTTATTTCCTTTATCTTATTCCTTTATTTAGCTCATTTCGTTTATGAAGAATGATTTAAAACTGTTTTCCCAAGTGGATATTACCTAAATCTAAAAGTCTATCCTCTATAAGAGGGAACACTGTAGCGTTGTTTGGACCATGAACCTTCTGGTCACATGGAACTAATCCACAACAGCGTTTGACTCTTAACACAATATTTTAAATCCAAATTTACACACGAACGTATATATATTTTATAAATTTAAACGAATGTGCTTTAAAAATTAACAGCATTATAAACTTTCATTTAGAGGGTTGAAGATAGCTCGTTAATAACAGGGATTCTCTTTCATACTCATTCTATTGATTTCATTGTTTGGTTTTATATATTGTGATGAGAGTCTCGATATCACAGTCTGTGGCTCCGCACTAATACTCCCCGTAAAGAAATCATCGTTAATGCGGATACGCATGTAAGGATTTCATTCATTTTGCATTTATTTGCTGGCAAAGAGACACCTCGAAATAAAACGCTGTGACTTAGTTATCAATAATCTGGGAAGTGGTACGGAACTGGATAAAGGTCAGCAGCATATACCATCGCTAGATTCTGTTTGCAGGGATGGAATTTTAATTACACTGTGAAACCCGCAAAAAAGTAAGGCCAAAAATGTGCATTTTCCATATGGTTTTAAAAGGAAATCATAAAATCGTCAAATTAATTAATCTACGGTTTAAATTAAGTAATAAAATAACTGTGTCAAAAGTCTCATTAAAATAATCGGGGTACGTTTTTTTGGTCGCAATTTTTTTTCCAAAGAATCTTTTTCATTAGCCTGTTTATAGTTTAATACATGTTCATTTATAAACTGGTTATTTATTTTTAATATCATGTCCAATTGTTGCTAATTATTTTTTCATGTTATGACACCTATGAAGAAGTGGGCTGTTTACAATCTTGACGTGAAAGCTTATATAAAAGCTTCCGGATACACCCTATAGGCAACAGGATGTGGAAAATTAAACGATGCTCAAAACCCGTAAACTCACAACCTGGGGCGCCGGAATGAAACCGAGCCTGTAACTGGCTCCATCATCGGGTCTGCCGCCAGGACAACCCGCCGCACTTGCAGGCCATTTAAACCCTCCGCACATCAATGACAGCCTACACATTCTACAACCCGATGTTCGTTTTTAATCAGTATTAATAATTAGGTACGAGAACATTTAAAATACTAACATTTGATTCGTGGATGGTTGAGTACTATTAAATATGCTAAGTACATATATATTTCGGAAGATGCGGTGTTTTAAACTGAAATTACATTTTGTGTTGTGTTAGGGCCAACGCTTTTACTCTACAGTCTTCGAGGATTCTTTAAAATGTTTAATATTACTATATATGTATTAGTTATGACAACATACCTTTAATACAACCTAGTTCAGCATCCTTCTTAATGAACGAAATTATTTTAAAAGTATGATTAACACAAGAAAATGCGGAGATTTTCTAAATAGTCAAAAAAAAATTAAAGTATCATCAACGAGAATTTAAAATGTAGCACAATAAATGGATAACATATAGCTGTAGGAATATTTATCAGAAGTGGACAATGCAAAATGAAAAATTAAAACAAACAATGTATATTCTAAACATAAATGTAAATAAAAACTTAAAAAATTAAAATATCTATATTTAAAGGTTAATCTGCAATGAATGCTCAAAAATACATATACGATATAATTTCATATTTGATTTTCTTTTTAATCCCAGCGTATCAGTACGCCTGTCATTTTTTTGCTGACAGTTTTCTTTTTGCTTGGTCATATTTATGCTCTGTGCTATTAAAAAAGAAAAGAAGAAGCCTTATATAAACGTGTTTTATGGATTCTGGTTTTATCCTCAGTGAGAATGGAAGCGCAGCACAAAATGGTTGTGTTCGACATAAATTTAAATCTGCAAACCGACTTCACACACGAAGTTGCAATGCTGTGTCACGTAAATATCGGTTGGTCAGTACAACAGCCTTAAATAGGCATACATTTTAGAACAAACTTGATTGTGATATTATTATGAAAGCAATAAAATTTAAAATATCCAAGTTTATAATCACACCCTATGTATGATGAACGGAGCCCATGGAAACTATTCTAGAGCAGGTGGATGTATACAGCTATGCAGCTGTTTATTGGTATTCTTGTCATACAGAAAGATCTGTGCCTGGTGGCTTTTCACAGGGCTGCACAAAATTATACCAGATCTGTCTAGCTTGGAACACATTTTCTGTTGCTGGGTGTAATTCAATCAGATGCACATACAGAACTGCGGTACCTCAAGAGATCCTTGCTGTGCAAAGTGGGCTTAAGGCATTACTTTTAGTCAGCTGAGCAAAAGGGATTACATCCATTTTAGCTTGATAGTCACGCTCAATTACCTGCACTTACCCAGAGCTGAAGCCAAGACTATCCTTCGGTTTTTTAGTAATTCATGCTTTAAGAAATTGACTGTTATGCTGAAACACTCAATTTTCCGACGATAAGGTCACTTTTCAGCTGCTTTCCCAGAATCCTTTTACCTGTAACGGTGATACACTGCCAGTAGCTGGGCAGTCACATACTTCACGTCCCTCCTTTTATTATTCTGAGCCTAAGCCTGCTATCTTTTCCTTAGCCTCGGTCTGTTCTCACCGACCCTAAGTCTCAGCCCTAAGCCCTGCTTTTTACCGTCTAGGCTACCATAAACGACATAAAGATTTTCTTTTATTAAGCCCAGTCATGCTCAATTGGTTTACAACATTTAGTGTGGGTAGAACTACAATAGGTTCAAGTTCATATTATTCATAGTTTAATATTTCTTCACCATCAGTTTTTGCCGCCATTCTTCCAGGTGTTATACCGCGCCTTTGACTCGGCTCTTAGTCTCACCAAGTTTGTGCACGAACAATTTCACTGGGACACAAACTCCTAGAAGCCATTTGTCTTAAAACAGAGATAATGTATGGTCGATATAAAGTTGAGCTGTGTAAACACATCTTAATTTAGTAATCAGTTAGTCTCTCATATAAATCCTTTATTACAAACATCAGAATTAAATATGATTGAAATAAGCGCTATTTACCTTAACATGCTTAATTCACGTGTATCCCTTTCGACTTCCTTAAGTCCTGTTATAACAGTACAATTTCTTCCAAATTCTCTGCCCGCGACCCTACAGGCCTATGTTTGATAAGCGGTTGTTGGAGGCATGGATTAGCAAACTGCTATAATCCAGCGATATGGACAAACTGACTTCCTTGTATTTTCTGTATATAATCCAAAGTAATTCCCTGTTTTCCCACAAATACCTTACCCTAACTTGATCCCAAGCCCGAGTTGTGTTTCGGGTACAAGCGGCCTCGTCACGGGAAGTGATTCGGCTAAACAATACGATATAAGTGTACAACACTTGTCCGATATTTAATATGATACTGAGCGGTATAACTACAAACAGCGATTGATTTTTATTGTACTCAAAGGTTGTTACGTGTAATATCTAATATATTAAGTGCCTTTTCGAAGTGTATGATAGGTTGCTTTGCTAAGGTGAAAGGCAGGGCATTTATTTGCGGAAACCGGGACGAATCAGTGAATAAGAGTGGGTCTGTGGACAAATACATTAAATGCGTGAAATCCTAACTCTCCAGGGAGAATACATAGATTAAATAAGAGAAAACGATTTGTCGGTGGAAAAAACACCTGATCTGCATAATGGGATCCGGGTGTTAGCCCGGGGCGCAGTTTTTATTGCGTGCGTCTGCTGATACCAATTTAACCGATCCAGTCTAAAGGAAGAGCCGGATTCAGCTTCGAGAGCTCCTGACATCGCTTTTGAATAATAAATGATAAGTTGCTGAGGAAGCCTTAAAGTACCCGTGATGGTACAATATAAAAAAGCTTAGATAAGTAATAGTGCGTTTAAAGTGGATCTAGTGCGTTTTTATTACAATATACTATACACGCTGTGTGTGTGTGTGTGTGTGTGTGTGTGTATATATATATATATAAACCACATGCGAAGTAGGGGGGAAAGGATGTATTTTTCGTATATTCGAGTAAAAAAAACTACGAAACAATTGCATGACAGGCGGACCGGGTTACCTCGGGGCAAAATAACATAGTTAATGAAAGTTTACCGCTCATTTCTCGCTGCGCTTGGCACTACTTATTAAATATTAACCGGGTTAAAATGTAAAGCTCTTAAACTTAATTGAATTTGTCTAGTTCTAATTTCTGTTGTCATTCCCATGTCCTACATCCTAATTCTTCGGGTCTCAAATGAATTTCTTTTAATCGGATACATATTGTGTGGTTTATTTCATCTGGAGTTTCCAGGCCGAAAACATGTGAAATTCGTGGGCTGCCTAGGCGTTCGCGCGGTTGTCGGTTCTGGATGGGTGAAACCGTTTTTTTCCTGGTGCTTTAATGTCCTTGCGCATGACAATATAATCTCGAGCATGTATGAAATATCAAATAATTAATAAACAGCATTCCATGGTCTGTAAATAAGACACGGCGAGGAAGAGATCCATGTCACAACTGATTTGGGAATTACTTCAGTAGGCTTTGAATGTGCAGCTGTGCAGTTTTCTGATTTTTGATGACACATTTTTTCCTGGCCATTGAGAGCAGTGTCTTTGTCATCAATCTCAATGAAATGCACTCCCCGGGCCACCAGAATGACTATATCCACTATAAAAGCACTCCTGCTATTTATTCATTTAGGGAAAGAGTGGAGAGTCGAGCCGGACAACCACAAGGCACCACTAACTTCCAGAAAAGGGGGGCGACGCGTCCGTGTGATATATTGTCTGCTGGAGGGTGAGAGAAACCCTTTGTGATACGGCTGATGTTCTCTGCACAAGCAGGATGTATGCAGTGTTATTTATACGCACACACATTTGGATGAACACAATGTTATCCTGTTCGGTGCCCTTGCATGCTGGTGCAGCGGGTTCCCATGAGCCTTTGCGCTCCTGGTCTGATCTAATATCGGTGATAGTTCTGAAGTTTCATGGGAAACGGTCCATCTTCATTTCACGTGTGCTGTCCCTGACACCGTCCGTTTCGCTGTTTCTGTTTCGCTGTTCGGTCTCTCGGGCAGTTGCCGTGTGGCTCGTATGCAACCGCTGCTTCGATGTCTGTTTGTGTCTGGATAGCTGCCTAACTGCCCATACCCATTATGAGAAAAAGTGAAAGCATTTTATCGGGATCGTTTGTGAAAATCTCCCTTGATAAAATACTATCCTATATGTGCTATTGCTACGCTGTCACATTCAGTATAACCAAGATTCTTGTGTATAAAGTGAAAGATTTTTTTGCATGCCTGGTGCTATATTTAAGATAAATAGGCCTACCTTTCTGTATGTCCAGGACTCTTCAGCAAATTTTGACAGAATATAGGATATTTTCGGTTTCCCATTCACTCTGTTATCGTTGGACAGAAGCAGGGTTACTCACTCACACACACACATGTTTGTATTAATATCTTTGTTGGGACTCTCCGTTCATTTCTATGGGCAAAACCTTAATCCCAACAATGACAACCCCTACCCAGCCCTAACCTTAACCATAAGTAACCAAACAAAATACAAGACTTGGCATTTTTAATTTATCAATTGCATTCAAGGCTTAAGTTTCCCCCTGTGGGGACCAAAAAAAAAATGGTGCCCACAATGACAAAATAACAAGCTTTTATGACATTGTGGGAACATTTGGTCCCCACAATGTAATATATACATGACTCACATATACACACAGGCCATTTATGGTTTCTTATAAGCACAAAAATAAAACATTGCTTTGGACGTCTGTAGGCATATATCGAAGGGCTAGATAAATGGGGGGGAAAACGCAAGAAATCCGGGGGGGGAGAGAACACATGTGAGAGTGAAAGCGCGGCACGGGTCTGGCGGAGAGGAAGCTATCTAGGCGTGATGGTTGAACGCTTGACTGCCCTTCATGCTGGGGTGTGTGTGTGTGTGTGTGTGTGTGTGTGTTAGGAGGGAAGAAAGCAGGAGCCACATTAGCATGAGTAACGGAAAGAGACCTTTAAAAGCGCACAAGAAATTGGGAATAATTAAGGAAAACAATTAATGAAGATCAGTTGTACGTCTAATCTGTTTGTACTATACATCTGCTTATGTTTACCGCTCGATAGCAGTATCCTCGTTATATCAGATTACTCTCGGTTGCGTGTTTCTTATAATACAGGAGTCCTGGGGAGGGAGGATTCTGCTTTGTAATGCTGTATTTTCCAGTATATATGTCGTGCCAGTGTCTGAGTAGATAGAAAGCGCTGGGTTTATGTGGAAGAGTATATGCGGATGTTTTCTGTGACGCTCATGACGCTTCTGGGGAGCTCTGAGTAAATGATGTCAGCGGTGGACGCGGTACTGCTGCGCCGGTGCTAAACCCCCTCCAGGCGGGTCAGCGTGCTCGGCGCAGCGTCCGTGCGCTAAGCCCGCGTGCCGGTGGCTCCACAACCGCCTCGCACATATGTGTGCGTGGGGCCAGACACGTGAATCCGACCGGCAGCATGCGTGCCATGAGAAATCCCTCCTCTGACCTCCTTACTGTGAGTGGAGTTAATGGCAGTTAATGAAAGCCGATTAACCTGCTTGTTGCTGCCCTCTCATTGTCCGTACAACGGTTTGCCTCTTGACCTTCTCACCCAGCCTGCTGCCTAGCAGTGGGGGAGCAGGAGGAGGAGGGGGAGGGGGGTGAAGCACCAGCTGCCACCAGCCATAGTGTCCTGCTCCTTGGCAGTGGAATTACTCCAGCCCCCTGCTTCACCGGGCCTGATGGCCCCTCAGGGTGGGGGCTGACTTTGTAGCCGCCAGTCCCACCTGCCCTGCCCCAGGGCCACAACTAAGCTTCCCACCCCCACAGACACACTTCTTTCTCCATCCTCCTTTCCTTCTGCCCATGGCATCGACCTCACTCCCCCTATTCATCCCTGCTTATGAACATGCCCCACGCTTCGCCCCTCTGCCTTGGTAGACCATTGTTTTCTTGTCTGCTCGTCATGCCACTCTCATCCATCTCTCCCTCCATCTACTGCATGTTTCCCACTGGTTAGCTGTCTCTTCTCTCTTTTACAAAGATGTTTGTCTTCTCTGGCTCATTAATAATTTGACTACACTGTTTCACACCTGCTGGCCCCCCCTCCATGAGTCGATGGTAGAGAGTGTAGTCGGGAACAAGGCGCTGTACCACTGAAAAACTCAAAGAAACTGCACACATGTATTTAACAGTATGTTTTGTTCCATACACTGGACAAAGCGCTTCATAAAGGCACACAGACCACTCTTTTGAAAGGGAGACTTCAATTATGAGGCAATGGGGGTGATCTTTAGCATGCACAGGGTTATTGACACAAAGAATAGACAACAAGCTTGGTGAATTGGATTTCTGGTTTGAAAATTCCTATGAAAACATCGATTGAGATGCTATTTCAACATAATACATGAGTACAAGCATGGAGACCTTCATTGAAAAAGGACCAACTGTATGACGGTAGTATAAGACTCATGTGGAGGTGTGTGTGTGTGTGTGTGTGTGTGTGTGTGTGCATGCGTGCCTGTGTGAGTGCAGCAAGGAGCAGCATCCTGTCGCTTGGTGTCAGGGTTTAAAGCCTAATCATGTGTGCGTTTGAAAGATGGTGTCCATATTTCACACACCGTCTGGTGCCGCCGAGAGGGGCTAATCCCCCTGAAGAGAAAAGATTATTCGATTGTGCTCCTTCTAGAAGTGACGCAGTCCCTCAACAAGATAGGGAAGAATCCCAAACCCACAACATTTGGAGGCAATTTAAGTAGGGGCAGGGGGGTGGAGGGGTGGAGGAGAAGATCGTTTACCATTTATCTTGTGCACATCCTTACATTTGTATGGAAAGAAAAAGAGTAAACGGAGGGTGGGAATATCGATACAGCAGGGAGCGGCCAGAAGAAAACAGAGACAAAGTACAAATATTGGCTGCAGCCGCGGAGATCATCCGGATCCTTTTGCTCTGTGGATTTGCGATTGTTACAGTTCCCTAATTGCTCATTAGCAAGTTTGTTTTTTTAATTCATTTGGCATCTGATGAGGGAATCTAGAGGCTGTGTCAAATCACTCACAAAAGACCTATGACCAGGTTTGATTTCGTATCAGGCTTGAGGGCTGGTGGTGGAAGCAGAACAGATGGAGAAAGTAAGCGGGAGGGGGGGCACAGAGACACATGTGTGGTCGTGTTAGTAACATGTCACCGCACACGCACAGGAGCGCGACCAGGCCGCCGTTCTGCTTCCTGTCACTCATCAGACCCATTTATCTCTATTCCGTGCTATTTTATGCTTCTGAATAAATGCCTCTGATAAAATCAGGGTAAGCTCTCTGACACTGGGAGCTCCAAGCTAAACCCGAGTCCCAGTTAACGAGCCGTTTGCTGAGGTCACTAGGGCGCCCCGTGTGGTTAAGCCCTGGTAATAACCTTAGTAAATTGCTGTTTGGCTGCAATTCATACATATTTAGTGTGAACCAGGAGGGTCCTCTCCTGTTTGCAGTGGTTCTCCCACTTTACCAAAGATATGTGTTTAAATGCATAAATTGCTGACATGTTTTATGCCACAACGCAAAGCTTTATACACAATGGTTAGGTGACCAGAAAAAGAGGTACAGTGATTCTCTACTGTGTCTAGTCATGCTACAATGCTACCTGTTGATAGAATGTCCATCCATCCATCCATTTTCTGCAACTGCATATCCTATTCAGGGTCACAGGGGACCAGAGACTATCCCAGAGGCTGTGGGCGTAAGGCAGGGAACAGCCCAGGATGGGGTGCCAACCCATCGCAGGGCACACTCACACACCTATGGGCAATTTAGTAATTCCAATTAGCCTCAGCATGTTTTTGGACTGTGGGGGGAAACCAGAGTACCCGGAGGAAACCCCGCAACAACACAGAGAGAAGATGCAAGTGCCACAAACATGGAGCCTTCGTGGAGACTCGAACCCTAGTCCCAGAGGTGTGAAACAAAGGGGCTAACAACTGCACCATCATGCCACCCCCTTGGTAAAACATATTTAGCAATTTTTAAAAAATGAAACCATATTAAATGGCTAAAACTAAAGGAGGTGAGGACTGGCAGCCTGTCTCTTGTTGGGTGAACGGGGTGGACAGAGAAACTGCGATCAAAACCTGAGTATTTAACTGACTTGTATTATGACATGCAGTAATCATTACCACTAGCAGAAGAGTAGAAGATGGCAACACAGTGGTTTTGATCCAAAACATTGTGTAACATTTTTGTGTTCGTTATGGCGTCTTTTGTCTGAGGCTTGTCGCGCTATTTAAATATTTCAAGCAGCCATCCATTTTCCCTCCCCGCTTATTCGGTACTGGGTCCTGGTGAGCCGGGAACCTTTCCCAGGAAAATCAGAGCATGAGACAGGGGGTAACCTGGGTGGGAAGACAGCCATTCACAGGGTACTCACACACACACACACACAAGTACACACATATATATACACACACATGCATAAAATTGCGTTTCCCTTTGTGTTGACCAGAAAAATGTCCCCACAAGGTCAAAATAACACATTTTTTTCACAATGTGGGGAAATTTGGTCACGACAATGTCAACATAATATATATGATCACTCATACATATACATACACACACACACACTATGGGAAAGTGTAAGTGCCAGTTCACCAAAATCACTTGTTTTTGGACTGCATGATGAAACCAGAATGTCTGGAGAAAAACCACGAGAACATGGGAAGAACATGCAAAGAGCTGCGTGTGGGATATGACCCCCAAATCCTGGAGGTGTGAGGCTACAGTGCTACT
>JAODLD010000002.1:2601659-2622889 GCA_026781065.1 Mormyrops boulengeri
AGGGCAGGGTGGGGGTTAAGGTTGTCATAGTTAGCATTAGCATTTTTCCCATAGAAATAAATGAGCAGTCCCCATAAGGATATGTTTACCCTACATGTGTGTGCGTGTGCAAGTGTGCGTGTGTGTGTGTGTGCGTGTGCTTGTGCGTGTGTGTGCGAGCGGGTATACCTATCCTTATGGGGACACAATGTCCATTTTTTATAAAACTCTATTTTATAAAAATCTGTGACTGCTATGAAACTACAGATGCAAAAACTCTTGTATTTTGCTTGGTTACTTACGGTTATGGTTAGGGCTGGGTAGGGGTTAATGTTGTCATAGTTAGCATTAGCATTTTCCCCATAGAAATGAATGAGCAGTCCCCATAAGGATAGGTGTACCCGACATGTGTGTGCGTGTGTGTGTGTGTGTGCGTGTGTACCCTGCAATGCCTGGGATAGGCTCCAGGCCCCCCGAGGCTCTGTATTGGATAAGCAGAAGATGGGTGATTGTTATTATTATTTCTTGTAATAATAGTATTGCTTTTCCCCCTTTAATCAGATGGCCCTACTTACGAGGAAGGGGAACGTGGTGGGAGATGGAACAGAGAGGTCTATGAGTATCATGTAGTCTTGCTCTATGCATTTGTAAAAAAAAAATTAAACAATAATAAGATGGTATAGAAAAAAAAAGTTTTAGCTATGTCTATGTAACATAATGCAATAATTGTTCACCATTAATCTCCCTACAACAGGGATCTTAAGAGACACACAAAGAAGGCTGGTACAGACAAAATGTCAACAGTTTATTCATACATAAACCCCAACAATAGAGCACTGACAAGCAATGCACTGCCCAATGGCCCACTAACGTCCGATGGCGAGGCCTCAGAATCACACACATACAGTGAATTGAGGTCTGAATAATTTCTGTTAACCGGTACCACACTCAAATACAATCATCCACAGCACAGCACGATGCACTAACAGCGAGGAACATAAAAGAAACACCACAGCAAATCCACGGCTAATGAACAACATTTTCTTATCCATGCCCTTACAAAGACTACGCCCCGCCCCCAAACAAAGACAAGGAAAAACACACAATAAAACAAATCCATCTATAAGGCTGGCGAGTTTTCAGTAGATGTTACTGTATAGATGAGGAGAACATCCTGTCATAATAAGCCAAGAATTTGCTCTCCATTGGGAACTTTTTAAAAATCTGCCATACCGACACCTTCCGTCCAGCTCCACAACTATTACTGTTGCTGGAATCCCAAGCAGCACAAGTGAAACTAAACATCCTGCTTGAAAGTGAGACGACTTCCTGTTTGCCTGGGTTCATCGGTTGTTTGTCTTTGGCTAACTCATGTTGAAATGCAGACATTAGTCTTCTGGCCAACTCTCAGGAAAGTTTTGTGTGGGGGGTATATAGAGACACATAAACATAACAATAAACATTGGTTAGAAGGTTGTCCTAATGAAAAATAAGCTCAAATGCTTATTATTATGCTCCGTAGCAGCTGCTGCGTGTTGTTCGGTCAGGAAGATTTGTTTGTCTGGAAGACTAATAGTATACATTCAGGGGAAGATCCTGCGTGAGGTTATCTAAATATCCGCTATATATTTTTTGTAGGTCCAGCAGGGGGCGCAAGAGGGAAGCGTGCCATTCCGCTTCAGCCTGTAACGCAGTATCACAAAAACAGCTATGACAGGTGTATGTGGAATAATGCCGTTATTCAGGAAAATTATTGTAATTATCCACCCATCTTCCACTTATTTAGCGCAGAGCCAGATTTCAAGCAGCCTTCAGATCCTATATCACTCCTATACAGCTCTAAAGAACCAGGCATATTTTTTTGGGTATAGATGCATTCATTGTGCACCGTTTGCACGCTTGCTGTTGTCTAGCCAGGCCACATCCAATGCATATATATTTATTTATTTATTTAATCAGAGCTGCTATTCCAAATCATGTCCCTTTTCCATTCAGCAGGGACGGCATCCTGTCCTAAGGGACCCCCAATGAGTATTACTGGGGGATCCAGGGGTGATTCTATGACTTCTGACATTTGGGGAAATAAGAAGGGCCAAAATTCAGAGAGAGGGACCAACCTTATCATTAGCCAATCATATGCTTTGAATCGCTGTGTGATGCTGGAGGGGCCACAGTGGGGGCCAATCAGCTTTCAGCTGGGACAAGTAACCCTGTTGGATCACAAAGTGATGTTTTCTGCATTGTTTATTATTAGTTTCAATGTAACAGCTGTATATGCAGTAATGATGTTATGGTAGTTCATGCTTCAACAAGAGAAACATTTGGTCAGTTGAAAATGAGCAGAAGTTTCTGGATAGGATTCATACTTGATTTTAAGTGGGCTGACTGGACCACTATACCCCTCTCTAAGGTCTCTCTATAGTCTGAGGTGTCCAGCTGCGTTTGCAGATATCAGTCGACCGGAAACTCACTCAGACAAATCTTTTGTCATTTTTGTTGCCCCCTGGTGGTGGTTCAGACGTACCAGCTAATACATGCACACAGGACCATGATACCTGTAAACTGTATATTATTTATGAGACAAGTTTTACATTTTAATTTAAAATGGAATGGCACGCTTTGGTTCTCCTATGACCATCTTCCCTCTGGGGCTGGAGGTTTTGCCCTAGAAATATGTGGTGCACAATGTCCTTTTTTCCCCAAGGTACAAGTACAATAACAAAAAAAGTAGTTATTATTTTGTGTCTTCCAACAAAGGCGTTCCAGTTGTGCTCAGTTAAGTTCATTGTGATTTTTCGGTAAAACTGCAATGCTGCCACTAATTCAGAGAAGCTGGCTAACTGTTATTTTTTACGGACGCCCGAATAAACAGGGGAACTTTTGGTCAACTTAGTGGACTGATGGAAATGCATGGTGGGAGGAAGCTGTCTTACTGGGATGTGATTTATGTCTCCATGCAAACTGCACACACGCGCAGAGTCACTGTGCTGCCCAGATGCATCAAATCATCACCAGATAATATAATTGTGGAGCCAGGCTCAGCTGGCCCACGGTTGGCGTGAGGCCAGTCTGAACGATGCCTTTGAGTTCAGTGCAAATTATTATCCTTATATTAAGTGAAATGATCATTTTGAGATGTAATCTTACATGGAAAATGTTTTTATCACATTTTTATTCAGAGATATTCAGCGGTTCTCACACCAGGCCCCCTCCTTCATAATTCAGCTCTATTCCACCACCTGCGTGCCTCAGCTAGGAACTCAAGGACTTTATAGTTGGCTGACAAGTAAAATCAAGTGTTTAGGTGGTGGAACTGACCAAAAGCATGGAGTGGCCAGGGGCAGGGGGCACCGCCTTAATCATGTCATATTTGGGGATTTAAAAATAGTCTTTATTTTGTGAATTCCTCTTAAACATGAACTTCCAGATGATTGCATTCACTTTCGTTGTCAGTCCCTTCTGTGGTCTTTGTGGTCCTCAAACAAAATTTGCTTCTTTTTTTTTCTTTTCCTAGACAGGTGCTGCTCAAAGTCAGATACAGAACCGGTGTATTTATATAACACTGACTGTCAGCGCAGAAGTACAGCAAGGAGGAAAGTGACCAGGTTTAAACTGACCAATTGAAATTATTTTATTTTCAACCAGGATGAAAAAAAGTATTTGAGTCAAATGACTTATGTGCTACTGGAGAATAATACGAAAACTTTTATGGTGAATGAGGGATATCACTCAGTTTCCGACATTCTGTGGACACGGATTTACAAAAAGCTCTGGAAAAAATTGAGACACTCAGCACATTTTTTTCCAGTCATTTCTCAATTTATTGTGCATCTGTGAATTATATATATATATATATACCAGCGTTGGGGCCATTCCGGAATGCATTCATCAATTCCAGTCCAAATTAGGAAATGGAACTGGATTTGGTATTGGAAAAAAATACTATGGGGAACAGATTTGGAAGTGAATTCAAATTTCAGGGAGATTTAAATTCCAACTCAAGTTCCATTTTCTGATTTGGATTGGAATTGATGACTGCATTCCGGAATGGCCCCAACCCGGATATATACACCTGTATATATATTGCAAACTGCAGCCTGGTTCTTCCCTGTTCCTCCTTGATGAAGGGCTTCTTCCTTGCTTTATGGTATTTCAGTCCTGCTTCTAGGAGCCTGATACACACTGTCCTAACAGTGCACTTCACACCTACACTTAATGTTTCCCATTCCTTTTGAAGTTCACTCGATGTCATCCTCTGATTCTCTGTGAGAAACTGTCAGATAAGTTAACGGTCATCTCTGCCATTGGAAAGTCACTTCCACCTCCAATAATAATTGAATACCAACAACCCAAATTGCAATTGCTATTCATAAATAATGGCTACGTCACCATAGTCTGGGTCCCAGATACCTGATTATGGATGAACACTTCTCACATATGGTACTTTTCTGACAGCTGATTGTTCATAATCTGACTTGAAGCCTAGCATCTGACGTCAATGTTGTGTATTAATACTTCGGTAATAACTCGTTCTTGCATCCTCTGTGTCCTTAATCGTTCTCACACATACTTCAGTTTCTCAACAGTATTTTTAAGAAACTTTCTCAATATTTTTTCCTAGTTTTGGGTGCTACCTTGGTTCAGCACCTGTTTTGAAAACATCTGTATTTTTTCGAAAATGAATTTTATACCTCTATTTTCAACAGAAGTGCAGAGGTTAAGATTTAAAAAACAGCTAAACAATCGTGCTAAGGTACAGTGTCTTAATCTCGCACTGTAGTTATACACATTTATGTTAAACCCTAACTGTCTTGGCGCTATGCTCCCTGTCCTGCCTGGAAATCTGCCTCTTTGTGCATCATGCTACATGTCTGGCTTGACATAATATGTATATGTATATGTTATGGTACCTAATCTTGCCGATATTGCCCTTCCCTGTGTGCTCTGCCACTTGCCCCAGGTAAAGTCATGCACAACACTGTGCTAGCTACCTAATCAGCTATCACACACCATTTTATGTGTCTGTCTGTCTTATGTCACTTTTTGCTGTGGTACCTGTTCTTGCTGGTTGAATTATATACCTCTCAGTGCTATACCATCTGCTGTGACAGGCACCATACATCTCTTTCCGCCATATTACCACTTCTCTGTACTACGCTACACTGGTATTATACGCCTCTTTGTGAAACATTACCTGTCCTGACTCATCTGAATGCTACTATTCCTCTCCTGCAGTATCACATCAATATTGCCATGTGATTCCACATTACAGGTAGTGTGTGCACACAGGAATACCATTTCTCCAGTAGGGGCCGCTGCGGAGCTGCTGATGTAAGGGTCTTGGCTTTTGCAGCGCAGCAGCTGTTCATAGGCGTTACGGAAGTCTCGGTTTAGAGCCGCGTACAGGACAGGGTTAATGGCGGAGTTAAGGTAGCCCAGCCACAGAACCACTGCGTTAACAGTGGGGTTGACTGTTTCCTCGTATAGCCCTCTGTAGGTGAAGTACGTGAAGTAGGGAAACCAGCAGATGATGAAGGCGCCCAGGACTCCTGCCAGCGTCATCGTGGCCTTGTGCTCGCGCACCGCGGCTGCCACACACGCGGACATGGACCGTGCGTTGATGCGTTTCGCCTGCTCGCGCGCGATCCTGAAGATGCGGTAATAGGTGCAGCACATGACCAGCAGGGGGAGGTAGAATGTGGCAAAGGCGTCTACCAGCACATAGCTGGGGTTCAGCTTGAAATGGCATTCCCGGCCGTCGTCCTGGCCATAGTTCTGGATGGTGTGGTCCCGCGTGTTCCAGCCCAGGTGGATGGGCAGGAAGGACACCATCAGGGAGATGATCCAGATGAAGGCCATAGCCACCATGATACGGGTGCTCGTGACCAGGGTTGGATAGCGCAGTGGCGCAGTGATGGCGAAGTAGCGGTCCACGCTGATGACGAGCAGGTTGAGGATGGAGGCGGTGCAGAGCATGACGTCCAGGCTGACGTAGACGTTGCAGAAGATGGCGCCCAGAGGCCAGTCACCACGCAGTTGCCTCATGGCAGAAAAGGGAAGCACAAGCAGCCCCAGGAGGAGGTCTGTCGTCGCCAGCGACACCACCAGGCCGTTGGTCACACAGCGCAGCTTGCGGCAAGCGCCCACCGCCAGGCACACCAGCACGTTACCAAACACCGTCAGAAATATGATGAGCACCAAGCCCACGCCCTGCAGTATCCTCCAGATCATGTTGAGAAGCTTCGTTATGCAGCTAACTCATAACCTCGTGTCACCAGGGATCGAGTCCAGACACCTATTTACTGTCAGTGACCCCGTCTGGGGAATGGTACACTCAGCACCCCTGTCAGTATGTTGGTACAGTCCATACCCGGTCTGTGCAGCGAAATGGTCAGCACCGTTTTCTGTGGAATGGTACAGTCAACAGCATTGTCACTGAGCTGAGACACAATGAAAAATTCATCATTTTGAGTAACGGTTCCTCATCACACCCGCGTCACAGAGGTGGCATATTCTCGACCCACATTCCATCGCTGAAGTTAAGAAAAGAATTTGGATTTTGGATAGATCCCTTACTTTGTTGTTATGCGGTTTCTGTGTAAATGTTTGCGTAGGATTTTGTTGCCACAAGGGGGCTCCAGTGCTTCAGCCGTAGACAGCTGCTTCAAAGATACTTCATGTTTCTTGAGGGTACAGCTCAAAGGAGGCCGGGCTGGGGATAAAAACAAGAGGGAGAGATAAAGGATTGCTGCAACCACCCAGACAGAGGCAGCAGGGACCTTGTGAATTATGGGATTTCTATTTTAAAGTTTAGTTACTTTTGTTTAACAATCAGCCTGGTAAGGATTTGGAGAATTATATTAGATTAGACTGCTGACGGGGGTCGAGAGTTCTTCACACTGTTTATAGAGGGTGAGGGTCCCTAACATTGTTTATGGGGTTCCTGGCTCCCCTTACAGTGTTTGGATCATCAGTGTTGGTGCCTTAAGATTCAGGTACCACACATTTTATGGGCAAGTTCATGGCTTTTTCACCATATTAAGGAAGGTTTGGATACTTCACATTTTGCAGGACATTTATGGTCTCTCACATTCTTGTAGGAAGTATCGCTCTGTAGAAGAGAGATTGGGGTCCTGCACTACAGAATGACCAGGGCAAGAAGGACAGTCCACCACTGCATGTTTACTCCCCAGGGCCAGGCCTTAATGGAACACCTGGACATACTCCAAAACTACAGCGTGAAAGGGGCCACGAGGCCGTTTTCGTACATGCAATCTTATCAGTACGACTAACTGGATGGTGTATTAAGTACTCTGCCAGTTTGCCTCCAACCTACAGAACAAAGGATGGCGAAAAGATGGCATGCAGCTTTGTATCGTAGCTCAAGATATAATCCGGGCTGATCCCTGAACGTCCAAAAGAGGTAGAGAAAAATTTAGAACGTAAAGAGAAATATCTGTGTTAGTGCACTGGCAAACCCAAATGCACTGCCTATCGATCTGGTTGGACATCTGTATATTTTACCAGACGTTTGATTATCTAAAATTGCGGGGAGGGGAAAATTGTTACTTAATGCTCGTGTGTATGTTTCATCTCTTCACGTCCCATCACATATCATTATATATTATCTCATCTCATTTTCCCTCCACTTTTCCTGGTGAGGGTGGCAACAAGCTGAGCAGGTCAGACTAGACCTATTTTCCATGACCATAGACTCTAGCTTGTAGACCACTCTATGAGTTACGAGTTTTATCCCTGGGGGTGTATGGGGTAGAGAGCCCAACTATTTATTCATCTGGATTAAAAAAAATAGTAAAAAAAAAAAATAGCATATATATTTCCAATAAATCATTATTACACACTGGCACAACTAACAAAAGCCACATTTTCAAATATAAATTTACAATTTAATTTTATTGAACTTACCTTATACCGTACAAATACCTTTTTCACCTGACCAATAGGGGGTGCAATTGCACCCTCTGCACCTCCGGTAAATTACCTTTGTCCTAATTCATTCTGGGCAGGGTCCTGGGATGTTCCCAAGCCACCATGAATATATAATCCCTCCAGAGTGTGCTGGGTCTACTCTGGGGCCTCCGCCCCTTAGGACGGGCCGGGAACAGGTCCTTTGAAAGCAGACCAAATAGCATCTGTATAAGATGCTGAAACCACCTCAGCTGGCTACTCTCCATCTGAAGCAACAGCAGCCCTATTTTGAAGTCCCTTGAGTTTCACAAACCCCTCGCCCTGTCACGGAGAGTGAATCCGACAGCCTCATTTTGGCTGCTTCACCTTGCTGCTCATCATTACCCCCAGCACATAACCACAGGTGAGGACATGGACATGGATAATCTGGGTCTTATCTTTTTAAATCACGAAGACGCTCTTCTAAAAGTTTAAAAGTCTCTCTCGGGACTTTCGCCTTTGTTCTGGCAGACAGAAAAGCTTTCTTGTGTTGACACATATAGTTACACACGTAAAAATATGCACACAAAGGCTATTTTCCTGGCTGAGGAAACTTCTCCCCTATATGTTCAATAAGTCAAGTGTTAAATCAAACAGTCTGAGAGTCAATAGGTGTTTGGTTTGTGTATCTACCTCAAGGGTAGATAAAGTCGTGGGGGCAATACCTCATACCTTTTCCACCCTTGGCTGAGTGTAACAGAGTGGGGGAGTATCGAGGCAAGGTCAGACCTCTGAAACACTGTCACTGGGCATGACAACTTAGCATGGATGACCAGATATTACACTCCATAACGAGTAATAAAAGATCACACGACAGGAAATAGTGCACACCGACTAATACCTCATCTAACAGCTCACCATAGAGGCAGTTTGACATTATCTGATAGCCTGCGTGCTACGTCATTGGATAGCTTGCCTGTTAATTTATCCTGATAGTTCGATATTTCGATACAGTGATTGATTGTGTTTATCAATTTCACTGAGGTTTGTGGTGAAAACTAAATGCTATTCTACTAGGAGTAAAATCTGAATGTTTTATTTTCTGACCTGGATTTTAAATCTAATCTACACTTTCTTTAGCTACGGTTTCTGTGTCACTAAACATTCAAGGAACATTTTGTGGCTTTTTTTTAAACTTCTTTTTTCTTGGCTAAACCCAACGTACTGACTATGTGTACTATAATTGGCAGAGTTCACTGTATTGACTAATCTGGCATATTGGGTAATCTTGGACTCTTTATTTGGTACTGAAGCTTCTGAGCTGCTCCGCTGGTCAGTGCATTGGAGGTTGCCTAGTTACTATACATTTTGGCCTAATGAGAGATAACACTGCCTGCTTTGGAATTCTAATGAGGTGTGAAGAAGTACTCTCACCCTCCAGCAGAATGTACTCACATACTCATATGTGGAACACACACCACAGATGTACTACTCACACTTGGTAATACACAGATTTATGTAGCTGCATCGGACACTCATTCATTCACAGACATGCATATTAAAATCCACCAGTACCAACCCAAACATGCTTTCATTGACTAATAAGCATGCAAACTTAAGCACCTGTGAATGTTTAGTCCAGTTACCCTCTCAGGAATGTTCTTAATAAACATACGGTTTGTACGTTGAAAATGAAAGCGATGCTCAGTGAAGTTTTGTATTTATGATTACAGACATTTTTCATTGGAGGGAATGTCTATTAAATAGATCAATGTAAATGCGTTGTTGGATGGAGTTCTAGGTCTGTGAGAACTACAGTGGAGAATCCTCCCATTGTTTGCCATGTGGTGAGGAATGGCGCCTACGTGTACTGTACTGAGCAACCCCCCTGTCTGTGTCTACTGTACTGGAAAACCATCTCTGTCCTGTAGTGAGTAATCCTCCCTCTGAGAGTTACGGAGTGAGGAATCCGCACTCTGTATTGTAGTGAGTAATTCTGTGTGTGTGTACTCTAGTGGGAAACCCTCTCTCTCTCTGTCCTGCAGTGAGCACTATCGGCTGTAGCCTACAGTATATCCTTTTGCTTCTGGGATATGTAGAGAGAAGAGTTAGACTCCACAGAACCCGAAACCCCAGAAAAAAATCCATTGGCTTCCTTAGATGCTTAATTCACCCAAACCCGTCATTAATGTATTTGTTAAGAGTTTGTGTTTTTTTAAGCTGTCAAACACTTTGAGTCAAGCCATGGAGCCAACTTCTTGTAGGGTTTTTGTAGCTTGTTATGGGAAAAAACCTGGGATTTCCTTTCCACGCGGGCGCACGCGCACACACACACACACACACACACACACATACATATATATATATTTCTGGTGGGTACTGAATTTTTTTCATTCCCAAAAAATCAATAAAACCTTTTACTTTTACACTTTTAGCAGGGAAAACAATTCCTGACCCCTCTTGCTTTTGGAAGGTCATCGTTTGAATTCAGAATGCCAGTCATTGCCTACAATACCATAGTCAATGAATTATTAAAGAACATATAGATGTAAAAAAAAATTAAAATTCTCAGAGAAACTCACCTCAGTTGTCAGTCCATCAGGCAATCAGACTCAACTCTGAACCCCAGTAGTTCAATCCAGATTATTCATTTGATTGTATCCTGTGCCTGGAAGGTCTTTACTCCCTCTGTCTCATTGCCAGTTTCCCTTTTTTTCTCTATATCTCCCCCCTCCCCGTCTCCCTTTCTTATCCCCTTCCTCCCTTGTGTCTTGGCCTCCTTCTCGTTGGCTCTGTGTGTCTTTCTCCCTCTTTCCCTCCTCTCTTTCCCTGTTGCCTTATCTCCTTCCTACCCTCTCTCACTCTCTGTTCCCTTTTTTTTTAACTCTCTCTCCCTGCCCCCTCCCACCCATCAGCCACTTTCTGTTTTAAAATGCGCATGCAGAAGCACATGCACACTCAGACGGAGACACGCACGTGGTCAGCAGAGGGGACAGGCCTCAGCCTCAGCCTCCCATAGTTCAAAGATCTTTAACCTACACCCTACTCCCAAGCACTGGCCGGTCCGTTCTCCCCAAGAATAGAAGATGAATGACTTAAACTAAATATAAGACTTACTGTGTCCTCTCATCCTTATAGTGCAAGAGTAGTTGCAGTAGACTTGGTATGTTCCCAGGCACGATTCTGCTGAGGTAAATCTGATGGTGGCATGATTTATATGGGAAAAAACTCGATTCTTCTCTTGTGAGCCTTTCAGGATGAGGATGTGAACGGAGACAGCGGCCGTTTCTATTGGCTGCCAAGGTCAATCTGTGAGAAGCCCCGCCCAGAAATAGCTGTTCGTTTATCTTGCTTACATGCTGCTCTGGGGAACGGCGCTCAGTGTGATGAAGCTCAGTTCAGAGAAAATGGCGTAGCGTATAGTGAAAAGAAATGGGTAGGGATCACCAGCAATCAATAATGAGTACAATTCTAATAAAAATCTCAAATTCTCGTAGAGAAACGGTGGGAAAGACATTGGGAATGGCTTTCCACGGAGGCGCCATCAACTCTATCCAATCAGCTTGACTGTTAATATGCAAAGATGACAATTAGTCACAATGGCAGTCAGACCCTCTGCCAATCAGCAAGCTGCCAGTCAGACAGACCCCGGCGTGACATACCACAGCTGGGCTCCAGAGAGCTCCTTCTATCACCTGCGTCGCTATTTAACAGGTGGTGTTATCGTGTGCCTCTGATTTACTGCGTCACTCTACCTGATAATTCTGTTCTCTTTTGTTCCCTGTTTATTAATGCTTGATTTCCACATTAGATTGCATTATCTAAACCGCGTTATCGGAGATGTTTTCTAACCTGCTGGCTTTGTTACCACTTTGAGAGCCTATGAATTTCCACTTAGTCACAATTTTTGAATTTTTACAACTATAGAAAACAAGCAGGATATTCACTTGCACTGCCATTTCTGGATAGCTCTTCGTCCAGGCTTTTATCACACTCTCGACCTACTGTAACGTCCATCCCACCTGCCTTTTGGCATCAACAGCAGAACTCCTAGAATTTTGTAGAATATAGTTGCTTGTACACGTGTGGCTGCGTCCTTCTGTTGATTTTGACTAGGGTTGAGTTCAAGACTTTATAGACCAGGGGTGTCAAACTCCAGTCCTGGAGGGCCGGAGTCCTGCACAGTTTTTGGTTTACCTTCATTTAACACACCTGATTCAACTCCTTGTGCTAATTACCACAGAGCTCATATGGTAAATCATTTGTGGTGGAACAGGGAAAGAGCTATGGTACACAGGGCTCCGGCCCTCCAGGACTGGAGTTTGACATCCCTGTTATAGACTATCGATAAACAATTGGCATCCATCCATCCGATCTGTGTAGGATAGTTCAGGTCCAGAAAGTAAAAATCCTGACCAAGATTTTGTTTCAACCAAGCAATTGAGTATAAGAGTCACAGTCACAGAGTACTAAACTGGTTGACTGAAACAAAGTCTTGGTCTGGATTTTTACTTTCTGGACCTGAACTATCCAACTCTGCATCCAACCATTTTCTATAACCACTATTCAAGGACCATCACAGGACACACACACATTAAGAACAACTCTGAGAAGACGAATCAGCTAACAATATGATTTGGGACAACCAGAGGAAAACAGAGCAACTGGATTAAAGGTGTGGAGAATAAGCCCTCACACATAGAGCTGGACCCGGGATTTAAGTACACAACCCCGGAGGCGTAAGGTGCACTTCTGACAGCCGGCAATGCGTTCCAATGAAGCTTAATATCGCCAGACTGTTATTAAATCCAGCACTCCAGTAAGACCACTCAAGTCAGTAGCTTCTTGGAGATTGACATGATTTCTGTCTACACCCCAGTGCATTAGTGAATATATTATCAATGTGAAATCCATGGTAAATTTATAAATTTCACACACTTTGGAAGCCCTTATCTGAGAGCAATGCTTGTCACATTGAGTGTCTGTGACAGGACTTAGGCTGTGGAGGGATTATTATTCCGCTTATACTGTACAGAGCTCCCAGAGTCACTGTTAGACCTTTGGGAGTATATTGAGCAGTATCGCCCTGGAAGATATGGCCTGGATGGGTGGCCACTACACCAAACTCTATTATTGCGTGTTAGAGAATGGCTACTTCAATTGATCTTATTAAGATGTCCCATATCTTGTTTAAGCACACACTAATAAAAATGAAAATACAGTATCTCATAGCCATACAGCTTTTTAAAAATTCCACCCAGGATTGGCATCCTGCCCAGGATGTACCTGTGCCTTGTGCTGCCCCTGCAACCCGGTTCGGGGTAAGCGATTTGCAGATGATTGGATGGAACACTGCAGCATCTTTTGAATGACTGCCTTTGCAGTGCCTAATTTAGGCCAATACATCATATAGTGTTTATAACCCTCATAGACATTTTCAAGATGTTTTGAAACTGGAAATATTACAGAATTCAGATGAGTTTTTTTTTTTTTAATTATACATCCCCACACTTCAAAGAGAAATAGGATTTTTATCGGAAACAACATACAACAAACCAACCATAATTAGTCCTACAGACCTTTCGGGGCAAGCAACAGATTATCAGCCAAATTTTTACCCCGGCTGATTGGCTTAAAGGTACTCCATTATCAGTTTGTCATATTCCTGCCAAAAGTCAGACATCTCTATCCTGCTCTTTGGTTTTTCAAAATGATAATTTCCTAAAGTAAACACCGCTAATTCTGTTAAAGAGGAGCATCCCAATCCTCGTTTCCTCATGATACGATGTTTCCACCTTTATAAGATTTATAACATTATAAGATGTTTCCTGCTTTATAATTTGGCTGCCATTATCACATTAGTCTTTTCACTTTCATGGAGGAAATGGCTTTGTTCTTGGTACTCCCACATTTTTGAGGAGTACAATTTGAGGATTAGTTTTACTCACATCCCAACCTAGGAAGAACGCTGGTCTCAGTCATTGACTTCCCTGTTCACTGTCCTTCTTACCTCGCCACTCTGGAAGCAGCCCGGGTCTGCAGTCTCTCAGCAGCACAGATCATTTTTCAGTTCACAGCTTCTCTTGAAGGAACATTCAGTGCCTTTGACTTCATTCCCTGATCTCGCAGTTGTCACATTAATACCCATGTCGTCCTTTGACTTTCCTGGTAACAGCTCTACTTCGAGATCATCACTCAACTCCAGGATCATAGTCAGGCCGTTTAATTATGTCACTCACTTTAATTTCAGTGGCAGAAGCAGTGGCAGATCACAGCAAGGGCTACATGGGCAATCTTCTGAGGGGGCAGTATCTTCCACCAAACCCTTGGGTGAAATCCTGGGCTCTGGTGGTCAAGCTTGCCTAAGATGCCACATGGACTTCGACTGCCACTGCCGAAAAGGGACAATTAATTTCTTGAACACCTGTGCAAAGCAAATCAACACTAACTGGTAAGTAAATATTTTAGTCTTTCTCTTTTTTTACTGAATTGGTATTACAAACAGAGGGGCGGCATGGTGTTGCAGTGGTTAGCGCTGCTGCCTCACAGCAAGAGGTTCCTGGGTTCGGTCCCAGGTCCTTTCTGTGTGGAGTATGCATGCTCTCCCCGTGTTTGCATGGGTTTCCGCTGGGGGCTGTGGTTTCCTCCTTCGGTCCAAAAGCGTGCAGGGTAGGTTGTTTGGTGAGTCTGAATCGGCCCTGTTAGTGTGTGCACCCTGTGGTGTGTTGGTGACTGCCCAGGGTCGGTTCCTGCCTGCGCCCATTGTTCCCGGGATAGGCTCTGTGACCCCAGTTGGGATTAAGTGGTGATGGATGGATGGATGGATGGATGGATGGTATTGCAACATAAGATAAGATAATCCTTTATTAGTCCCACACATGTGAGAAATTTGCATTGTTACAGCAGAAAGTGCACAGTACAAGAATGGAGCAGCAAAAATGAAAAACAATAGGATAAAAACTATATATGTACAAGTGGAAATGTATAAATATATGTACAACACTGTGAAATTGCACTCAAGAAATATTGCACATAAGAAAAACACTCTGATGTATTGGATGTGTGTGTTTTGTTAGTCTATGTGTGTGTGATCTTCAGCAAGGACTTTGTTATATAGTCTGGCAGCGGATGGAAGGAAAGATCTTCTGAATCTCTCCTTCCCACATCGTGGATGCAGAAGCCTGAAAAGTGTGATTCTACTAGCCTGATGGCTCTGGCTGATCTTATTTTGCATTTTTGGTCCTTGATAGTCTTTTTAGGTTCTTGCTTTGTTAGATGTTGTTGTGTAGCTCTTGCTCCAATACTTTGGCATTCATTGGAATCTCAGGTTAGGTCCATTTATGCCTAGTTGACTCCTTAACAGCACGTATGGTTGCAACGTGCCATTAGCTTTACTTAGATGACGCTTTGGACAATTGCATCTACTAAATTAATGAAATGTGAATGCAAACGTTAACAGTAACTTTATACTTCTGTATACAGTACAATAGACCTTTTGCTAATGATATGATTGGATTCACAAAATAATTTATATTACCAAGCTGTTTTTAGCAGCATACTTGAACTTTCTGTTTAGATGCATTTAGTTTGGGGGATTTTTGGGTCCGTTTCAAACTTCTACCTAGGAAATGGTGAGCAGAATTTTTTGTCAGAAGATAGTGGTCACGTTGACCCAGTATACATTGCGGCAGGGCACCTTGAGCGGTTTGAGACGGAGACACCAATGATGAAATGCATCAGCCGTGACTTGTAAAGAGGCGGGGTGGTGATTTAAACAGCAGACTAAGGGGAAGGAAGGAGAGAGGGAGGAGCAAAAATACAGAAGTGAGTGAACAGCAGAAGCTGTCACTCAGGGAGCCAGAGAGTGAACCAAAACGAGAGCTAGGGGAAGACAGTGACTGAGGGCGACAAGGAAACTGCCTGGAACCAGGTGAAGGCCCAGCTTTCATAATGGCACCTTGGACGAAGACCACCACGGAGAGATATGGCGTAGGTAAGGTGGTCTCCATTATCGGCCCGAGCTGTGCCTGTTACGCAGAGGCTACACCTTGTTATACTTCCTGTTAAACAGGATGTGGGTAGATGGAGGCCAACGGATCAGTGTCTTCAGAATCGTGTTTGCAAAGATGATAAAGATTGTTGAATCGGTATTAAACGTGCAAAAAAAAGTGCATCAACTTCACAAGATGGGCAGACAAAAAAAGCTCCAGTAGAGGAATGGCTCCGCTCAAGTTTGAATCAAGGATGTGACGAGACTTTAGAACAGGAACACAGGAGGAATAAACTAGGTGTAATAGAGACTAGAACTAGTCCACAGACTTGGATAATCCATGGATAGCACAGTTAGACCAGAGCAACACCACTACCGAATTAAGGAGAGCTTGGAGGTATTCTGTAGCAATAAGCAGGGATCAGCAGGGACATAGCTAGAGGAGGCAAGAACACGAAAACCCATCCTGTCACAGAAGTTAGCAAGGCTGCAGACCAAATGCCACAAGAACATGTGTCTGGCTGTACTAGGCTGAAGGAAATTCAATATCATTAATCATGTTATTTAAAATATTTAACTGGACCATCCCAGCCAGTGTAACCCCTACCTCCTGCCCAGTGTTTCCTGTGTCAGACTGACACTAAATTGACTATGACCCTGGATTAGATAAGTGATTATGGGGGTAAGGATTTTATTGGGCCCTGTGATTAAAAATAATGAATAAACTTATAATAATTCATAAAATCAAGTAAGAGAATTGGGAGCTGAGATGAAGAGACATTAATCCTGAAGATCGTTAGTCCTGGTGCTTGTGCAGATGAGAAATTATTAATCTTTTCTGCGTTGGGCTAGTGCTAAAAACTTGGAGCAGTTCATTCAAAGTGAAGATCAAACTCCTCTGTGTTTGTTTTGCTTTCATTGCAGATTTTATTGTCAACAAAAAGATTGGCGCTGTAATCGAAGCCAGAATACTTATGAAGATATAAAGCATGAAATATTTCTCAAGCGAAAGTATTCAAGGTGTAATTATGATGCTTAGAGTAAATGCAAGTTCTACTCTGCCTATCCAGGAAAGAGCAAGCGCTCATAAAATAAATAGCTTAGGAGGTATTGACCCAGCTGTTACAACACTGATCCATTCATTTCTGTAACCATAGAGAGATGTGTTGGTAAGGAGCCTGTATAGTAAGGCATGAGGTAGGAAAGAGCACAGGTCACTCTCGCAGGTATCCATAAGGGAGCTTCCTTGGAACCAGGCCTGGGACTGTGAGAAGAAACATAAACAGACTGTAGTAACCTGCATGCAGTTAGCATTACCAGACCTTGATCGCACTGGCCACTGCACGCATCTCTGTGGTGTATTAACCTTGCTTTTCAACACCCAGTGTTCTGAAGCATGTCTCAGTTCCGTGTAAATGAATTTATCAAATTTGTGTATCTGAAAGGTATTCCAGTGTGCTTATGAAGAGTTCAACGAGACTGATACTAGCCTATCCAGCTTTAAAGTTATTTGCTCGTACCAGAATCTCTTCAGATGCCCAGTTAATGAGATGTATTCTGTCAAGTGTAACCTACACAGTTGTAATATGTAAGGCAGTTGAGTTAGCTTTGTATCATTAAAAATATGGAACAAAAATATTGATACGGTGATACAGTACTTGGTGACACTGTTTGTTTTCTTTCATGTTGGTCCTGTATGGCTTTGAGCAGAGTCACACGCAGTGTGATTTTAGTGACGTTCCCCGGACTGGCTTGGTCTAATCTTGGAGCTGCTTCAGTTCCTCTGCACACCAGTGCGCGTGTGGAACCGTTTGCTGGGAGGGCAGCGCAGAGGTCTGACGCTGCTCCGCTCGATTTATCCGGTTGCCCGGCGTGAAATGTGTACTGGGTGATACCACACAGGGCAGTTTGCTGTGTGAGTGGGAATAAAAGCGAATGGGGCCTGGTTCACATACGGGCCTCAGGCGCAGGGAGAGAAATTTGCCTTCTGCTGCCTATATTTGCAGCAGCATTTTGGGCCTTTCCCCAGTTCGTCTTTAAAGCTGCCTCATGCAAAAACAATTTTTATAAGTTTGGCGTCGCCTTGTCAGATTATAACTGTACTACACTAAAACTGCACTGAATATTAAATACATACACAAACCATTGGTGAATGGTGAGTATTTGATACATACTGATCCTTTCAGGTTTTTTTTCCAGTGATTAACTGCCTTTTTCTCTTTTAATAGACAATGTGTTAAGGCTGGAGTTTCCATTACTGACCCCATAGGGTGACTATCCCACTGACCATTCAGAGAGTAGCACACGTTGATGCAAAAGCACTTTGTTCAGGAGCAACATCACTGTATCAAACTAGAAAGAAATTGGTTTGAAAAGATAACTGGGAGATATAAATTTTTACTATTAACATGGGGTCTTCACTTTTACTGTGTTGGCATATTATTTTTTATAATTCATAGCATAATAATTTTGGCATTAGGATTAAAATTAGTATCATTATTTCGGCATCTTTTTTACATATTGTTAAAACTGTATGGTAAAAATTAAGCCTTGTTTTCTAACCTGCTTAAATAATGAAACGTGACTTTTAAGACACCTTGCTTTTCCTGGTTTTCCCTGATTTCTCACTCATACACTGGTTATCTTTATTGCAGTCACTGTGGAAATATTTTTGAGATAGAGATTCACATCTAATGTGGAGTCTAGGCGGGTTTATATTGGGCTGTCGCTTTTATGTTGCGTACCGTTTGAAGCCGCCGATCTGCTGAACAACGCGGAAGTGAATGCGAAGGAAGTCACCAATCAGCCCCATCCCCCCCAGCCCGTACCGCGGGGTGTGAATGCGGCGCTGCACAGGCGCCGTGGGGTCAGCCTGACCACCTCTGCCGCGACGCTCCATGCGAAATATGACTCGTTCGGCTCTGCATTTAGACTGGTAGTTAGAATTAGGCATTAGCTAACGTGCCATTTGTCACCACACTTTCTGCAGTATCTCCGCAAACCCAACTTGTTTGCATTTGTAAAAAAAAATAAAATAATAATAATAATAAACCAGACGGTGGTTAATGTAAGAGAAATGATTTTGCGATTGTGTTTCAAAGTATGAACAAATTTCATTTCAGGGCATAACGTGTATAGCGATCTAAATTCCAGTGTTAAAGATCACTGCATGAAACCCTGTCCCTTTCAGGTAGGTTAATGAATACGAATAAATCCAACCAGTTGCCTTATAAGCTAGGGAAAGAGTGGGGAACTTCAACCTGAGACAACACAAAACACAAAACATTTCTCTCTCTCTCTCTCTCTCTCTCTCTCTCTCTCTCTCTCAGTTAGATGGAATTACAAAGCAAGTGGAGAGAAGCACCTATCTCTGGAGGTTGGGGATACAGTTCAGATACAGGAGTCATGTGAAGGTAACCTGGGAAGAAGATGAGAAGATAAAATGGGCAATTTCAAGCAGAAGGAGTACATTTAAAATCTTGTTCTAAATTTCTCCTCAGTCTTTTAATACGCTAAAATACTGCACAACATTACTGTGATTGTTTTCCTATAATATATATTTTATATCTATTATTATATAGCATTATTAATAATTTACAGTTCATTATATGGTATCATTTATTATTTATGGGTGTGTACAGATTCCAGTGTTTGGGGCGCAGGTTTTTTCATTAAAAGAGACCATTGCTATTGCAGGCTGGTACAGGGGTCACCTGACCAAAGACAAGATGAGACAGGTGAGCTTATAAACACATGCGTTTGGCCAGTGATGATGCTGACCAGTGGGAACATTGTGACATTTATTCTGCTCAGGGTTGGAACACAGTGCACCATTTCTCTATATGACGCCTTGTGTGTTGCTGCTGAGTGTGTGAGCCCATATTTGTATAACAAGAGAAACATGTATCCGCAGGGTGTGTTTCCAGCCTGCGTCATTCAGCTGAAGGAGGCGATCATTGAGAATCATGGGTAAGTAACTTCATACAGATACTTCACAAAAAATGTAGCACACCGAAAGGAATGAATCACACGTCTTCACATCTTTTTGAAATTTTACCCATCCAAAGACTACAGCTCTTCCCTGTTGTGACAGTTCAGTCCATGTTAGAACCTCACTAATGTGAGATGGTTTCGTAGTTCGAAACATTTTTGTCACCCAAATATCCAGCCATTTGCTATAACTGCTTATCCTCTACGGATTTGCGTGATGTGTGATTGAGACCTAAGAAAAACTGTGAGATTGCAGTAGAAAGATATGTTAAATATCAATGGTATGTGAATATTACCTATTATATCATATATAACATATATGCAATATTTGTACTATTTGTAATACTTAATAATATATGTATATATAGAGATGAATATCAATTACTCATAACCTATTACATATAATTATTTGATTATATAGCATCATCATCATTAATCAAGTAAAGTGAAGTACATCCTCTGCATTCCACGTTAAGCTCTTGTTCCGAAAATGCTTCTCTCCTTAATCTGCTGAGTTCCATTGTCTCCTTCAAACGCCTCTCTCTCCTAAAGTCCGCGCTCTCCGCTCTGTGTTGCAAAGCGCCGCGTTCCATCATAATTTAATACCTCTCCGGCATACTGCTCAGGCATGCGGCCCCATTCTCCTGAGCCATGTGCCCTCGTGCCGCCAGACCGTGCAGTGCATCATACCACCTCAGGGCGCGCCCTCATCAGACTGAGGCCTGTTACAGGTCGAGCACGCTGTGTCAGTCTAGTCAGCTGTGCTTTTCATATCCTTATCGCCTTTTCTCAGTCTGCCTGTGCACGATTGACCTACTACATCCATCTTTTCCTGCCTTTTCCTGCCTTTTCTTCCTCCACTCTACTTGCCCTGCATGTTATATTGATGCCCATAGAGTACAATGATTTTCAAACACCAATTAACTTGTTCATGGCACTGGATACCGGTGACAGTTATAGACATACGTATTTGGGCGTATCTTCTATGGTAAAAAATTCCCCTGTCTGGTTTCATGAAATCATTACTGTAACAGGCTTGCTTCATGAAAAACTTGTCTTTGCCTCTAGCGGGCAGGAGCTAGTAACATCAGCCGAAATGCCTTTGGTGAAGGAGGTGACCACCACTTTACGAGAATGGGGAAGCATCTGGAAACAGCTATATGTTGTAAGTAACCAAGGAAGAATTATTTATTTTTAGAAATATGTAGCTGCATGAGAAAAGCATAGGTAGTCATTTATCTATCAGTATGACCACTCCTTCTTTAGCTACTGAATTCGTTTCAATGACCAGGGGTGAGTTTCCCAAAGCCTTCTTAACGCTACGTCATTCGTAAGTCCTATCTTTTAATACAGAACTTAAGAA
>JAODLD010000002.1:2642620-2659336 GCA_026781065.1 Mormyrops boulengeri
CAGTCAGCTCCTGAATGACTTCTACACCTGCATTCCTCCAGACAAGTCACAGAAGCAGAAAGTAACCTCAATGACAGAGATAGTGGGCAGCAAACTTTTCCGGAAACAAGGTAAGGATTCAGGATAAAAAAAAAATGTTAATATATTTTAAAATATATTTTACATATTTTTTATTCAAAACTACTGTGCTTCTCTTCATACATTAAAACCCAATGTGTAAAGTAGCATTTGACTTGACTAGTGGACAAAATTAGCATTAAAATAGCATTACTGGTGGCTATGAGGCCGACAAGAACGGTAATATTTCAGAGATTAAGTTAAAATGAATACTTTACCGACACAGCTACCCTATTTGATTAATAAACAGCCTCTGGTCTCCACTTTCCGTGATAAAATTTGATAAAAAAAACAATTGATATTTCAGAAGGGTGAGCATTTCGGGGGCGACTGCATACAGGACAAATAATAATGGATTGGGTTCGCCCTTTTGGAAAGAAGGGAGAGGTATCCAGGACGTTATGGACGCTGTTACTGCACGGCGGCCAATTCATCAAATCCACATCTCCAGCGCCACCTATGGATGTTCCAGGACTCAGAAACAGGGCTCAGTAATTGGCCAGGGCTCTGTTTGAGACGACAGCATGTCTGGCCTGGCGACAGCATGATTAGTCTTCGGCGCGGCACATTAATAAAACACTTAACTGCCGCTGTCACTCAGCCCGGATCCCACTCAGACGACAGCGGAGCACTGCGCTCCAGGCCTGTCCCACCCCGAGTGCTGGCACACACTCGTATTTCAATCTCATAAGTTCTTCTATATGATTTGCACTGTTTGACACAGCATAATTTATATTTTTAACTTGCCTGTGAAGTAGCTTTTCAGCGGACTTTCCTTCCACTGGGACAAGAGATCTGTGATAGTACAGCAGTGATGCAGCAGACCTGTAGAGGTGCGGGTGTTTGGAAAGGGGGCGCTGCTGACGGGTACACATTATGCCTGGTGGGCAGGGGGTCCACCTTGGTAAATTTTCACAATCAGCAAGGGGGGGTGGGGTTGGCTTGTAAGATTTTCAGTGATCATTAAAAATGGGGACTTGGGCCACTTGGGACATGAATATAGGGGATATTTTCAGTCGTTCAGGTAAAGGGAGCCAGTGTGAAGCCCCCCCCTTCTGCGCATCCCTGCGGTTCAGGCCTCTAAAGTAAAATCCTTTGCACACTGTCCATGTCAGAGAAGCTAGCGTATCCTAACTGGTAATGCTGTGGTGTCAAGTTGTGACAGTTCTAGGTGTAATGCTGTGGTGTCAAGTTGTGACAGTTGTAGGTTTGATTCTGCCCCCAGAGTGGTGTTGGCGTGATGCCCCAATCTTCCTGTGAATTCTCTACAGGCCACTTTGCTTTTCGTCCCACAGGCCAAACTCTTGCAGTTCGGGGGAGTAGTGATTAGCCTTATGTACCTCTGTGACGACTGGCTTTTCATCCAGGTTGTACGCATGGATGGATGCAATTTGACACAGTGTTCCAGGCAATCGCGGCTCTTCGCACCCTTTTCCCTTTATGAATACTTTATTTTTACTTCAGTGGTTTTGGAGAAAGGCATCAGTATTAATAGAACATATGATTAACTAATAATAGGACAAATTAGGCTCGGCAAATGGATCCTAACAAATCCAGCATTTGAACTACCCTCCATAGACACCAGCTGCAAGTAAGCGCTAAGCGGGAACGGACTTCCAGATTTATTAACGTGTGATTTTGGTTTGCTCGTGGTTATGACATCATTTCACAGAGAGCAATGCGTGCAAATGTGCCGTGTGACCTGGAGAAAGCGAATGCATCATTTTAGACAAAACTTACACAGAACAGTCCAGCCAACTCTGGATCCTTGATTAATTATATGCCATGACATTGGGTTAAAAATGGTGCCACATACAAAAAATGCCCACATTCTTGTATAAGAAATAAATGCTATGAAAGCTGCCATCCTGGATGCTTTTCAGCCAGACAGCCCTCCTTGCTAAGGCTTGCTTGAGTGAGCGCATGTGTTTTTCCGGATGCTCGTTAAAACACTGCAATCTGAAGAACAAATGCTCAGGGTACAGGGCTTGTTCTTGACTGGGAGATGAACAGGAGAACAACAGGCCTCCTCCCGCAGAGGCACAGTGGTGGGCTCTTGTTCCCTTTTTGGAACATCGCTTGCGCCCACTTAACAAGGATCAACATTCTCTCTCATTTCCCTTCTGCATCTCTGAGTTCTTCCTGTGCCGTGCCCCTAGCATTTTCCACTGCATCGCTTTTTGAATTTACAGGGAGGTCTTTGCTGGGCTGCTCCAAGTTGTGCCACACTATGATTGACTGTGCAGTACTGTGCCATACAGTATGTCATGGATACATTGTGCCATTTTTATGCGTTGTGATGTGTTTCACCACGTTGTACTGTGTTTCACTGTGCTGTATTGTGTTATATTGTGTTTTACTGGTATTGTGTTGTGCTGTATTTCATTGTGTTGTATTGTGTTGTGTTGTATTTCACTGTGTTGTATTGTGTTGTGTTGTGCTGTATTTCACTGTTGTGTTGTGCTGTATTTCACTGTGTTGTGTTGTCTTGTGCTGTATTTCACTGTGTTGTGTTGTGCTGTATTTCACTGTTGTGTTGTGCTGTATTTCACTGTGTTGTATTGTGTTGTATTGTGCTGTATTTCACTGTTCTCTTGTTCTGTATTTCACTGTGTTGTGTTGTGCTGTGTTTCACTGTGTTGTATTGTGTTGTACTGTATTTCACTGTGTCGTTCTGCGTACTTGATGGCTTTGCTGTACCGGGTACCTAATTATTTTGCTCTACCATACATTTTATTGCTCCAATAAATTTCTTGGTAAAGGATCATTTTAATCCAGTGGTGGTTTAAATCAGAGATAGAGATCAACTGCAAGATAAAAATTTTGCCCCTGAATATACAAAACACATTTACATTTATTTGGGTAATATATCGTGTGGCTCTCCTTAATGTCAGTATGCTCTATATTTGACTTTGACCCTGAATCAGTAGCACAGCAATTTGCATATTAATTTCAAATTCTTTCGCTGCACTAAGCTGTCATGGCTGGGACACAGAGTGCTGTTGCAGTTCGTTAATGCTCTTCCTCACCATGGTGTAATGCGCCGCGGCTTTTGGCTGTGCTTTTGGTGGCCTGTGCTGTGCTGTGCTGTGCTGTGCTGTGCTGTGCTATGCTGTGCGTGTCTGGTTCAAAATATCCACATCAAGCAGCTGTGGGCTGTCATAGGGCCAAAGGCTGTGCCGGATTTCACCTCTATTAATTCCATATAGCTGTTACTAGGGCAGGATGTGAATTCACTGTGTCCTCTGGCTATATTTCAGTTGCTAACAGAACGGTAACCCAAAAACCTGCAGACACTGTGGCTGTACATACATACATACATACTGTGGCATGACATACTTTTTTTGAAGGGTTCCTTATGCATAATAACTGACGAATATGATATGTATATACATCCTCTCCCCAGGTCATGATGGGGTTACGTTCCAATAAACGTATTGTAAAGTGAAAATATCGTAAGACAAAGATGCATTTTAATACAGTACATCTAACCTGAAAAACATCAGTCTAACCTAGCCTACCTTAAATATGCTTAAAACACTTACATTAGCCTACAGCTGGGCAAAATCATTAACACAAAGCCTATTTTATAATAATATGTTGAATATCTCGTGTAATTTATTGAATAATGTATTCAAAGTGAAAAACATTTACCCACTGTAAAGTCCAAATATTGTAACACGGGCCATTGTAACCCGGGAAGTGTCTGTATATATTTTCCTTTTCCTGATATTGTTTTACTACTCAGTAATCGATTATATAAATCATACATTTGGAAGTTAGCCTGAGTGCTGAATGTACCGTTCACTGTTCCTGCATGATCCCCGCAGAGTGCCGAGACGTACTCCTACCCATGATGCTCCGGGAACTGAACGGGACGCTAATGAGCAGGATGCAGGAGCAAGTCAAGGAGGGAGACGGGCGGCAGAACAGCGTGGAGCTGCTCAGCAACATCCTGGAGGTGCTGAGCAGGACGGACGTGGTAAGTTAGGGAGGCGCCTCTCCTGCAGTGGGGTTTGCTCAGTGTGGCAGCAAGGAGGCGCTGTGGCAAAAATCTTCTTTATGTTCCTTGCAAAATTATGCTAAAATTCAAACCCCTGGCCATAGTCTAAGAATACCACAGTACCCAACATGGAGCTATACAATCAAAGGCTACACAGAGTATTACTTAACAGAAGTACTGTCCATGCTAGCATTAATCTTAAGTATAACAGTGATACGAGCTCTGTGTTTAGCCACTGGGCTTAGCCTGTCCGCTATCGTAAACTTCTAAAGCGTATAATCCTAAACGAAGGACGGTTTGCAAAGTACATTATTCGCTTGGTACAGAAAAACGGGGTTCAATCCTAGTAATACAGCACAATTGTCAGAATGCTGGACCGCAATGAGAGAATCAGTCAAGTATCACAAAAGAGGTCGCACTTTGCTCCAATACGATTTTATTAGAAGTTCTCACCCAACACAGGCGCGTTTCGGTGTACTGCCGACCTCAGTGAGCCACTGACCATGTCTGCACAGTGACACGCTGAGGAAGGCATTACGCCAAAATGCGTCTGTGTTGGGTGAAGATTTCTAATAAAATCGTCCTGAAGCAAAGTGCGCCCTCTGTTTTTTTTATATATTGTTAACTTAACATCTGCAGCAGAACACAAAAGCCATGTCAGTAATATATCCCACCAGGGGAGGACTGGGAACAAAAAGCCGGCTGAGAATTTGCTGTCAAGCGGCTCCAATTTGATATTTTGCCACGGGGGGGGCAGGGATTAGCAAGATAGCATGTCAGGGCTCACTTAGAGCACCCACATGACAACCTATTCAGCCTTTTCTCTTATCGAAGACTTGATCCCGGGTATCCAATTAGACTCACTGGTCTAACCTTTATGTCGGGCTAAATCTTGATCTACTGTTAAATGAATAGGAAATTGGCTTGTCTCACTGGTTCCGCTGATAAAGTAATACAACTAGCTGTTAGCTCAAGGCACCTCATGCTCTAATGGTATGACGAATGAGGGACATGCTAAGTAAGAGAAAATCTATAGGCAGTTCACTGAGTTTCAAGTAACTGTCATCATCAAATTCTCAGGCAATATGCACACTATACCCTACATGTACCGGGGCCACCCCAGGTCCTGGAGCAAGAGAAAAATTTGTATTTTAAGAGGGACAATTTCTGTCTTATGTGTTGAAGAACAGTGCACCGCTATCAGTGTTAAATGAATAATCCGTATATCAGTCTATCCTCCTTCTGCATATTGCATTGACTCCGCCAACAGGGTTACCATGTACATGACTCAGGACTAAAGACTTCAGCAACATTGCTTTCTTACGTATATCTTATTTTCCCTGCTGCTCGTGGCCTTGCCTGCTGTCCTGTAATATTTTCAGCACAGGATCGATTCCTCAGATTCACATCCCGCTGCAATACCAAAAACAAAATTCTGTCAACATTTTCGGCGAGGCTCACCTACTACACCGAGAAGTCAGGCTAATATTATTATCGCCTCTCTCCCTCTCTCTCTCTGTCTCTCTTTCACATCCACACACAAACTGAGAGACGTATTGAGTGGTCCATGGTAGGGAAATACTTTAACATTTATAATATGAGGACATTCCCTAGTACGAGATGGAGAGAGAGATGTGCCTTATGGTTGGTGCATTCCTCATAAATCTTGTCTGCACGTGTGGCATACATTAGAGTCTGACAAATTAAACCGAACGGATGAGGCAGCACAGTTAGAGCAATGTGAATAAAGTAGACAGGAAAAGACCAATGATTTCTGACCTTTGTTTCCAGATTTGGAGAATGTCAAAGTGGCTTAACTCAGTGTTGGGGATGGACTGTGAGTCACACACACTTGCACGTACAGACATTCTCTCAAAGAGATGCTCGCTCAAGCTCACAGATACACAGACGAGGGAGCATTCTGATTCGTTCGAATTCTTGGGTCCAGAGTTTATGAAGTTCTGCTCAGAGTAATAATCCTCTTCCTGATGTCTTCCAGGGCAACACCTTCAAGCACATAGAAGGTGTCGTGGCCACACTTCTGAGACCCATCAACAACACTGTCATCATTATGGGCCGAGAACATCCTCTCATTGTGAGTTTCTTAGCGTCATTCTGTCTTTTCCTGTGCTGTTCAGCCCGGGATCTGGTGAGCTGGTGAGATCCCCCTCCCCACCACTGATGCCACCAGCCTATCGAATGGGGCTGGGGTAAGAAAGGGGTGGAGTCAGATGTCGGCATCATGGGTGGTTCTAGAAAAATTTCTTTTATGAAACCATTTAGCGAATCTGTCGTCTATTTTTTTCCTATACATTTCGTACCCCTTGTTCAGAAAACTTTATCATGGGGGAGCCCCACCTCCTCTCGACAAATTTAATCATAGGGGGGTTGATGCCCTGTTTTGCTTTAGTGGGCTGAGCCCCCCCCGCAAAGGTCAAGTCCTAGAATCCCCCCCCCCCCAGTCAGCATTCATGCCAATGTGTGTACCTGAATGCTTGCACCTGTGCACATGCGTCTCATCGCTGTGCCTGTATGCCTGTGCATGAATGCGTGCATGCGTCTGGAATTAGAGGGAGGAAATGAGAAATGGAAATGAGAGCGATAGGCCTCCGGGGGACGCCTGCCCGGCACAGCGACATGTGTCAAAGTTTTCAATTTCGAGGCGGATCTATGCAAGTGCTGCAAGAAGTGGTTTGTAGCGAGGGGCCGTGTTTCCTCGCCCACGTTGCAGGCTTTCCCTCCCTCCCTCCCTCTCTCCCTCACGCACACGCTCACACGCACACACAACTGGAGAGGCAATAAAGTGCGAAAAAGGTGAATAAATGCATGACGGCTAATTGAAAATACATTTTATTTGCTTTCATAGATTTAGTGCTAACAAAGAACAGTGCAGGAACTGAGAGCAGGTGAAGGACTGCAGGATGCACTGCGCAATGGCAATCATAATGCAGACAATTAAAAAAACTTCTGCTTATGTAAATGCTTTATAAATATGGGATGGTTATATTGTTCTGCCTCTATATGTGTTTTAAGTGCTTGTATTATAATTACTAGATATGTGCAACCCTGTGGGACACAGCTAATACAACACCATACAAAATTTTAGATGGTCACGTATTTCTGAGTTGGACAGCTATTCACTTTCTCAACAACAAATGGGGGCCAGACCCCTTGTCCCTTCCTAAATCTACACCTATGCAAGTGAAATTCATTAGTAAGGGTGAGGAGTGAGTGAGGAGATCTAAGGAATGGAGCGGAGTAAATGATAGATGTAAAGAGTGGGGGAGAGAGGGACAATGACAGAAAAGATAAGAGAATGAGTTTGGGCACCTGACAGGAGGTACAGATTAGTAAGGGGTCAAATGTCTTTGACTGGAGCAGAGCAGCAGAGGTATCATACCAATAAGAAAGCATATACTCACGTTTGACCCGCAGAAAAATAAGTGAACGTCTACACGGAAGCCGCGATTTCCTTGTCACCGGGGACCTTTAACCTGCCACCTTAATATGGGAGTATGGGTCTTGTTTTGTTTCAGTTACTGGTGAGACTAAGTAAAAAAGACAGGCTGCATCTCTGTAATAAGGAGGCACCAATTAGCCAGATGGCCATCCCTCACCAGACCTCCGGACCTCCATGTAACTATGGCCATCAGTCTGCAAAGCAGCAACTACCTCTGCAACACCTTTATGGTCGGTAATCTGCAGAGCAGTGGCTATGTGTGTAATACCCTCTGTACCACCTTTATAATTGGCAGTCTGCATAGCAGCGGTTGCGTGTGTAATACCCTCTGCACATCCTTTATAATCAGCAGTCTGCAGAGCAGTGGCTGTGTGTGTGAGGCCCTCTGCACCAAATTCATTATCGGCAGTCTGCCAGACAGCAAGTGTGTGTAATATCCTCTGCACCATCTTTATGATCAGCAGTCTGCAAAGCATCTCCTTTGTGTGTGAGACCATCTGCACCACCTTTATTATCGGCAGTCTGAAAGACAGCAGCTGTGTGTAATGCACCCTGCACCACCTTTATGATCGGCAGTCTGCAGAGCATCTGCTGTGTGTGTGAGAGTGAGACCCTCTGCACCACCTTTATTATCGGCAGTCTGCAAAGCAGCAGCTGTGTGTAATGCCCCCTGCACCACCTTTATTATCGGCAGTCTGCAGAGCAGCGGCTGTGTGTGTAAGACCCTCTGCACCACCTTTATTATCGGCAGTCTGCAGAGCAGCGGGTGTGTGTGTAAGACCCTCTGCACCACCTTTATAACTGGCAGACTATAGAGCATCTGCTGCATGTGTGACACCCTCTGCACCACCTTTGTTAACGGCAGTCGGCAGAGAAAGTAAACTCCGGTGCACACCTGACAACTGCAGCATGATTAGGATGCAGCACACAGACCTCCGCCTCTTCTCTATGTGACACCGTAATGGTTATTCAATGCAATCTCTTCAATACTCCATATATCACAAATGTCCATCACTCTCCTAGCAATGGAGGCTTGTGCTGTTCAAGGAAAGGAGATGGATTGTTCATTTCTCTGTGTGACCTGAAGGTTTAGTCTTGTCATGATTACGACTGACCAGAGACAGTCCCTCTTGTATCGTGTAGCAGTATGGTGGGTGCATGGAAGACAGCTGGGGACACCTGCAGGTCCTGGAGCACATTATCCTTGGACTCTTTCTGGAAAGCATGACGTGGGGCAAACCAATTGGACAGGAGATGTGCCGAAGGGGAATTCATCAGAGAATCATCGGCAAAGGACTGCATTTCCATCATAGATATTGAAAGCCTCCCCCACAGCCACTGAAAGAATAGGCCAGTCTGGGTTTAGAGCCACCAAAAGCACTTCCTGCGCAGCTTCTTCACTTTGTTCTTGTAGCTGGTTATTGGAGGAACAGGAGGTTCTGGACTTGGAACGTCATACTCCTTCTCAAGGGATTCCAGAACACCTTTGTAACGGTCTTCCTGCAGGCGAAAGTCATGTTCCACGCTGTGGAAGAGCAGAGATGTGACATTCACTCATTCACACATACATTCGGCGTGTGATGTGTGTCAGCCTGCGTGGAAGTTTGTATGGGTGCCTGTGTCGGTATCTCAGGCATCTGCAAGTTCATGAGACTGTGTATATGTGCCGTGTGTTTGTCTGTGTCTGTATGGAACTGTGCCTGAATAGGAAGTAGAATAAACCAAACGAATCATGTGTAGAGAATATTTTGTGACGGAAATTAAGAAAACTGGGAGTTCAGTGTCCAGTGAAGTAGAAGTGCCTGCCGGATTATGGGTTTGAGACCCCGTCAGCATCCGAAAGAGACTTAATGACATCTTGAACTTGTCTTCCATATGACAGAATGCGAGAGAGACAGGGTGAGTACACAGAATGAGATTAACAGAACATGGGGTGGGGAAATCAATGAAATGGGGAAAATTGCGGTTATGTAGATGAGAAGGAGCAACAATAGCGCCAGATGAATAAATCATCCTCCAACAGAGAGCAAATCCCTTATTAATGCACAGAGACCCAGACAGCGTGAGAAAGAGGGCACATGCCAACCCTGAGCCTACAGGGAGGGGACTATTAGTATTCTTTGGTATGAATGTGTGTTTGTCATCTCTGTCATCGTGGTACAGCCTTATTACTTACTATAGGGTCAGTGCTGCTAATGGTTGTGACTGGAGCTTGTACCTGATTAGCTCCGGCGGGCCCTAAAACTAATTGGGGACGACTCAGCCGTGAGAAGCGTATTTAGGAGTGTCTGGTGTGTGACCCTGGTCTGGTTTTTTTATGCAGCAAACCCTGCAATCCTCATAGGGTGTTTGTACATGCGTGTGTGTGTGTGCGTGCGTGTTCGTGTTCGTGTGCATGTTCGTGTGTGTGTGTGTGTGTGTGTGTGTGTGTGTATGTGTGTCCTAGCAGTAGATGGGCTTTTCAAGGTCTCCAGACTGGCTCAGCACATCGTCTCCTTCTGTTGATGTTCCACTTCATCTCCTCCGTGAACATTAATTCAAATTGACCAGCCGAAATATCTCCGGACCACCGGCATCAAACTCTCATTTTCTGCTGGAAATTAATTGAAGAACAGCCCCTTTGACAATTCAGCCTTCCCACACACATGCTAATACGGTGTATAATCTTTGTCTTTTGTTTTTGTTCCGTCTCAAGGTGCTTAATGCAAAAAATCTCCTTTTAATCTTGGTAAATTAGTAAGAAAAATATTGTCTCTTTTAATATTCACAAATATGTTAAACAAATATATGTGCATATAAGTTTATATGCGATGGCGTGTCTGTGCTTGCAGGTGTGTGTGTGTGTGTGTGTGTGTGTGCGCGCGTGCGTGCGTGCGTGCGGATGTCGGTGTTCCTGTGAGTATCATGTGCTAAACTGACATCCTGAATGAGTACATTTGAAATAATCTTTCTGGGAGCCAAATTGCTGAAAGCAGATGGGGAAGTATATAGAAAGTGACAGAGAGACCTGAGAAGAGAGAGAAATGTGTAAAAGTCAGGAAAGACAACAAGGAATGGAGAGAAGCAAAACGCGGGACAGGGAAGAAAAGGTAGCATTGGGAAAGAAATGTCTGCACGGTAATCTGTGTCGTGAAAGGGAAGGAATGTAGTGAATTATGATGCAAAGCAGACATCTGCAGTCTGGATAACCATCAAGCAGAGAGCGCAGGTAGAGGCTGAATGTTTGTGGGGGTGGAAGTGGGGGCATCATTGACATGCATGTTTGCAGATACCTGTAAATGATGCAGGCCATGGTCTGGCATGTGGAGCAGTTGTTCAGGTCTTGTCCAGTCCTGTAGGAACACCGACTGTCGCAAAAACAAGGTGACAGAAGCAGACTGAGGTGCCAGTAGTGAGGGTAGACATTTTCTTGCACATATGCGCGCACAGACGCGCATGAGAATCATTGAAACACACACCCCCACACTCACATTCAAAAGCGCAGCAAATAAAGACCTTAATTACACAGTTCATGCAGTAATATTTACTGGGTTAGTTACATTACAATTTCTTCCTTTTAGTGAGGGGAACTTCACAGTGAAAGAAAGGATGTAAAAAGGGGGATTTTAAAAGGGAGAGAGGAAGAAAACAGGACAGAGATGGAACAGAGGGGGAGAGGGAAGGAGGGAGACAGGGGCCGGTGGGATGGGGAAGAGAGGGAGGCGGAGGAGAAGAGAAAGCTTCTTAGGCTTGCGGCTGAGATAGACGTAGGGAGAAAGCGGAAGAGGCTGAAGGAACGGAGAAGGAGAAGAATTCTCCCTAAGATCAAGCTAAAAACAAGGACGAGCCACACAGGGGGTGGGGGCTGTTGTTACCATGGGGACTGTGAAATGGAGGTGCCGTGGAGAGAAGTAGTGGTGGGTTTGTTGTGGGAGGTGTGTTCTGGGGAAGGTGAAGGCAGGTGTGTCACATAACAGCCAGCACAATCGCTGCTTCCATCTAACAATGCATAGCACCACACTTGAGCTACAGGGGCTTATGGTGGGATGTCGCAACCCTGGGCGCAGCACTGGGTCTAAACCTTCATGAGTAAATGAGTGATTTAACTGTTGTTAAATTATACTGACCTTTGACCCTGTCCCTAGATATTTCACAAAGACTTTCATTTACTTTGTGCATACATTATAATAACATCTAATGTATTTTTTATGTAAGATATTGTAGTCTAAATTAAACCCAGGTGAATAAAACTAGAGGTCGGCTTGCTGTCATACTGTATATTTTGGGCAGTTTGAATTTGTTTGTAAACATTGTTAAAATGCAACTAGCATGTCACGAAAAAGGTTACAGCAAGTTCAAATCTGCTGAGAAAATTATGTTTCAGTTACATACTTCATTGATTACAGTGGCCTAAATTTGTGGGTTTCCCAAATGGCTGTTATGTAGGAAACATGCACTAGAGTTTTGGTTAGTTAAAAATATGAGAAAAAATAAGTTCAGAACTATCCTTTTTTGTACACTGAAGTCCATCTGGTATGATTTGCTCTTTTTCCCAATTTATTCAATGCAAGAAATATTAATGTTTTACTGGGTGATTGATTTTACAGATGTGATCCAGCGAGTGACTAAGTGTCTGGTGGCACCCATATATAGTGAGAGTTAGACAATAGACTGCGGTTATACCCTCTCAATGAAGTGATGTAGTGTTTAGGAATAAGCGCATGTATTCCCGCCTCTGTCGCTGCTTTTGAGGAGGTACGGCTGTGCCCACTGAACGGTAAAGCAACAAAAGAAAACAAACTGTGTAGTGAAATCAAAGCACCCTGAAAGAGGGTGATATACACCAAAGCTTTGATTGACGACACAACTATGTTTGTAGTTACGAAGACCGTTTATATTGTTGGATGACCATGGTGCATTGACATTGCTGTTGCGACCTTTTACAGACAGCTAGATGACAAGCCATAAACGATATGTGGGCCTACACACACTTTGCTTGGCCATCTTTGCCACCTACCCTTCACTTAGAGCCTTGTTTTTCTCAAGGTCCTGAATGACGTTGAGCAGGACCTTTATCTTCTCCTGATTGTAGATTAGATTCTCTTCCACGCTTTGCAGCCGACTGTGGAGCCCCCCGGAAATCCCATTGCATTGTGGGATTGCCGGTGTTGACAGAGGAATGTGATGGTTGTGCGTATCTGGGAACAGCAGAGCTGGGTCCATTTGGTGGCTTGAAGCAATCAAAGGTTCTGCTGGAGCTTCTGAGTCAGGTGTTTTGTTTGGGGTGCCTGGGGTTGTTGGTGTGGGGAGTGTGTATGTAGAAGGAAGAGGTGTACTAGGTTGTGAGTCTGTGAGATTCTGGGGCGTGGGGATGGCTTGCTTAAAGAGTGTGTGAGTGAGGGGAGCCTGTGTGGTAGCTTGGGTTGTTGGTCTTTGTGATGGTGGGGTGGAGCTAGATGGTTTTGGATATGTGTGTGTCGGGGAAGGTGGACTAGATGATTTGGGTGTTGCGTGTGTCAGGGGGACTCCCCCACTTGATTTCAGCAGGGCCGTCCTCCTACGGCAGGATGGAGACATGCAGGTCGAGGTGGGGGTCTGTCGTCGGCCACACTTTGCGCACAGCCGGGGAGCCAGGGGGCAGGGCCGAGGACTGGTCTGCCAATCTTTTGTGCCTCGCCCCCTGTCCTGTTGTATGGGTGTGCTAGGCACTGGCTCCACCCCTTCATCGGCATCAGAGATCACTCCACCGACTGCTTCTGATGCAACAATGCTACCGTTAGTGTACCGGGAGCTTCTATTGCTTTTCAGCTGGCAGCTCGATGGTCCTCCTGATTGTGCAGTATTCACCTTGATCATCCGATGGCAGTAGACCCCACCTCCTCCATCTGCACTTACTGCACCTTGCGTGATGTTATTAGCTGTATTCTGTGAGGACTCCCTAGTGACATCAACTTCTGACTCATGGGAAATCCTCAATAGTGAGGTCACCACAGCCTCTGTGACATCACCTCCTCCTTGTTGGCTGGTGGTGTTCTCGGATTGGCCAAGGTTTTTCCTTTTCTTTAGGGAGGTCAGCGTTTGGAGTCCAGGGGATGTCTGCACCCCCACACTGCAAAGGGGGCCCCATTTCTGTGGCAACATCCCACCAACTTTTTCACTGCCCCCCATCTTCCAAACCCGCCCCTCCGCCAGTGGTACACCTAACTCTGTCACTGGATTGGTGATGTCAGCTGCTCGTCTCCCCATGACCAGACAAACTGGCTCAGCCCCCTGAGGAGCTCATATGAGAGAGGATGCTCTTGGCCATTTTACACCTAGGCTCGTTAAGAGGTCAAATACGCTGAAGATTAGGGCTTGTGAACGTTGAGAAAAACTGGGCAGTGCTTGTCTTGCAGTGATAATTTATGTGTCACTGTATTACAGTGTGTGCTTGATTGAGCACCTGCCTGGTGATTGGATATAGGCTATTGAATGTGCTTGCCTGGTGATTGGATATTGGCTATTGGAGTTACCTGCCTGGTGATTGGATATTGGCTATTGGATGTGCCTGCCTTGTGACTGGATATTATCTATTGGACATTGGAAAGAGGAAAAGATGTCCAGGAAATGGTTGACCATCTGGGCAGCATCCTGCAAAGACACAGACTGGTAGTTATAGTTTATAACATAAATATGGATAAAGCCTTTTATTCATACCTTTTTTTATTAAAAACCTCTTCAGCTCCTGGCCTTGAGTCACATCTTTTCATAGCTATATAGAAGTTTTATGCTGCAAAGATACAGCCTGAGGATCAGTTGTAGGTTTTAACATTGCATGTCTGGACAGGATGATCGCAAGACATTCTTTTCAGTATTAAAAATGAGAATTTACATTGGATTACTACAGCAAAAATTATTAGGCAGAAACTCATTATCACTGCTCCTGCTTGTATCAGTTTGGACACCTCTAACTCATCCCGGGCAGCTTCAAAGGCCATCAGTTTCATATTTGCACATTCTGCGTCTTTTTTTCTGCCACACGATGTAATTTATCATTACAGACAGCTTGACGCCTGCAGTAATTTCAGTGCTTCTTGTTTACATTCCATTTTGACAATTTCTGATTGATTAGTTATTGGTGTGTTTTTTCCTTAAGTTACACCTTGGTAATCTTAAAAATTGAAACTAAACCATTTTGCTTGTATTTTGTGAAGAGAAACTAGAATTCCTGCAATATACGGAAGGGCCACAGTCGAGAAAATAGCCTGTTTAAAGAAGAGATTTCAGACAGGAAATATTAGAAAAATGTAATTGCATAAGAAATAGCCCACACGCTGGGCATCGGATAAATATTATTTGGGTCCTGGGGGGCTGGGAATTGCCCTGGGGAGAGTCACTGATCAGGTGAAACACCAGAATGACCAGAATCAGCAGAAACTGAGGTGCAGACATTCGATCCGTTTACAGCAAGGCAAAGACACACTGTTTGTGCAGGTGAGGTTAGTAAGGCTACAGTTAAGCACAAACCAAGTGAATCTTTTAAATGCAGTACTTCGTTATCAGTTCTGTGCAAAACACGGTAAAGGTACAAGAGACGTCTCCATTTAATAAGCATCATAATCTAGAAATCTATAGGTGGGGGCCATTCGTATGATTTATACCTAACTGTCCCTCAGAGTCAACCTTCCAGCGGGCGGGAGAATCATAGTTTTTTTTCTGTGGTCTGTAATGGTGCCTGTCTGGTGCTAAGCTTTAGTGTTAATTCAGTCCACAGCGTGGGGGGGGGGGGGGGGCTTGTGTTGGTAATAATTTATGCAGGTGTGCTAATGGCTTCATTAGTTAGTGACAGCAAAAATGAATAAGTGGAGCTGTGGGAGTGTAGTGGAGGATTTGTGTGTATGTGTGTATGCGTGTGTGTGTCTGCGTGTGTGTGTATGCGTGTGTGTATGCGTGTGTATGTCTGCGTGTGTGTGTGTGTGTCTGCGTGTCTGTGTATGCGTGTGTGTGTATGCGTGTGTGTGTCTGCTTGTGTATGTCTGTGTGTGTGTATGCGTGTGTGTGTGTCTGCGTGTGTGTGTATGCGTGTGTGTGTCTGCGTGTGCGTGTTTGCATGTGTGTGTATGCGTGTGTGTGTATGCGTGTGTGTGTCTGCCAATGCGTGTATGTGTGTGTGTATGCGTGTTGCTGTATGCGTGCGTGTATGCGTGTGTGTGTCTGCGTATGCGTGTGTGCGTGTTTGTGTGTGTGTGTATGCGTGTGTGTGGTCCAGGTATACATTACACTGTGGGGAACAAATGTCTCCACAATGTGATAAAAAACAGTTATTTTGACGTTGTGGGGACCATTTTTTCGGAGAAATTCAATTTTATAAAAATCTGTGACTGCAATCAAAAAACTAAAAAGTCTTGTATTTTGTTTGTTTACTTATGATTAAGGTTAGGGCGGGGTGGAGGTTAGGGTCGTCATTGTTGGAATCAGGGGGGAGGCAGGTGAGAATGGCAGGGCCTACACGGTTGTGTGCACATATCTGTGTTTCTGAGAGGTGAATGGAGGTGCTATATGTTTGTATCGCCTGCTCTGTCCCTCACTTTAATTTGCCCAAGAGGGCGGCATCAGCATTCTGTGTGGATGTTTAAATTCCCATTTAACATTAATACCCTTGACAGCAGACCTTTTGATCATTCTGGTAAAGCGGGCAGCTTGTGTTAAATTCTCCGTGTCTACATGTGGTCACCTGACCGCAGGAGTGTATGTGTGTGGGGTGGGGGGGGGGGGGGGGTTGGGGGGCCTGCAGGCGATTGGGTCACAGCTGTACACCATGCATGGCTTCACGACAGACACTGTCATTTATATAACAACTTCAGTCCACTTTGCGCCACGCCATTAATCCAGATCCTGCCAAATGCAGGCCACTGCAATCCCTCTGCAGCTCGGCCTTGTCTGTCCCCTAATCCTGCTTTGTGTTCTGCTCTGTAGAACAACAGGTGCATTGTAAACCCCCCCAAAAAATAAGAAATTAAATGATATATACAGTGCCCTCCACAATTATTAGCACCCCTTGTGAAGATTTAAAAAAAGGGTTAGATAAAATGCACCATTTTCTGAACTAGCTTCATCTCACACTGAAAAAATTAGAAAAATCCAACCTTTCATTGAAATAAATTTATTCAAAGAAAAA
>JAODLD010000002.1:2659436-2679613 GCA_026781065.1 Mormyrops boulengeri
CACTATAATTTCCAGGGGTGCCAATAATTGTGGCACATGTATTTTTGTTAAAAATAATTATTTCTTGATGAAGGATTATTTTTTCTTTGAATAAATTTATTTCAATAAAAGGTTGGATTTTTCTCATTTTTTCAGTGTGAGATGAAGCGTGTTCAGTAAATGGTGCATTTTTTCTAACCCTTTTTTGAAATCTTCACAAGGGGTGCCAATAATTGTGGAGGGCGCTGTATATGTACTGTATATTGTATGTATGTGTGTGTATATATATATATATATATATATATATATATATATATAAACAAGAGCAATGAAAAAATAGGAAAGCAAAAGGCGGTTTTTAAAGAAATCAGTTTGTTCACCTGAATTTTACTGTTTTTCGGAACATGGGCAGTTCCCAGATGTCCCGGCAAGGGTCTTGCTCTAACCTCCTTAAAAAAGACATATAACCTGAATTTTGCCACTAAAATATATTCCAGAGCAAATGGGTAAAATTGTCCCTTCCGAGATAAACCTTAATCTAATCAAGAAAAACAAATTAAATAACTAATAAAATCATTTGTGATTTAACCGAGCCACCATGTGTAACCGTCCCGATCCTGGCATTTAAGTGCCCAGCTACATAACTGCCCTTCTCAGTAGAGTAGCATGGGGGTGCAGGGGGGCACCAAGAGGCCAGGACATCAGTGCACATCCCCCCCATAACAATTAATCACCACTTTTAACTGATTAAACTCCCAGATGTACAACTCCAGTTAAAGGGACAGATTGAGACGCAGGGTGAAATTCAGACAGGACAGGTTTGCTCTTCCACCCCTGGCAGTAACATCATTTTGATGATATGGAGGCGGGAGAAGGACTTTTCAAGGTGATCTTTGTATTGTAAAGCGGAGCAGCAGTGACAGTCCTACACTGCTCTAGTGACAGTGTTACCCCTTTCATTCTTTAATGGGAAGACATTTCTTAAAGACTATGTCAATACGATACATATTCTATCCACCTGACACTGAAATCCAGAGCAGCTATCACTGGTAACATATTTACATATTTGCAGTTTATTCATCGGGGTATTTTTACAGAAGAAATTCAGGTTACGTGCCTTCCTGAAAGGTATAAAATTGGGGTCTCTTGAGAGACCAAAACCCGGAAAACATTTGGTAACAGGACGATTTTTTCACTGTCTGCTATTAGGAAGGCCAAAAGAAGGAAGGGGGAGAATAGTACAAAGGACTGCAAAGATAACTAATAGAAAGTAAAGTTAAAGATAAGATTTTAGAAACTAAATCAAAGACTGTAATGTCGGTGCAAAGAAAAACATAGCAGGTGTAGCTTTTAGCTTTTCCTTAGTAAATATCCCTTCCTTAGTAAATTTCAATTACTGATTCAATGGCTGGAATATACACAAGCAGCCATGTACAGACTGGGGTTATTTAGAAAGTAGCCGCGTGTCAGTCACAGTGTCACCACTTTATATTTCTCAACAGATTATAACTCTCTTTTCCAGGTTTATTGATTTAACATTCTCTGTGTTCCCTCTGTTTCCCCCTTGGTTCTGTAATGCCCATAACCAGATCACGATAAAAAAGATATCAGTTTTGTGGTAGTGTTAAATTAATATCCGAACTGATACATTTCTCTGAATGGTTGGTGCTCATGCTGCCTGAGCATTCTGGCTTATGAGATACATGTTAGCAGAGACGTCTATGGCCTGCATTTGAGATTACTCATACGGAATAATGCATTAGCAAAGCTTTTTCGTAGTATTTGTGTCTCCTTGAGAAGACTGTAGGGCTTGCACCATTTATTTGATTTATTTGTTTATGGAAAATGAAGTTCTCATTTTTTTGTGGAAGCCCAATTTAAAAATTACCCGCAGCCGTTAAAAATCGCTGTTGGTCTCAAAGGACAATGATCTGTATACCATGAAGTGAGGCAAGTTCACTTAAACCCTGAGTAGTTTGCACCACAGCATAGCTGTTTAACAGAACATGTTGTAGTGGGGTATGCAGGTGTTTAATGGGAAACACCAGCATGTGCAGGTGCGTAAAGGGAAACACCAGCATGTGCAGGTGTGTAAAGGGAAACACCAGTGTGTTATGCAGGTTTTTCAGGGCAAACACCAGTGAGATGCATAGGTGTGTGATGGGAAACAGCACTGTGACATGCAGGTGTTTCACGGGAATCTACACTGTGACATGCAGGCATTTAATGGGGAACACCAATGTTATATGCAGGTGTTTAATGGGCAACACCAGCATGATGTGCAGGTGTGTAAAGGGAAACATCAAAGTAAAGAGTTGGTGTTTAAGGGGGAACACCAGCATGGTGTGCAGGTGTTTAATGGTTAACACCACTGTGACATACAGGTGTTTAACCAGAAACACCGCTGTGATACAGGTGTTTAACGGGAAGCTTCGCACACTCCGAACGGAGGCAAAATTTGTCTCACTTTTGCTGGAAGTTTGAGACAACAGTGTCACCCACAGAGCCACCATCCTGCCCAGTGTGGTATTGGAGTATTTAAATGCAAAATAGTGTGATGTATAGATGTATAATCAGAAATTTTGATTAAAGCATACAGTTGTTGTGATTATGTGTAATATATGTCTTTGGATCTATGTTTCTGAGTTCATGTTTCTGTGTAAGTATGTACATGTGCCTGTCTTTCACTTTATGTGTGTCAGTGTTTGTGTGTGTGGGTGAGCATGTGTCTGTGTGTGTGTGTATGCTCTTAGCCAGGGCTTATAGTGTGTTAGCTCAGGAGAGGACCTTGCCGGGTCAAACACTTTTCCAGGTGTCTGCGTCGGCGTCCAGGACAAAGGGTGCCGGAATAAGTCCCACCGGCACACAGCACACTTAATGTTGCGCTATAGGGAGGTCCAGCGCTGGAACATTGTTCTTCACAAACGTGTCCCTGACACAATCTAAAACCTAACACCTCCTGGGGTTTTAACATCCCCCCGAAGAGTTTAGACCCTCAGTTTAGCTCTGTGCAGTTTGTTAAAGAAGCATGCAGAGGGCAAAATTGCCACACGTTGTTGTGTGGAACCTGCTGTAGTTGAAAATGTGCAGCTAAAACCCAGCGCAGAATAAATATTTCAGAGAGAAATTACTTTCGCACAACAAATGCAAAACTGACTGACTGAGACACAGCTAATGGCTGTAATTCACTAAATACCATGAGCCATACAGACTCATAGAAACAACGTCAATCATGCCATCCACATCACCATATGTGCGCGCGCGCGCACACGCACACGCACACACACACACACACACACACACAGGTTTGTAATTATATCTTTGTGGGGACTCACAAGCCGTCTTTGTAACCAGAAAAATGGTAAACCTAATCCATACACACACACCCATGTTTGTATTCAAATCTTTGTGGGGACTCTCCATTCATTTCTATGGGAAAAACCCTAATCTAATCAATGACAACCCTAACCCTACCCAGCCCTAACCTTAACCATAAGTAACCAAACAAAATACAAGAGTTTTGGCATTTTTAATTGTTTAATTGCAGTCACAGATGTGAATTATTTTATATACTCTATAGCCCCTTTCACAGATATCCATACACTCACAAAGACATGCACTATGCAAACTCATACAAGTTATGTTGATGCCACCTCCACCATCCAAACTTACATGCATACATGAGCATGCAGACATTCGACACACCATAAACTCACATGCACACATGTCAAATCCTCATGCATAGCATTAGATTTAAAAAAAAGTCTCTCTCTCCCCCCTCAGAAGGACTGTCTGGAGATGAAGGCCAGTGCTAGGACATGCTTGTCTGCCAGTAGCTGACCATTCAGTCATTACATAGAACATCAATATGATGTCCAGGTTGTTCTTGCCGTGACTTACCGCTACTCCATGGTTACGGCCAGGGTTCCAGCCATGTTGATAGCTGTGGAATGCCTCTTGATTCCACAGACTCCAGTTATAATCTCCAAATTTGCCCAGCTTTGGACTCCCCCACTGCTTGGTCCCAGCTCTTGGAGGACACCCTGGTCGAATCGTCCATCCACTGAAGCCAGTGAGCCCGCTGTCCTTCTGTCCCAGTGCTCACCTGGACCTTCTGGCTTTCTGTCGCACGGACACACTCACGCACACGGCCAGCCGGCACCCTCAATGGAACAAGTGTAGCTCAGGAGTGACTTCTGAGGCTCTGTCTCGCTCTTGTTTCAGTTGGCTGCCCTGAGCTCGGGAGTCCTACCTCGACGGCTGGCTTCTGCCTCACTCTGACTCTCCCCTTGCTCTCTCCCCTTCTCTCCCTCTCTCTCTCTCCCTCTCTCCCTCTCTCTCTCACATACACATTTGTATACACAGCTCCACTGATGATTTGCGAAATCTTCCTGAAATCAGCTGGAGGGAGAACGAGGGAGCAAGAGGAGTGTGTGTGTGTGTGTGTGTGTGAGAGAGAGAGAGAGAGATAGCGAGAGAGAGAGAGAAAGAGAGATGATTTCAACTCCTAGTGAAGGGACCGTGTGAAAAATACACACAGATGTTTAAAAGAGAAGTGACAGACCCTCCAGCAGAGATTTTTAATCAGAGAGTTCAGACATGGGAGTTGTCTGTATTCCCACAGTTCAGAATAAAACAGAAAAGACTGAGACGGACATGAGACTAAGACTCATACGGTGGGGGACTGACAGGGGATTGGTGACTGACGGGGATGAAAGGCTGATAGGACAGGGGACTGACAGGGACTAGAGGAGAGCTGAACAGCCCTGTGCATGTCAGAGAGTATGCTTGTCTATTCATGGTGTACATTACATATTTCTATGTATGTGTGTATGTATATATCTTTGTATGTATATGTGGTATATATAAATGTGTGTTTTTACAGTGTATATGAGAGTGTATATATCTGTGTGACATACAGTATGTATGTGTTTGTGTGCTTTTCTGATGCTCAACATGCGCGTTGGACTGGGTGTCCCTTTAAGGGTCACTGTGCACATATGTTTACTGAACTGGTCCACAGATCCCCTTGAAGTTTATAAGAGCTACAGGCATAACCATATGTAAACATTTTAAGACACATGAACACATCAAGCGTGCCTGTACATAAGCACACATGAAGTTATGCATACAAACACTCAGTCACGTGTATAGGTGTGCATGCATATATAAGCTCTCACACAGATGTGCATCCTTGAAGATGCACACAAAGACACAGCTGCCAGCAGACACACACACAAACACACACCTTCACACATTGTGTACACGTATATAAACCAACCGCTCGCTCACGCACCCAGTCAGCAGGCTGACTTGCAGTATTAATAGGTGGCAGATTGTATAAAGAGATGTCCAAATAAGGTCTTGGGGAGGGAGGGATTCGTAAATCGCTTTTTAATTTGAGTCTGACGCTGGTGTAATGAGATCTCTCTGTGAGTACCTTTCCAGTCATATGAAGGTACAGGGAGACAAAGGCTGATTAGTGCTCATGAACACTTTTGATCATCAAATAAACCTTTGTGCATGTGCTAGAGACACTGAAAAACACATTAGATTAATAGCACACATAATTTTTTTTCTTCTTGCCACTAGGAATAACTAGTAATTTTATTAATCTAGATGTATCAACGATTTAGCTGCTGTCATGTGTATTTTCCATGTCAGTACAGAAAATGGGCTTCCATTGAGACGACGAGTCAGCGTAGACCTGTCTCACTGCAGGTATAAAATAAAAAGAACTGTTAGGACTACAGGATTATTCCAAAGTGAGCAGTAGGATGTACGTGTTGAGCACACAGTGTACCTAGTACGCCAAGCAAAGATTCTGAGCAGAACTTCAACATAGTAAATCTGGTACAGCAGAGTTAGAGTTTCCATGTTTATTTATGATTTATTCATGTTTATCCTGCCAAAAAATTATAATGAACAATAATAAAAAAGGGTAACAAGAGTTTGTATAACTATAATGCAGGTGGTACAAGGGAGGTAGGAGGCAGCAGGCCAATTTTGCATAATTCCTGGGCTGGGAACACAATTACATCAACCAGACCCCTATGACCCACACCCCCCTCCCACCTGGGCCCTCTCCTGGCTAATAACCAGTAACCATGAAAAGCAGGGATTTAGTACTGGTTGACCATACATTGATCCACTATATGGACAAAAATATTGGGACACACCACACACTAAATTAAGGTGTTTCATTCCGACCCATTGCCACAGATGTATTAAATCAAGCACCTAGTCATTTGTGAAAGAATGGGTTGTTCTGTAGAGGTCAGTGAATTCAAGCGTGGTACTTTCATAGGATCCCACCATTGCGCTAAGTCAGTTTGTGAAATTTCTTCCTTACTAGATATTCCATGATCAATTGTAAGTGGTATTATTGCAAAGTGGAAGCATTCAGGAACAACAGGAAGTCATCCACGAAGAGGCAGGCCACTTGAAGTAACAGAGCGGTCACCGAGTTCTAAGGCACATTGGTCATTAGAGTCACCAGTGCTCTGTTGACTGTAGAGTTCCAAACTTCTTCCTCTGGTATTAACCAGAGCACAGTTCCAGTGAAGGGAACTCTTAATGCTTCAGCATACCAAGGCATTCTATGCTTCCAACTTTGTGGGAACTGTTTGGGGAAGGCCCTTTTCTGTTCCAGCCTGATTGTGCCCCCTTGCACAAAACAAGGTCCATAAAGACATGATTGGGTGAGTTTGGTGTGGAAGAACTTGACTGGCTCACACAGAGCCCTGACCTCAATCCCATCACACACAATTGGGATGAATTAGAATGATGATTGTGAGCCAAACCTTCACACTCAATATCAGTGCCTGAGCTCACAAATGCTCTTCTGGATGAATGGACAAATATTCCCACAGACACAATCCAAAATCTTGTGGAAAGCCTTCCCAGAAGAGTGGCAGCTGTTATAGCTGCAAAGGGGGGACACACTCCATACTGATGCCTAGGGATTTAGAATGGGATGTCATAAAAGTTCCTGTAGGTGGAAAGGCTAGTTATCTCAATACATTTGTCCATACAGTGTAGGACCTGGAGTGGGGTTAGGGACCAAGATGGATATGCAGCTACGTACAGTACTGTTAGTCTGTGATGACATCACAAAGGGCCTCATAATAAGCTGTTTTTGTTATACATACGGAATAAGAGGTTGGGTGATACGGTGGTTGCATGCCATTGGTTTTGGTTCTAGGGTGTTGCTACAAGGTTTGGGTACTCAAGATGCTGCTGTGGATTAGAGTGGGCATGGCTTGGTCGGGCTGGAGCACTGTGCCTGGAGAGATGGGTCGTGAAGTATTTGCAGAATCGAAGCATTGAGTTTTTGGGTGGGAATATTGGAGGGGTACAGATCAGTGGCCTGACATCTGCTCTGTCCTGATTTCCTGGTAATCCCCAGAGATAGTCTGCCATTAGAGAGGACCTGAATGGCACAGGGGGCCTGGCCCGGGGTGAGCGATTGAGGACAATGTTAATTCCACCCAGGAAACCAATTACTGGAAAGTAGAGCGATGAATGATGACCCTGAAACACACAAATCTACTCTAATCCCCGAGGGTGTCAGATTGCTGTCATAGGGGTCTGTTTTTCGGGGTATGTACTGGGCATGTGTGTCAGGTCGTACACTGGGGAGGTCTACCGGAGATGGAAAGTGCTTCAGGTCTGTGTCACTGACCTGTATTGAGTTTCTGCTGTCCAATCAGATCCATGCCGAACCAAAGGCAGAATGCAAGCCGCACCATCTACTCATCGTTTGAGAATGGGCTGCACCCCAAATAACCCAGAGTTGGACCCATTGCTGTGAGTGACTACAGGCTACTCTTTGACTTGTCCCAAAGAAACATATCCTGTTAATGAAACACTTTTCGGTCAGCAGTCACTTGCAGATCAAGGTCGCCCTTCTCATCCTCTAATCTCCCATGATTCCCTGGTGTAGCCACATGCTGGCACGCAGAGATGGCAGACTCTGTGGGCCATGACAGTGATCCATGTGTTGTTATGAATGCTTTGGTCTAATATATGGAAGAATACACAGGATTCCTTCCTATTCTTCTTCTCTGTCAAATTAGCTGTAAGATCCAACACAATGTCTTCAAGACACAATATAAATGTATTCAATACACAGCTGGAAAGAAAATGAAAATTGTAATGCAGAATTAAAGGTTGTTGACAGTCCCTAGACCGGGAGCGATAGAACGAGCATCCATCAGCATGTGAGAGATGTAGTTTATCTTGGTGTTTAAAACTGAGAACGCAACGTTGTCATTTGCTTCTAAAACCACTTTAATAAAGAACAACTGCTGAAAAAAAGCTTTGCTGTATCCGAGATGCAGTACATGGTTAATAATACATTTTGTGTATTGCAAACTGTACTGGTATCAGTTACAACTTGGATTGAACAATTACAGTTGGGATTAAAATAATTTTATTACCTGACTGGCTCAGGCAGCCTCTTAATTAATTGTCACACTTGGGCACTTCGTTTGAGCTGTTCCTTGGGTTTTGTGAAGGCTTTTCCTGCTACTCAGACAATCTCTGGATTATGAGTCTGTGTCTTAAACAGCAGACCACCTGCCGAACCTTTCAGAGCATAAATTTGCATCTGTTAATCAATGCAAAGTCCCTGAAAAATCCATATTTCAAATATTTCTCAAGGTAAAAAAAGTAGGTTATTCTGAGGACCTTTTTATGGGTCCAGAGAGTCTGTGGTCGCACTGCATCATGCCGAATGAAGTGTTTGTGGCTTCAGGATGCAGCCATATTAGCATTAAGCTGCTGAGTATCAGCGTGACACGGCCTGGACTGGGGAGCCAAGAGCAGCTAAACAGCATCAAGGGACCCACGGGCAAGGATGCTAAAATTCCATAGTGGCTGCATCCACTTCTCCTCCGTGCTTTTTCAGTGGAAGTCATTTAATGCAGCCTCTTGTATGAGCAATGAGGTGCATTTCCTCAGCTGTGCAATCAATTCATCCTCCCCCCTTTTTCTCTCTCTCTCTCACTGTAAAATTAAGTGCCTTAAACCACTTAGGGCACAGGGTATCTTCCTCTTGACCTGCTATGGACTTTCTTCCTATTTACTACGCTCACATACCTTTCCTCTCCACCTCCTGCATCTCTTCTCCATACTCTCCCTCTTTACAACTTCTCCTCTTCCTTCACACTCTTCCTCTTATTTAGACACTCGAGTCTAGAGCCCTAACTGTCATTCTGACATCGGAGCTAGGATCGTCACGGGTCCTGCCAGGGGTCGTGCCACGGGGTAAATATAGAGCTGTGAGGAGGTGCCCCCCCCCCCCGCACTTCCTCATTCTCTCTCTCTTTGTTTCTCTCTCTCTCTTTTTCAGTCTCGGGTGGTAGCCTGCATGACAGCGATCCTCAGCCAGATGGATGACCGCCACTATGCGCGCTACATTGAGACATTTTCAGGCAGCTCGGAGCTGGTGGTGAGACATGGACGTGTGCTCAGAATGCACACACACGCCCACACACTTCGACTCGGACACGCACACACGGCCAGGACAAATAGCCATGAAGATAAATATACCGAGATACTGCGGGGAACGGGCTGGCAGGCAAGCAGGATGACAGCATTGTCTATCATTTCAGGACTTCCTTATGGAGACCTTCCTGCTGTTTAAGGATCTCATTGGAAAGCATGTCTATCCCTCTGACTGGATGGCTATGATAATGGTGCAGAACAGGTGAGGATGAATTGCCTGTATGAACCCCTATCTATTTTAAAATTGGTACCTGGTATTCATGATTGGGAATGCAAGGTCATTAGCCAAGGGTAGCCTTGGAGTGAGAATCCACGTGCAGACACAGTCAGCTGACTCAGAACAAGGCCAGAATTACTCTCGTCCCTCATCACCAGGCAGGGTGACCTGGGTAGTGGGGGATGAGTAACCTCATCTTGGATATGATCGCTTCTTTAAAAAAAGCAAGGTGTTGAAACAGGCCAGAAAGTTGGCAGATCAAGTGTCATGACACAGTGGTCCACCAGGGGGCACCTTGGCATCTTCGGTACAGAAGACGGAATGATGGTTTTAAAACTAACGAGCTGGCCAACAGGACCTTGCGTCACTCCTGCTCTGCTGATAACAGAAGGGCCGCTAGCCAGTTTGTCAGACAAGATCTTATCATCTGGGTGAAGAAGAGCCATGGGCATGTGGTATTAAGTAGGCCCTGGTTCTCTCAACAGTAGCTCTGCACCACAGAGCACATGATGTCAGCATGGTCTTACTCACTGTTGTCAATGTTGCGGTCATCTCAGACTTATGCAAAGTGAAAAAGTGACAATTAAATTGGGAAAAAAAACACATTTTTTTCAGATGCAACTGTGCTCTCATTTCAAACAGCACAAGGCAGAGTCTTGAACAGCTCTCTCTTCAGGATGCTCTCTAGAGGTTACCTAGCAGAATTTTAATGGTTTGCGCCTGAGAGTGGACAGGCTAACAAGTCCACGCTGGCCGCAGCTACCCGGAGGCGGCAGATGGGTTTGGCCCTGTTGGCCGGTTGTGACACCTGTGAACATGGTTCCTGTCAGGTACCAGACAACGGATGGAGGGAGGACAGAGGTGGTGTGAGGTTAAAGGACGGAACGATATTAGGGGAAAAAAGGCCTGACGTGTGGGACTGGAAAGACAGGGGGAGAGGATAATCAGAGGAGTAGTGTGGGCAACACCTTAGCCTAACCCCCCTCCCCAAATGCCTGCATATGCACCCCCCCCCAAGAATAACCCAAAAATGCTAAAAACAAAAGATCAGCCAACTAGCCAAGGGCATACCTATGGGTGGATCAAGTGGATCAAATGTCCCCCCAAGATATTCCCCGGGGTCAAAACCCCTCCCCCCACCACCACACCAAATGCCCCCTGGTGAAAATCTTCACCTTGCCATCAGATTTGTTCTACTGCTGACACTGCAGAGGAATGAGTACCCGGTGCCGGGGAATTAGAAAAATAATAATAAGAAGAAGACGAATTTTAAAAAGATTACGGATCCAGTTTGGGACAGTAGAAATTTGACACTATGAGAAATATTGCAAAAGAGAGGGAAAAAACAGTGTGGGGAAAATGGACTGGATGAAAAAGGAGCGCTCATTTGTGTTGCGGGGGCTGCTTTCACGTGCAGGGAAGTCTACAGGGCACGGATCAGTCAAAGGCAACCGCCGGTGGTGGGGAGACAAATGGACTCATAAAGAGACTAGTGAACAAATTAGTCTGTGTTTCAGTTATCATCAGAAAGACTCTCTAAGTGTAATGTATTCATAATACATCCGCTGGCTTGTGCAGCGATCAAAGTTACCTGTAGCGGCAATCTCATTTAAACATCTCACGTAAAGAGGCCACATTTCACACTGTGTGCCAGCTGTTGGCATTTTAGAGATAAACAAGCTTCCTGCAGAATTAAAATACAGACATACGGCAATAAACACGGCGATGTGTTGTGCCGCGTTGTGCTCAGACACATCCCGGCTGGTTTCCACTGCTCGGTTTTTATGACAGACTGCAAACCGAAGCCGGGACAGATAATTCCTAATGTGAAGCATCAGTGAGCGTCCTGCTGTACCAGATCTGATCAAGTGAAACCATCTTAGATTTGCACATCCGTTTTACAACCACTTATTCTTGCCAGCATCACAGGGGGACCTGCAGCTAAATCCTAGGCAACACCAGGCATAAGGCTGGGGTGCACACTGGACGTGATTCCAGCTGACAGACATGCAGACACTCACACGCTATGGTGGGCAATTTAGAGATGCCAGATAGCCCGACTACATGTCTTCGGGCTGTGAGAGTACGTAGAAGAAACTCATGTGACACAGGTAGAACATGCAGACCCCCCACACACAGACGAAGATTCAAACCCCCAGTCTCTAGCATTAAGAGACAACATTGCTACCCAACAAGCCACTGTGCCACCCAATCTTAGACCTATATCTCAATTCAACATAATTCATTGTAATTCAGTTTCTTCAATCAATTCCAAAGTGCTTAACCAATAATTACACGTGTTACCAAAACAGTGCTCCTGTTCAGCCTTGCCTTGCTCCTTGTACTAACCTGTGCTTTTGGTTATTTTCCTCACCTTTTCAGAGTTTTTCTCAGGGCTATAAACACCTATGCCGACACCATGAACCGTAAATTCCTGGACAACAAAAATTTCGAAGTACAGGTTAGATTTCAGGTTTCTTACTCTTCCCTAAACTGCAGTCGGACAATAAGTAAGTAAACGAAACCGAGTTTGGCTATGAGCCTCTTTGTCACATTGTGTCTGTGTCGGTTCCTCTTTCTGCAGTTATGGAACAACTACTTCCATTTGGCTGTGGCCTTCATTACCCAGGAGTCCCTTCAGCTACAGCACTTCTCACCCACCAAGAGGAACAAGATCCTGTCAAAGTGAATGTCCCTTCATACTATCCATCTATATTCCTATTAAAAATATGCTAGGGATATACCACCAGTTACCACCAGTAATAAAGACGGGAAATTTTACATTCCCCCCACAACAGGAATTTGTTTGTACCTTTATTAATACGCGGTATATCCAGTTGCACTAACAATGCACAACTTTCTCCATTGTAAATACATCAATCTCCCATAAAGTGGAAAGGAAGTACAGGCAGTCCCCAGGTCAAGAACATCAGACTCGTATTTATGAGCAGACTGCCATAAAGCCTGTAATATAAAATATTTGGGTTAAATACAATGATTCGTAACAACGGACGCACGCACTTCAGTTCATCGGTTCGAGGTACAGGACAGTATTGTATGTACTGTACTAACTTTTATTGTTGCTGTATAATTATAATTATTATGTACTGTATTATTCTTTTTCTGACTAGGGAACGGGTCTCGTTCGTAACCTGGGGTCTGCCAGTACCAGAGTAGTATGTTCAATAAAGAATGCATTGTGACGAATACTATTAAAGATTGCATACTAAGAGATCTGGGGGTGCAGTGCGATCCTCTGGCATCTGTTCGGTCAGCCACACACTCGTGTTCCTCTCTTTTCATTTCAGGTATGGGGACATGAGAAGGTTGATTGGCTTCGCTATCCGGGACATGTGGTACAAACTCGGTCAGCACCCGAGATAATGGACTGGGCGCATTTAAATATGCCCATGCAAGAGCACATGTGCGGAATAAATAAGAATAGGGGTCTGATTACTTTTGGTGACGGTGCCTGTGTCTTCCGCAGGGAACAATAAGATCTGTTTCATCCCCGGCATGGTGGGACCCATCCTGGAGATGACCCTGATTCCTGAAGAGGAGCTGAGGAGAGCCACCATTCCCATTTTCTTTGATATGATGCTGTGTGAACACAGCCGGTTCAACCATTTCAAAAAGGTACCAGGCAAACCTACAGTCAAGAATCGCCTTAAATGCTGAACACAAACAAAGACACAATGTACATAATATCTACAGTGCATATTGTATAGTACACACCCCACACACAAGACATAATGTACACCACTATACACTATAGATCGTGCACATTATACATACATTATGGATTGTACAGACTGTACATACATTATAGACTGTACAGACTATACATACACTATAGAGTGTGCACATGATAAAGCATTATAGAGAATCTCGATATACCAAATTCACCAGGCTATATACGTTGTACACCGTTTAGTAAGCCGAAATTATTGCATATTGTCCATGTGTATTTTTTTATATTGCATTGAGACTTAGTTCTTGCTAAATTCTGTCTTGGGTGATACTGATGTGAAGCAGTGTATCTTGTTCCCACAGCTGTGATTCACTTGTTACTGGTCACTCACTGGAAGCAGAGCACAGCAGCTCTTGGCTCCTTGACAGCTGCATGCTTCTGATGTTTTGTCTGCCTTACTTGTACATTGCCTTGGATAAAATCACCTGCCAAACAAGTATAAATGTAATCCTGTTCATCTGCAACCTAGTATTTTATAAGTATTTTTTAGATTAATGAATGGGTAGGGCTGTACTATACTTATACTCTATACAATCAATTTGCATGCAACCTACAAATGTTCCTACATAACTTCTACTCTTTTGTGTTGCAGTTTGAGAATGAGATCATTCTGAAGTTGGACCACGAGGTGGAGGGTGGTGGAGGTGATGAGCAGTACATGGAGCTTCTGCAGACCATGTAAGTCTGTGACACCCGAATCCCTTGCTCTCCCGTCCCATCCATTCCCTTTTCTTCTTCTTTTGAGGTCAACAGGTACATGCTAGAGACTTTGCATGACTTTTCCGTTCTCTTTCACCCCGGTCCCCCCCCCCCCCCCATAAGTCTGCTGGAGTGTGCTTCGCAGCACCCCCAACTGCTTGCCCAGGTGCAGCACTTTGTGATGCTGGTGAAGGGGCTGCTGGAGCGGTTGCTGGATTACAGGGCGGTCATGAGCGACGAGAGCCGCAACAATCGCATGAGCTGCACCGTCAATCTTCTGGTGAGGCGCTCTCCCCGGCCGACGGCTCGCCGTCTCTGCATGGCCCTCCGCGCCGCCGTCGCAGTCTAGTTATTGACCATGCAGTCTGACGACTGAGTCATGACAGCACTTCTGGACATTAATCATCCTCTAAAACCTCCATAGATTATGTCTACACTTCCCTTGAAACATTGCGTTGCTTGAAGCGGATAAACACATAATTAGAAACATTACTCCGTACAAAAGAAGAGAACAACTGAATCTCAGAGCCCTTTCACCCAAATAATGACTAAGTGTCAGCTGTAACGCAGAATAGATCTTTTGTAACAAGTGCCTAATAAACTTGTGCTGTTTTCCAGAAACGCATGTTTAATTGAACACCATTTATCTTATGATCTTTAAGGCCTTTGCATCTGTAGAATGCAGTGGGAAATGCACCCTTGGGCTCAGTAATTGAAGCTCATGGGAGTTTAAGTTACTTAAAAATGTTCTGAGGGCATAGGGGAAAATGATTGGTTCAGAGAGATAACCAATCAGATTGTAGAGCAGGTGAGTTCGAACAACTAGGGGAAGTCCTGCCTCCTCTGGTTACAATCTGATTGTTTATCTCTCTGAACCAATAATTTTTCCTTCTGCCCTCAGAACATGTTTGTGTAAGTAAAACTCCCATGAGGATAATTGAACATCTATTGGACTTGCCTGCTCTCCATTTCCCAAGCCTCAGGCTTGGCTCGTCACACTTTTTTTCTTCTGGTTTCCTGCCCAGCAGCCTCTCCTTATGAACAGTTACTCACTATCAGTGGTGTGAACTTTTGGCCACAGTTCTCACTGCCAGAGAGTCTGTTATCCCTTATCCTCTGACTGTCTGTAATGCAAGCCTCTGCCCAAATAATTACCTGGCAGGTCAGTTTGTGCTGTCAGAGTTGGAGGCGTAAACAGAACAGCTACTTCCACTGTGCTAGCTATTTCAGAATCTGTACAGCAGGGGTCTCCAACTGTGGTCCTGGAGAGCTACTATCTAGTATATTTTCTATCCTACCTGGCTTCTGATGAGTAGTCCCTGCGATTCTGTGGTCCAGCCAGATTTACTCTAGCAAGTGACTAAACAGACTGGTATGGCCACCAAAATAGTCCAGCAACATATAAAACTGAGTAATGATGTTGTATACATCTTATGAGAGTCAGAGCTCAGTATGGAAACCCTTTAGAGAGAGCGGTAAAGGTTAGTTTGCCTCCTAACATGGGTCAAGCTGTCGGCTGGTGCTTCACATCACTGTGGCTCTGGGACTTCTTTGTGTTTTTGTATTTCTGTTATCTCCGATTTTCGGAAATACAGAACGTAGCATTTGACAGCGCTCATTAGACCCGTCTGCTCAGCCCCCACCCAAACTGATCCCCATTAGACATAACACAGGGTGAACATATTTACATCAGTATGGGCGACTTTTTCTGCTGTGTATTTCCGGGGGCTTCTGTGCACCTAAATGGAGGCAGCCTCACGCGCACATACACACAAGGCAGACACTGATGCATGAACACACACACACACACACACACACACACACGCAAAGTGTAGACATGGATGTGCATACAAATGCGTACTGCCCCCGAAAGGTATACATGTGTGATCTAGGCTTTATTTTCCAACATCATCATACAATGGTTGCAGGTTTCAATTAACAACGTTTAATATGATCACATACAGAAGAATCAAGGGAAATGGCTGATCTTTATTAAACCCTGCTTTGTTTTTCAGAATTTCTACAAGGACATCAACCGAGAAGCCATGTATATCAGGTGATTATGTTTGGTTCTTAATATTTATTTGTCTGACATGGAAAAGAAGGTGTTTCTGAGCATCACGGGAACAAAGATGAACGTGTTTCATTTTTGCTCTCTTTGTCTTGTGCACATGTGTGCAGACAATGTGCATGTGTGCAGCTGTGCATGTGTGCGGCTGTGCATGTGTGCGGCTGTGCAAGCTTCAGTGTAATCTGGACGGAGATTATCCTGGTCATAGTCAAAACCCAGAGGATCAGCTGGTCGTCTCATAGCAACATTTCCGCTGGATTTAGGGGACAGAGGCACGAAGGGGAGGGGGGGATGGAGGGAGAGAGGTGAAGTAGGAGGTCATGAAGGAAGAGTGAGAGAAAGAATCAGAAAAGGTACAGGTCAAGAACGCACAGATTGCAGTTGAGTAATGGGACTGGTAAAGCATCTGGACAAAAGTGAGAAAGAACTGAAAAAAGAACGACAATAGCAAGACTGAGGAAAACGGGCCTCTGGTGTATGAAGAACACATTAGTAAATCTGTTAGCATGTTATCGCATTACGCAGTAGAGCAGTTAAATATATTCCCATTGCAACAATATTTACCGGGATCTGATACTGATTCTCGGGGTTTCGATTTTACAGAGACAGGACTGTGTGGTACAAAAAATGTACGGTGTCAAAAAAAAAACGTTAGGGATAGCAAATATATTTGTGTAAAGGGAGACACCTGGTGGCCATCATTGAACAGTGTTGTCACAAAAAATTATTCAGAGCCAGACACACGCAAACAGTGATGGCCGGAGTCTGACCGTGTCCGCGGGTCTGTTCTTGTAGGTACCTTTACAAGCTGAGAGACCTTCACCTGGATGTGGAGAACTACACAGAGGCCGCCTACACTTTGCTTCTCCACTCCCGTTTGCTGAAGGTATTAGTTTGAAACAACTATGGGTGTGAAGCTCTCGCCTCTTGCAGCTTCCCCGTACAGTGTACCCCTTAGGGAGGCAGAAAACCACACATCCAGAGGACCAAGCACCAGCGATTCCCTGACACATCTCTGGACAAAGCAGTACCAGAAAGTCACCATGTCCCTCTCTCTCCTTGCAATTCCCAGTGGTCTGAGGAGCAGTGCAGTCCACAGATGGATTTCCCCAGCAACCAGACGCAGCGGCAGCTGAAGGAGGCCCTTTATGACATCATCATCGGATACTTTGACAAGGGCAAGGTCGCTACGGCGCCCTCTACTGACCGGGGCTTGTATTTCCATATAGTACCTCAGAGCTGGTTCAGCCATTACTGCTTTATAAGAGTTTGGGTGTATTCCTCCACAGTAGAAGATGCAGTGGGAGAAATGGTGACACCACTGCATTGGACAATGAGAATAAAACTGCTTCCCATGGTCCAGAATGCACTTGTTTTCTAAAAGTATAAGAATGTTTTTACAGCATCCGTCTGCCCATGATCCCAAAGCATTAAAATAATAAAGAAAGCAGCAGTACTGTGTTTTACTAGTGCAGTTATATAACTGTTCTACTGATCTGTCAAAATATTTCTTTATAAATATCCCAACTTTTGGGCATATTATTTACTAGTTCAGGTCTACACAGAGCTGAAGTTGGGTTGTGTGTACATAGCCAGAGTAATTCAATTTTCTTGTTATTGTATTAGAGTTTCATAGATTTTCATTGTCTGTCCTTGTGTTGCCCTGGGACTTCTGGATTTCAAGAGGTGGCATTGGGGGAAGGGGTTGTTGTCATGGAGACTTCTTATTGTGCCTGTGTTTTTTTTTCGTTCGGCCATACCATGGCAAAGCACGCGGGCTCATTTCTTTTCAAATGTATGTCAACGATGGAAATGTAACTCACCTGCGACTGCTGTTGATTCATCTTTCTTTATCTATCGCACGCAGATGTGGGAGGAGGCTATCGCTCTCTGCAAGGAGCTCGCGGAGCAATTTGAAATGGAAGTCTTCGACTATGACATGTTGAGTCAGAGTCTGGTAAAGAAGCCTGCCGTCCATGTGGTCTCACTTCCTGCATCTTACACTCCTCCACCTCTCAACAGACTTCTGATATGCTGTCTCACACCAGCATCCGCCCAGGGCGTAGCTAATATAGGTTACCATGGCTACCACATGGACTCATCCACCCATCACTTGGCAAAACCAAAACCTGGCCCTATGCGGCAAATTAAAAATAACGAATGGCCCTACATTCACCACACTGATGTCTGGCACTGCATGTCCTCTGACGAGCGCAAGATCTACCACAACTTATTTGCTTTAGGCCAGAAACGTTCCATTCACCATAAACACAAGAAAAGTTGATATTTTACTTTTTTATTTTCTGTGATGTTTTATTTAATGTAGTGCTCCGACTGACGTATCCTCTGGCCAATGCTGTCATCCTGTGGTCAGTTTGGGCTGCAGAGCCTGGGATATCTGGGATACCTGGGATACCTGGATCATCCACGGATGCATGTTTCCTTCTCTCTGCAGAAGCAGCAAGCAAAATTCTATGAGAACATCATGAAGATACTACGTCCCAAACCAGACTACTTTGCTGTGGGCTACTACGGATGTGGATACCCCCCATTTCTCCGGGTTAGAGCTGTGTGTGTGTTGGGGGGGGGGGGGCGTATGCATGTATTTCATTGTTACATTGTGGAGACCAAAACCTGTTTTTCTGACATCTTCTGGATTTTTATAAAAATCTGTGACTGATATCAAGAAAGGAAAAATGCCAAAAGTATTTTGCTTGGTTACGTATGGCTAAGGTTAGGGCTGAGTAACAGTTTAACATAAGAAAATAAAAAAATTATAAATGATAGGAGGCCATTCACCCCATCAAGCTCTGGTGGGAAGAATTCAACTAATAGCGTAGAGCTGTTAAAATCTTGTCTAGCTCAGGTTTACAGGAATCCAGAGTTTTAGCTTGCGCTACGCTAGCAGGAAGACTATTCCATACTCTAACTACACGCTTTGTAAAGAAGTGCTTTCTCAAATCCATTTTAAAATGTTCTCCCACTAATTTCCACCTATGGCCACGAGTTCTTGTATTTGAACTAATACTGAAATAACTATTTGGTTGAACAGCATGCAGACCTGCTAGAATCTTATATACCTGGATCATGTCCCCCCTTAGTCTCCTTTGCTCAGTTGCTGGGTTGAGGTCGTCATTGTGGCGATCAGGGTTTTTCCATAGAAATAAATGGAGAGTCCTCACAAAGATATAAATACAAACGTGTGTGTGTGTGTGTTATGTATATATTACATTACATTGTGGGGACCAAATGTTCCCACAATGTGATAAAAACTTGTGATTTTGACATTGTGGGGACCACTTTTTCGGTCCCCATAAGGGGAAACTCACTTCTATAAAAATCTGTGACCAACCAATCGACTAAAAATGCCTTAAAGTTTGATTTTTTCACTTCTGGTTCTGATTAGGGCTGGGTGGGGGTTAAGGTTGTCATTGTTGGGATTAGAGTTGGCCCCATAGAAATGAATAGAGAGTCCCCACAAAGATATAATTACAAACCTGTGTGTGTGTGTGTGGATGTAATTGTGTTTTTAACAACACAGATAAATCTAGCATGGACTGAAATTGGTGGTGTTTAAGGTATTTTTGACCTTATGAATGGGGTGCTGTGGACAGTCATAAGACCACATTGTAAAACGAGCATTGAATGAATAAACATTTTTAATCCATGTATTGTCCAGTCTGTAAAATAAAGGTCATGTGTATTTTTCAAATTATATTCTTGTGTGTCATCCAGAACAAGGTGTTTATTCACCGGGGCAAGGAGTACGAGCGGAGAGAGGATTTCCAGAGTCAGCTGATGAGCCAGTTTCCCAGCGCTGTGCGGCTGAACACCACCACCCTGCCCGGGCCAGACATCAGGAACTCCCCTATGCAATGTGTCCTTCCTGGCAAGTTAGAGGAGAATCGGATAGGGGGTGGGCACATTCACACACACGGGGGTGGGGGGGT
>JAODLD010000002.1:2695442-2717832 GCA_026781065.1 Mormyrops boulengeri
GGGTTAAAATGGCCGCCCCCCCGGGTTTGCCTGGTTGGTTTTTATGGGGTGGGAGGGCCCTTGTTTTGTTGGACGCAAAACTTGGCCGTTTTTATTTTTCCCCCCCCCCCCCCCAGCTTTTACTGAAAACGCTTCATCCCGTTTCATATTTAACACGTTTCATTTGGATCAAGCGGCTCCCCTTCCCTTCCTCTAGGTGCCGAAGCGATTACAGCAGGAAAGATGGCGGACGACCCGAGCGCAGCGGACAGAAACGTGGAGATCTGGAAGATAAAGAAACTGATCAAAAGTCTAGAAGCGGCGCGGGGGTAAGACTGGGAATGTCGGATAGCCGAAGTGGGTCGCTGAAAAGGCTGGGAGGAGGCAGAGATATCATAGCCGGCATGCGTGAACGGACCACCCAGGCCAGAATGGGAGTGGTACACGAACCAGTCTAGTAAAGGGTGTGGGAAATGTGGTTTATGCATTTAAAAAAATCGTGTCCCGCTCATTGTTTAAATGGACGTCGTGTTGGGCTGACGGTATGAACTGAACAGTTAGAAGACGGGCTGCGATGATAATGGTCGGGGCTGGGGGCTCAAAGAAGTCGTCATCGGTTATTCTTGATGACAGGGGCGAAGATCAAGTCGTGCGTAGCTGGTAATTATCTTGCTCGGTCGATCATCGAAAAACGGTCTTTTGTTTCATATGAAGTGCACTCGGTGTCGAGCTGTTTGCACGGTGGCAGCATGTCGAGCATATCCTGGCTGGTTATGCCGCCTAACTTCCAGCCAGTGGAAGACGCCAGCAGCTGGCGTGCGTTTTATCACTGCCGTACGATACCCTGCCTTCAAGTTTTAACTCCCTCGTTATAAGTTATCCTCGGTAATGCATGGTCTTTATTTTCGCCTTTTTTCTACGTTAGCCGGTTACAATCATCCGTGGTGCAACTCTAAATGAACCTCGTAGACCTTTGGAAATGACTTTATACCGGTTATTGGATAATCGAACTCATCAGCAGTAGGTCTGTGTAGATGTACTGGGTGCTATAAACTGTAGATATTGCAGGGAAACTTCTATTCTGATATGTGTAGTCCAGCAGTAGCAGTTTGAAAATGCTCCTGAGATTTTCACCTGAACGTTTTCCTGGACTCTGCGGGGTGGTGATATAATTGTTCTGGACCGATACAGTGTGACCAGTACAGTAGAGCCATGGGGTGGGTTTTTACTGCTGTTTTCCCAGCTGGTCTGCTGTACTGCCTTTGAACATGGTGGCCCATTGTCATTGCGGAAAAAGCCATAGTTTAAGTTCAGCTGTTGCCAACATAATAATGTATAAATGCAGACAAAACCAAGACCCCAGAGTAATTTCACTAATGCAAAACCAAGCTTTAATGCTTCTGTTCCCAGTTACAACCTCCATCCCCTCGTGTGGATATCTCTACAGACTTACACCCAGTACAGCTGACACTATAGTTTCCTATACTAGTCTACCTGCCATTCAGTTGTGTGTATACTTATGTTACATAGTTATGTCACATACAAACACCCTGCCCCCCCCTCCATCCCTTTCAGAAATGGCACCAGTATGATCTCCTTGATCATTCCTCCCAAGGACCAGATTTCCCGTGTGGCCAAAATGTTGGCAGACGAGTTTGGCACGGCCTCGAACATCAAGAGTAGAGTCAACCGGTTGTCGGTGCTGGGAGCCATCACGTCTGTGCAGCAGCGGCTCAAGCTGTACAACAAGGGTCTGTGTCACTGCGATCGATTTATAAGCGATGACCGAATAGATTACATTCCAGCTGTAGTATTACTATAGTTATACCTGCTAAGAGGTCTATGATGCTGAATTCTCAAACACTGGTGCTGTAAACATCAGGAGGTTTATAGAAAAATTGCTTCATCTGCTTTTTGGAGTGCTTGGAAAGTGCTCTTATGCTCTTGCACGTTGTAACAGTACTGCAACAGTAAACTGAATAATAAAATTGAATAATTAATGCTAAATTTTGATAAGTTTTATATCTGTACTCTTAATGAGTGATATTTTAGCAGGTGGATTTCTAAGAGTTGTTGTGAAAATGTACTTACTAAGAAGCCCTACATTCATTGTACTTAATAAATTTGGGCAGGCTTGCCGCACTTAATGGCTACAGAATAGTTTAATCTAGATAGATATTTCTCCTTTCATTTTAAGGGTATTTTAAAAACTGTGTTTTGGTTTGTCACAGCTGAGCTGAATCATTCTTGGAAAGCCTGTCTACTAGTTTAGTCCTGCCCTGAGTGCTTTAATCCGGTTGGTACAGGGTGCTCTAGGGTAGTTTATACTGGTTCCGGTTTGGTGAGCTTGAACCATAGAGACTGACATTGCTAAGCAGCTCGTGGCTTTTGCTGATTGGGCTGCTGTTCTTGTGTTATAGTGCCACCCAATGGACTGGTGGTGTACTGTGGCACCATTGTGACTGAGGAGGGCAAAGAGAAGAAAGTGAATATTGACTTTGAACCTTTTAAACCTATCAACACTTCACTGTATCTCTGTGACAACAAGTTCCACACTGAGGTGAGGTCCTGAAATGACCATAATTTATCTAGAATGCAGGACAAAATTGTCCTCATTCTCTGTACTCCAACTCCTATAGTATTGTGCCTGGGATAATCATTCTTTTGTGAACTTTACTGACTTTAAATCATCTCTGTTCCCACCCAACCCCCCTCACCCAGGCTCTCACAGCTCTACTCTCCGATGACAGCAAGTTTGGCTTCATCGTGATTGATGGGAGTGGTGCCCTGTTTGGCACCCTGCAGGGTAACACCAGGGAGGTGCTGCACAAGTTCACTGTGGATCTGCCAAAGAAGCACGGTAAGGTCCTCTAACCAAACACTGGTACGCTACATAAATCCCTCACCTGCCCATACATTTAAAGACACTTATTCAAAGCTGAACACGGGATTTGAACCCGCAACCTTCTGATCTTGAGCACAGCGTCCAAGCCCGCAGAGCCACGCACCGCCCCACATACCCATAATGCATCAGGAACATTCAGAACAGTTACCTAGACCTCTATGGGCTAACCAGCAATGATTGAAGTTTTGTTGGTGCTGTCGCTTGATTTGTAATTCTAAAATTACACGTGCTTTTCGCTTTCCGCCAGGGCGGGGCGGTCAGTCGGCTTTGCGTTTCGCTCGGCTGAGGATGGAGAAGAGGCACAACTACGTGCGCAAGGTGGCGGAGACTGCGGTACAGCTTTTCGTGTCCAACGACAAGGTCAACGTGGCTGGCATGGTCCTGGCCGGCTCGGCCGACTTCAAAACCGAGCTCAGCCAGTCGGATATGTTTGACCCGGTTAGTGCCTCTTAAACAATAGTGTGCCAACTGTCTGACTTTTTGCTTCAGTTGTATGGTTCGAACAACCACACAAGCAGTCTTAAATGGAAGTATTACTGGTGACTATTAGTCTAGTGGCTTGGTCTATTCACACATGAGTTGGGGGTTAGGTGTTTATAATCAAGGAACTAGTTTAGTGTTTCCCAACCCAGTCCTCAGAGACCCCTTCCCAGGGAAAATAAAACGTGGATTGTCTGCGGGTACCCGAGAACCGGATCGGGAAACACTGAACTATTTGGTAGGTCTTCGTTCACCTTGATGATTGCTTTTCCTGGAATGACTCAAAGACTATTACCGTCTGCCTTTACAGTGCAGAAGTAAAATTTATTACACCTTTGCGCAAACTAATTGAAAGAAGTTGTCAAAAGAGCTGAATACTCGAATATTTATTTTCACTTTGACTTTCATTACGAGTCGTACCAGTATCAACATATCAGTACATAATATGATGATCTTGGTTTTTTTTTTTTTGTAGCATTTAGTAGAAAGTCTTCATTTTTAACATATGGCATGAGGCTAGATCATTCTAAAAGATGTCTGATTCGTCAGGAAATTCTTTTCTAGTTCTGGAACAATTCTCCTTTGGAGAACGGCTGGATGCGAGCTTCCGACGCCATAATAGCTGAAGCAACCTCAAAACAACAAAGTGAAAAATTACTGTTTCAGTTACACAGGGTGTAGTCATATTCCTGTGCTTGTAAACCACAAAATTAAGTTTTATTTAGGCTTGGGTGGTGATATGCTAATACAGGATACTGTGGGGTTTTTGCCACACTATAGTATATTTGCATATGCTACAATAAAAGGGCATATGTTTGGGTTTGGTGAGTAGGAACATCTTGCTGCCAGTATTGTGCGAGTACTGTGTGTGTTTAGGCCGATGATGGGGGGGGTCAGGGCTGATTTGGACCCTACCAGTTTTGAAACCAAACCTACACCCTTATATGTTGACACCCAGCCCCTAGTTGTGTGAAATTTATCGCCAAGATTTTCAAAATATCGAAGAGGCATTGCGTTGCTTTTGAAAAATACCGTATTCCATAGTGTAGTGTGTCTCTGGTCTGGTGGTATGAAAAATCCTAATCCCCAAGCCTAGTTTCAACTTAAATTTGGTAAGCCACCTAAAGTAATAATACATTTAAAATAATGCATTTATTTATATGTGAACCATCAAATCCAAGATCAAGATTAATTGTCTGGGTAAAAGCCTTAACTGATGATTCTATTTGAAACGTTCCAGTGAACATTCCAAGCTTCTGCTTAATCCTATACCTTTGGAACTCCTTAGCTGTAAGTATCATTTCTTTAGCAAAAGGTTTTGCAAAAGATGACCCAACCTTGCAGTTTGCCCAGTAAAACAAGGGTTATTGTAAGTTAAGTAAAGCGATGACTGACCTAGGGGGCTGCTCGCCTCTTCAGCAGGAAGAACTTTGTACGACCTCGTGGTTGAGGATCTTGGTAGGCACTGCGATCAACTCAGGAATGCCTATAGTTTTTTTCCCCACCCTCATAAACAAAGGCCCTATTGATTCTGTGTGTTTGTCTGTAGAGGCTGCAAGCCAAGGTGTTGAAGCTGGTCGACATCTCGTATGGAGGGGAGAATGGCTTCAATCAAGCCATTGAGCTGTCTGCTGAAGTGCTATCCAATGTGAAGTTTATCCAGGAGAAAAAGCTGATAAGTCAGTATTTATCCCGTCATGAGTATGTGTGTGCATGGGAGGATGTGCCCCCCTCCCTCCCCCAAGAAAAATATTCCTATGCATCTGTATGGTGGTGTTACTGTCCTCTACCTGCCCTTGGAGACCAAAGAATGTGCTGATTATGAAAGCCTTTTGTCTATTTGTAAACATTTGCTTTGAGGTCTCTGAATTGACCAGATCAACCAATGATTTGTCATGTTTTATTGAGTAGACCTGTGCTTAATGCGAGTTCATTTTTTTGACACTCCACCCCAGGTCGTTACTTTGATGAGATCAGTCAGGATACGGGGAAGTACTGCTTCGGCGTAGAGGACACCTTGAAGGCCTTGGAGATGGGTGCCGTGGAGATCCTCATCGTCTACGAGAACCTCGACACCATGCGTTATGTGCTGCGTTGTCATGGCGCTGAAGGCACCACGCCCGAGAACGGTAGGTGTCAGTGGTGTCATTATTAGCCCGGAATTTCACTGCCAGCCAGCACAGTGGTCTCCTGTTAGACCTGCGAAGGTCAGTACAAGATCCGGTTTGTGTCAAGCTTGTTGGTTTCTCCGTTTTCCCTGACTCAGATGAAAAGATCCTGTATTTAACGCCGGAGCAGGAGAAGGACAAATCTCACTTCACAGACAGGGAGGTGAGTTTGTTTATTTTTTACCATATTGGACCGTTTTTGTGATGAGATGCTTTACAGAAACTGTTGAAGGTAACTTCCTTTTAAGATGCGACAGCCGAAATGTCAACCTGGTACCAACCTTCCTGTGTTCTAGCCTCTGTCAGCTTTTAAATATTACTCTTGTTTAATCATCGAGCTGGCTGTCTGGTCTAAGGTGCTGTTTACAGTCATATGAGAAAGTACACCCTCTTTCAGTTCTATGGATTTACGTCAGGACATAAATCATCTGGTCCTTACCAGGTTGTAGAATTGTTTAAATCTAGGTTCTTTAACCTCACGTATAAAACGACACACAACAGATTGCACCATGTCATTATTTAAATAAAATGAAACCAAAAATGGAGAAACCATGTGTGAAAAAAACTAAGTACAACCCATGATTCGGTAGCTTGTAGAATCATTTTTGGCGGCAATAACTTGATGTAATCGTTTTCTGTGTGATATTTATCAGGCTCTCTCAATTTTGGCCCATTCTTCTATTCATTGTTGCTTCAGTTCATTGAGGTTTGCTGGCATTCGTTTATGCACAGCTGTCTTAAGGTCCCGGCGCAACATTTCAGTTGGGTTGAACGCCTTGATTTTTTTTCTCCTCCAGCCGTTCTGATTTGCTGGTGTGCTTGGGATCATTGTCCTGTTGCATGATCCAATGTCGGCCAAGTTTTAGTTGTCAGACAGATGGCCTCACATTTGACTGTACAATACTTTAGTATACAGAGGAGTTCATGGTCGACTCAATAACTGCAAAACAAGCACAAAACATCATCCTTCCACCACCGTGCTACACAGTTGATATAAGGTGTTTGTGCTGATATGCTGTCTTCGGTTTTCACCACACGTGTTGCTGTGCACGGCAAAGCATTTACGCTCTGGTCTCCTTTGTCCAGAGAACATTGTAGAGAACATGTAGCTCTTGGGTTTCTGCAATTTCTCTGAGCATTGCACAGTCTGACCTTGGGGTGAATGTCCTGGAACATCTGCTCCTGGGAAGATTGGCAAATGTCTTGAATGTTTTCCACTCGTATAAGTGCATAATATTTCTTACTGTAGATTAATGGTCTTCAAATTGTTTGTAAATGGACTTGTAGCCCTTCCCAGATTGATGGACAGCAACAATCACTTCTCTAAGATCCTTGCTAAGGTCTTTCCTCCCTGGCATCGTGTAACACACCTGAATGCTCCAGACCAGCAAACTGCCAAAACTTCTGCTTTTATAGAGGTGGTCACTTGCTGATGATCAATTAATGAAGTGCATCTGATAAGCGACACCTGCCTGGTACATACCCTCTTAATTCCTCTGGAAGGATGTACTTCATTTTTCACACACTGCTTTTGGCTTAGTTTTTGTTAAATAAATAATGATATGGTGTAATATGTCATGTGTTGTTCATCTGAGGTTGTATTTACCTAATTTTAAGACCTGCTAAAGACCAGGTTTTTTATGTCCTGATACATGAACCCTTTTCACATGACTATGAGTATGTATGCTTCTACAAACTTCTGGGTCACTATGCAGACTTTGGAGACATTGTATAGCATTCAGCTAATTCAGTCTGCATTACTCTTCCCTTTCGAAGACGGGCCAGGAGCACGAGTTGATAGAGAGCATGCCTCTGCTGGAGTGGTTTGCCAACAACTACAAGAAGTTTGGCGCCACACTGGAGATCGTCACGGACAAGAGCCAGGAGGGGTCACAGTTTGTCAAGGGCTTTGGCGGCATTGGAGGTGAGATCTCACTGCGATTCTGCTGGCTTCTGCAAACTTGCTATCCTGCTTTGTTAGAATCGTGACTCGAGTTTCCTAAAAAGCCTTGTTGGAAACTATATGAGGAATGGCAGTGTGGAGGCAGCCCCCTTGTGGAGCTGCGAGGTTATTGCGAGCAGGATGGGTCTCACCTCTCCCCTCTTCTCCAATTCAGGTGTGCTGCGCTACAGAGTGGACTTCCAGGGCCTTGAGTACCAGGGAGATGATGATGAATTCTTCGATTTGGATGACTACTAGGTAGTCCATACTGGCACATGGGGAGGGGGGTTAGGGAGGGGAGAGAGTGAACATAGCTTCTCTTGGGAGCAACACACATTGAGATGGGACAAGTTTCAAACAAGGAGGAAAGCAGACACACATGGTGACATAACCCTGCCTTACAACATATTTCCATCCCCTGGTTGGATAGAACTTTTTTAGATGTTACTCTCTGCTAAAAGAGCCTATGTTAATTACGGTGAGGTCCAGCATTTTCACCTGTTTGCCCTCACTGTGCCTGAACTCAACTTAAATTGTAATGCATTTTCATCATTACAGATTTCTCCCCCATTTTTAATTCTCATTTTTTTATTTTTTTTTATTTTTACTTGCCACAGTTCCTTGTTTTTTCCTCCCCACCTCAGTTTCAAAAGAGTTTGGGGGACATTAAATGGGATCTGCTCCACCCTACAGCCCCTGTTATGCTGTGGCCTCTCTTCCCATCTTCTCCACCACATTGGATCAGTTACCTTCCTGTTTGGACGTTCGACTTCCAGCGCTGATGTTACCCATTCCCACAAATGGGAGCAGAGCCATGGTTCTGCTGGGCTGATAGTCAGATGCGGTAGTAATCGGTTCCCCCGCTGCCCTGTGCAATTTTATGGACTGGTCAATTGTGTCTGTGCATGGGGACCGGTTGGATAGCCTCCAGTAGAGCGGCAGGCCAATCCGCTTGGACACTTAACGGAAGAATGTGCCCCTCTGAGAAGGAATCTTCCAGGGTGGCTTGGGAAATGGATCACTGGTGCCTTGTGGGAGAATGGGGAGGGTGGGAAGGCTGGTCATGCAAATCTCCAGCTGAGAACGGCGGGGGAGTGGGACATCCTGTGCTTTGTGACCTTGTTTAAATGTCGGCGATCTTCAGCTCATTAAGTAATGCTCAGTTCTCTCCGTTTAGGCTACAAAAAAAACACTGTTTAGTGACCCTCAGTATTTACTCCCCCCCCCCCCACACACACACACACACACACAATATGTGATGCTGTCAGATACTGTAAAGTAGGCCCTGGTGATAATTCTTGCACGCAGGGCAGAAATCCAAGTGTTAACTGCGCATTTATGACTGCAGGACGGCTGTGACCAGCGTGGCACCATCTGTTTGTGTGGAACTGGGCTGATGAACTCCTCTCCGTTAGACCCACCTCTGCTGCTTGATTTTGGTGGCTAATGATTTAATTTGACTCTCAGGCATAGTGGTGAAAGTTTCATATTCACATAATGATTTTTAGTTTAGCAATTAAGAGAGGCTCAGGGGAGCCTGTGGCTCTGAGAGTGGAGTTTGCCCCCCTCTCTGACTTAGACCTTATATCAGCAGTCAGAATCGCTTTATTCTGCAGCTGTGAAGAAAGACAAATGGTGGCTCGTTACTAATGCTCCTGTGGGCCTGGTCTGCATACAGACCTTTGTCATTCCTGATCACTTATCAGCTTAAATTAATTACATCCCTGACTGAACTCCTTTAATGCCGTGACACTGTAGTGAGGTTCATTTAGACAGCTGGCACCCCTCTGAGCAAGGACATGGGAAGCACAGGCTGAAGTACCAAATGCGCAGTTATCCCTCTGCGGCAAAACGCCTGTGCAGGAAAGTGGCATGTCTGGGCGTGAGCTCATTCGCCAGGTGGTTTTGCAGGGCATATTTGACTTTCTTTGCTCCGTCATTGGCAAAGTATAGGCGTCTGCGCTTCCAAAAGATTAGCCAAGTATCTGTATGAAGAAGAAAGAGTGTGCTTGCATGTATGTGTGCCACAAATATTTGCACAGGGCCGTTTTTTGTCTGCAGATCATTGTGGGGAGCGTAGTGTGCAGTTTTTAAAACCAACAAAGCATTCGTTCCAGTTGTGTGTGAGTGCGTTTGTGTGTGTTTGAAGCATAATTTCAGTCTAATATGAATTCAAATAAGTGTACTCTATTAGACTAATGGATCCACTTGGGTATAACACAGAGGAGATCAGTGCCTCTTGGGCTGCTCTTCCGTTAGTTATAACTACTTTTCACTTGTCTGGATAATACCTGACATGCAATTAACACCATAAGGCATCGGAGACAATCCTTTTAGCGTCATCAGGCTCAGATTGCAGGCCTCATGGAATGGTATTGTCCAAGGCCCTTCTGAACGAACCAACCAGCTAGCTGCGTGATGGATAGCACGCCAACATGACTGCTGGTTGTATGTGTTCGTGTGTTTCTTCTGATTTCAGGGCATTCTGCGGCAACGGTCAGAAGAAGCCTACGGAGAGGACGTTGTCCGTCCCTAGTTTGTTCAGTGCGGGAGCATGCTGGGGAGCGGATTACTCCTGGGGCGTAGCTCCCGGTGCGGCATCAGTCCGCTCTCGTTTACATAAAGACCTTCCCTTCGTGGCACTTCCTCATCTCGGCCACGCCCCAGTCTGCAGCGTGCCTCACGCCGCTTCCAGAACCTGGACTCTCTGGCGCCTCCTACTTTACTAGTGCAGCATTTTTTTTCTTGTTTTGTTTTGTTTTCCCATTTTATTTTCACCATCCATGGACTGCTACAGGACCAGAAATCAGTTTTTAATGTTTTGGGTTACAATCAGTGTTTCCTCATCGGACAAGATTCAGGATGCTGGCATGCCGTGTGTGATGAACTGAGCCCCAGTGACCGCATTCCCTCTGTTTGCTATGACGGGGTGCCAGCACTGTCCCTCGTGGAGCAGTGAACATTAAACTGGTTAATACAAACACAGCTGCCTGAGACTTCCAAAATATGCATTAAAACTCCCCTAAATAAACTTTTTTTTTCTTTTTCCCCCTTATTTGTCGCTCTTTTATATGAATTGATAAAGCTGCCCGCATTTTTAAAAATGACCTCAATGTATGGGTGTAATTTTGTTATGTTATCAAACTATTAATTACATATAAATCTGGAAAGAGCGGTACACAAAGGCTTGGCAGTGACCGTGATTGGGGGTTTGGTAATGTATGTGTAACTTTCAGAGAGATGCAATGGTTGGAAGAGAATTTATTGACACTTCGCATGGATGGAGGTTGGACATGGAGTTTGAAGTTACTTTGAATGCAGCCCATCACAATCTCATTTGTATTGCCATTATAAGTTGTAGTGGGAAAAGTGAAACAAGGTTTTCACTGTACACCTTTTTAATAAACTTCCTAAAAATATGTACTGTTTTAATTTACACTGAAATATTTTTTCTGGATGAGTAATGTGCTGGGGCGGTATTCAGGATAACAGTATTTATTGGAAGCTCAGCAAGGCAAGAGAATATATAACCCACAACTATTAAATGGCAAGAGCTTTCTGGCTTAGACTGCCATTTCTGACCAAGGTTTGATAGAGCAGATGCAGGGAGTATTTGGAAAAAATGTAAACATCTGTGCCATAGCAAAATAATGCTAATAAAGCCAATTATTTTGAATCAAAGCACATGCTTCCCATTTTACATATGTAACGCTTGTATTCTTACATTAATACTCGAGTTTATTTTGGGGGTTTAGGTAGCCCCAGAACATTAATCCAGCCAAGTATTGCCTAAATATAAAGACAGCAAGCTTTTCTGATTATTTTTTTTTACCATTTTTTCCCCTCCACGTATTTTAGCATAAATTCCAAAGACTCTTCTATCATAAAGTCATACGTTTCAGCCCTTTTATGTACTAGCCCTGCCCGCTGCATTGCCAGCTAACGAATTTCACAGCCCAGTGCGTCTGCTCCGCTGCCGATGCCGCTCGGCCTTTACCGGAAGGGGGCGGAGTTCTTCTTCTTTGCGCTGTTACGTAGCCCCCAGCTGCCGGGGTAACTCTGCCTTTACCGGAAGGGGGCGGTGCTCTTCCTCTGCGTGCCGTGACGTAGCGCGGCTGCGGGCCGCCGACGCAGGGCTGGGTTTCCATTTTCATTACCAGAGAGGCTTGGGGAACAACAACATGGAGCCGGATATTGAGGACAAAACGTTAGAGCTTATGGTGAGTCTGCGAAGGAGCCTCTTTGTTTCTGCCATGGGGATAAGCTGAGGCGTAAGATGAAAGTTAACCGGGGCTTTCAAATGAGAGAGGAAGAATGGGAAACCTTTCGGGTGTAGAATACGGAGTCGCCCTGGATTGACAGAGGTGGAGGAAAAAAGGAGGGGGAGCGAAACCGAGATACAATAACCGATACGAGGCCTGGGGTCGCACTTTTATGCTTAGGAGGCTTTATATCCTGTCCATTTACTGGACCCCGGCGTCCGGCGCAGCGTTACAGCCCGAAACCGAAAGGTGACGCTCGGTTGGGTGATTGAGGTCGAGGCGGGGTATAGCGGAGGGCACGTCGGCGGGTCGGAGGCCGTAAGCTCGGCGGAGTGTTTCACTGCGGCGCCGCTGCGCCATTCGGCCCGCTGGCTCGCTTTAATCACACGGGCGCACGGCGGGCCCCGCAAGACACCCCGCTCGGTGCGCTGTAACGGCTGCCTCGCTGCCCTTCGCGGCCCTTCACAAACGCTTATTGTTATTATTGTTGTGAACTTTGTTTTCTTTCGCCGTGTACGTATGTGCCTTTTTCGAGCTGCGTAGAAGGAAGTGGTGAGTCTGGAGGCTCCGGGATCATGAAAATGTCTGCCGCCTTACACGTTTTATCATTGTAACTTAAAATTGATTTGGATTCGGTTCCGGAGGTGATGTTCTGTGCGGTCGATCTCACTGCGGATCGGTCCAGTCCAGTTATGATTTACTGGTTTATTTAAGCTGCTGGTATGCCGATAGTCCTAGAGTCAGGGGCGGTGTGTTTCTAGATTTTGGTCTGGATTCATATAACTGGAAGAGTTTCAATCATTTAATTGCGATATAATTTAATCCCAGTACATCCTTTTCTGTGTATGTCTGTTTGTATACTGGGAAGAAACGCCTGCGATGCCCGAAAATGTACAGAAACTGAGTCACTTAATTTAATGTGATGCCCGAATATAAGAAAAATGAATAATCATACCCTTCTTTTTCGTCCCGGGTCATATGTTGGGATGTCAGTGGAAAGAAACTGGCGTTGTTCCGAATTAGCATAATACGTTGTTTACTTTGAGAAAAAGGGATGGCTGTCAACCGAAGCGTTTCATCCCATACCTCGTTATACAAATCTTCGTAGAGAGTTCATATATATAATATGTATATATATATGAAACTCAATTTAAAGGTTACATCATTTAAAAATATTTTGAGGCGACATCTAAAATAAAACTCTTACGGCGATATGCTTATCAATATTTTTGTTTCTGGAAACCTGCTCTGACCATTTCAGTGGCGAATAGTGTCTTTGAATAAATGACACATTATTATTCATATGCTCTTCCAATTAGTCTGAATAGTTAAAATAATAAAAGATATTAAGTGTTGTAATGAGTCAGAATATTTCTTAGACCTTTATTAATAAAGCTGACTAATATATGCGTTTGAAGGCGTTTTAGCCTTAATCATTTGGGTAAAGGTTAAATGTTTTGATAAAACACTGATTTTTTTTCCTCTTTAACTAATTTTCTGCTGTTGGCATCGTATTTGTTTATTAAATGTGATGAAACAAGGTTTGCGTGAATAGATGCTGCAGCAGCATTTGCTTTACATAGTTGATGAAAAATTTGAAATTATGGGAGTCTCCGTTCTATTTAAAACCAGCTATCGGCGAGTTCTGCATTGTTTGTACTCGTTCCTTCCCAGGGAGTGGATGCCTTCGTTCCGATGTCACTGCTAAGGTAGCGCTTCGACTGAGGCTGCTTGCACAGCCACGCCCACATCACACTGCTTCTGAGTGGCTCATCTCTTTGGCAGGCTTTGAAGCCACAGCAGTGTTTTGCGCCAAGCTTACTCCAGTCGTGTGTACACAACACTGAGGTTTGGCTGCATGAGTATCTGCGTGAGGGGATGGGAGGAGACGCCACCGGGAGACAGCTCTGTATCTCCGATGACGCTGCATGCTGAGGCGGGGGCTATTTTACAGGCCCCCCCAGCTCCGCTCAGAGCCCAGAGTGGCCAGCGGTGCTGCTGTAATGCGTTGTGCTGTGTTTCCGCTGAAAGACTGCCTTGATCAGCTCCTGAAGTCCTGTGGAGCAGTGTCGTCAAAAGAAGGGGTTTTGAGACAACTGGCAATGCTCACTCCTTTAGAATTACCGTGATCGCGACATTGTAGGCCACGTTGCTTCGTGTCACAGCTTGTTTGTTAATCAGTTATGTTCAGGGATGGGGTTATGGCATTCACTCTCTCCCTTCCTGGTAAGTTGTTCTTTGTTTCCTTGGCTCTTCCAACCTCTCCGTTTGACCTGGAGATGCTTCTAACTTTGTCGCATGCCTGGCCGTACAGTAGAAAGCAGCCAGATGAGAGCTTGCCCAGCTGAGCTGATATTCTCTGGTGTGGGACACTGTAACACTGTCAAATGGTAGCCTTCCGGTCAAGCAGTCTGTGAGATGCCAGGGTGGATGAATCTGGCAGAGAGACCCTAAGTGACCTTGCAGCTTAACAGTGGTTCAACTGTGCGTATGTGTGCATCTTGTAGTGTGCCTGCTTTTACATGTCATACTGTGTGTGGCCGCCATCATCCCTCAACATGCACACAGATTTTTGTCTTATCAGTACTGGGTTGGAAGAGGTCATCATCCTGGTTCATCAAACGGGCTTCTCTTACCCTCTTACCCTTTTGCTATCTTCTTAATCTGTAGTCATCTCTCAAGACAGTTTGAATCGAACATGCAGTTTTGTATTTACTTGTGATGTAATCACTCTTTTTGCCACTATGCTGCACAAATTTGACCCGGGTGACTCATCTGACTAGCCCCCACCAATCCTGCTGTTTTCCGTGACACCCCCCACCCCTGCTGTCCGTGTTGACACTGACACTGCCCTGCCCCTCACTGTTCGCACTGACAATACCTCATTCACTGCCCAGTCTCTCCCCTGCTTTCTGTGTTTTTTTTTTTTTTCTTATTGCCATTATATTACAATTGAATAAATACGATTTACTGTTTATTTTTTTTACTTCACCTAGCCAGGATATAAAATTTGCTAACAAAATGCTAAATTTTGCTCCTAATATAAGCATCATGCTTTACTAGCAAGGCGATAATTGGCTAAAATGATTCCTTATTAAAGTTTTTTTTTTTTTCTGTTTGTCATATTCATCTACTAGAATATTAAATTCTACCATGATGTCTTGCATGGACTTCTTGCTGCTGGGCTGTCTGCTAAGGCATCCCTCCATATGTTATTGTCTGTAGAAAAGGAATATGCACTGCGCTGGGAGCTCCGATCGGGCGGCGACACCACCTTTTCCAGTGAAAGTAATTGCACTGGCTTCCACCTTACAAGCACCACCCCCAATGCTCACCTCTTGCAGCTGGACTGTCCCTACGGGTTCAGACACTGGCCCTCCCTCTAAAGCCTCATTGTCCCACAGTCACAGACTTGCACATCACGGTCCAACACCGGCTGGAAAACCCTCACATGCACACGGACAGACTACGGCGAAAGTGCGAGTGCCACTCTGTGATTGAGCGCGCTTTGGCGGGGGGGGAGGGGGTAGGCAACTGGCTCTCAGCCCCACCCTGTGGCATCTCCACTGAAGCAGTAGCGGCGGCGGCGGCTGACCCTTGCGTCTCCCCCACTCCCCTCTCCATCCAGCAGCCGTGTGTCCGTGTGCAAGCGTCTGCGTCCGTCTGCGTGCGTGCGGCTCTAATAGCTGTCTCTCCCATCCCCCACCCCCTCTCTCTGTCTGCAGTGCTCTGTGCCTCGCTCTCTCTGGCTCGGCTGCTCCTCGGTGGCAGAGAGCTTGTGTGCACTGAGGTGTCTACAGAGCATGCCCAGGGGCCACAATCAGGTGCTGCTCTTACTTCCTCCTGTGTGCTGATGTGCCCGAGCCTGCCGCCGCCCCTCCCCCCCCCGACTCCCACCCCAAGCTGTTCATTTTGTCTAGATCCCATTGCCGTGGCCCCAAGGGTGACCGGTATTGAAAAAGCAGCCTGTGCCAGAGTGTGTGTGATGTACTGCTCACTCTTGCACCTTTCAGATTTTACTCCTTGTAAGGGAAGGAGATGTGGGTGGGTGGGTGGGGGCGGTAGACAGGGGGTATCCTGTGAGTTATGTCAGCCATGTGGCCCAGAGTCTGTGTGGCTTCATGAACCTTTGGGAATCTGTCTGAGCCCTATGATGCTTTGTGACGTTCTTGTGCGATGCTCCCTGACTCTGTGGTGCCCAGGTTGTGTGATGCTGTGCAGCTCTGCCCCATCCATTGCAGCTGTGCAGCACATGTGACCTTCTGTAGGTGTTTGAACCTGTGGGACTGTGTATCTTAGTTTACTGAAGGCTGCCCCTCTCCCATGTTCCCTCATAGTGGTATAATCCTGAATCTCCTAGGCTCCCTTGCCCATCGGAGTCACCCTTTCTCAGACGATTGAATTCTGAAGGAGAGTAATTTTAATATTGCCAACAAAGCTACCTTTTCCCCATAAAGCTACTTAAACTGCGCATCAGAAATTCAAGGCAGGGCCGTCCAGTGGGGCGAATACCGGGTCAGGGTGCTCGTTTGCCTGAAACTCCTCCATATGCAGCCAGAACCTGCAGACTCTGAGATAAAGTACTGTTGCCTCGTTTCCACCAACATGGAGCTGGTGCCGGTGCCAGTACCGGGGCTGGGCTGGTTCTTGCTTGGTGCCTTTTGAGAACTTGCCTGCGTTTCCACTGGTTTAAAAAAAGAACGGAACAGAAATGCTACGTAGTCGGAAGTGAAAGTAAAGTAAAGGTTAATCTGCATGTCGTTCTTTTGGATTTATTTTGATCTGTTTTGGAATTTAAGTTTTTATAAGTTGCCAAACCGATAAAGCTTTTTCAGAATATGACTCGTTGCACTGTCTCTATTGCCTGTCTCTGTAAAGGCTCCCCTGTCTGTGTGTGATTCTCGCTCACTGTTTTACAGCTGTCCTTTTGAGGATTGCACAATAAGAGTCTGCTAAAAATTTAACTTTGCTGTCCGCCTCATGATCTCTTCACCACTTTAGTGTCACAGTATTTTATTTATTCGACCTGGGACTTTTACAGTTTATTATTAAATCAATCTGGTTTTCTGCAGAATAAAAAAACAGTGTGGTGTTGCATCATTAATGTGAATTGTACAAGTGTTTTAGGGCAAGTTAATACTTTATGTAAAATATCTTTAAAGGCTCCCCTGTCCGTGTGTTATTCTCAGTCGCAGATTTACTGCTGTCCTTTTAAGGATAGTGCAATAAGTCGGCTAAAACTGAACTTTGCTATTCGCTTCATGATCTCTTTGCCACTCGAACGTCACAATATCTTATCTATTCGACGTGCAACATATTTATACTTTAAATGTGGCCAGCGGATCGGTCTTTCATTTTTCACAGAATAAAAAAATGGTGTAACATTATTCTGCTAATAAGCTGGCAGGTTGTTTCACTGCTGGCACCGGCAATATTAGACTAAACCCGGGTACGCGGAAGGTTTGACTTGATAGACTGTCCCACTTTCACTGACGTTCCGGTGCCAAAATCTGAGCCCAGCTTTTCTGGGGTACCTTGCTGGAGCTGTTTTTCTGGCCCAGGGCCATTTTTTTGCAGTGGAAACTTGCAGAACCAGTTCTGAGTTGGGGAGAAAGTCCGGCACCAGCACCGCGTTTGTGGAAACGAGGCATGTGAAATGCTTGCTCTGGTGGTCTTCAAAGCAAGCTGGTGTGTCCTCTGTCAAACCCCAGACCTGTAAACCTTTGGGGTTCATCAGTGTGAGGCTACAAAGCAGGATGGACCAGTGGAGGTAAAAAAATATATGTGTGTATATATAGAAAAAAAAACAGGATAGGAAGAGTTTCTTTTCATGCTGGGGTGTCTTCGTCAGCCCTGGGTGCCACCGGCCAAGCTTAGGAGTGATGTAGTCACTTTCTGTGCCAAAATGTCTGACTGCTTTTCGCCCGATTGCCTGCTCTTATTGCATGTGCACGCACTGCCTGATCTCTGACATGCCTGCTTGTCTGCCTGCTTAAGTGTGACCCCCCCCATCTCCTTTGACACACGCGCGCGCACACACCCTTTCTTAACATCTCATAAACTGTGAAACGCACAGACACAAAGACAGGTCTCCTCTATCAGTGGGAGGGCTGTAACCATGGTTACCGCTGTCCTTCCATTGCAGCCATCCATCTCCACCAATAGTCATTGACATGCGTGTGGGCGAGCACAGGGGTGGGTGGGGGTGTCAGTGTGTGTCTGTGTGTGTGTGTGTGTATGTGTGTCACATGATGAGTGAGTGAGTGGACTGTGTGACAGAAGTGAGAGAGCTCTCTGGGTTTAGATACTACAGTCCATGTATGCAGTGAGTCGCTGAGCTCTTACACCCGGGTGCCGCCTTCAGAACCAAGCTGAGCTATCGTGTACCTGGGTCCCTCTTCCTGTGTGTGCTGGATCACCCAGTGCCCTTCAGCATCTTGGGGTCCTGAGCCTTGTGCCTCACTCCAGGTCTACACCAACACTTGCTTCAGAATGGATCGGATCGGGATATGGGTGGTGTTAGCCTGGGTGTGTAAGGTAAAACACTCCGGTGTGCACTAGGATTCCTGTAGGGGTGCTACAGGACAGTGTCTTGCTTGCCTCCTGTGTCATGTGGTTTGATTCCCCCCCCCTCGGATGAGCACTGCATGTCTTCCGCTATCCTTGGCCATGTGGGGGCACTGGACACAGTCATCGTCGGTGTGGTGACGGTGTTTAATAATGGCTGACGCCGAAATACCAGCAGCTGCAGCAGTATTAAAAACCAGTGGTATTACAGTCGTCAGCTGTTGTGCAGGAGCGGGGTCGAGAGAAGCTGACACTAGGCTGGCTGAGAAGAGGTCTACAAGCAAGCACTGTGTGTGTGTGTGCGCCATGTGACCTATCGTGACCTTCCCTATGCTCCACCCTGCCCCTGAACAGCCATCCCCCCCCCCGCCATCCTGCTGTTGCCTGTGTGTCATCCATGGTTTCCTGCCCCCTGCCGTTCTCACCATTACATCGATCTCTCTCTCTCTCTCTCTCTTCCAGAACACCTCGGTCATGGAGCCTCAGAACAACGAGCTCTCCCCAAAGAAGACCTCTGTGCACCTGGGAAAGGTGGGGGCCCGTCACCGCTTGCCTTGCTGGCCTTGATGCCCCCCCCCCCACGCATCCAAGCGCTTGAGTTTCTGTGTGCTTTACTTAAGCTGTCCAGCTCAGAACTAAAGGGTTTGCCCCTTTAGTGGTCGCTAGGTGTGATTAACTTTTGGCAGTATCTGCACAGCATTCAGCATCTGTTCACTAATCATTTCTCAAATACTAACCATTGGTCAGAGCTAGGGGCTTTGATGCCAGTTTTAGTGAATCGGGCACAGGGATCACAAGGTTCTGCGGTAGTTGGGTAATCCCCAGTCTGGTCGTTTCGGTAGCCTGGAGATGTACACGTTTTGTGAAATAGCATTTTATCCCATGCAAAGGACTTCTGTTTTGATTAACCTCTTTAATACCCCACAAAAAATTGAGCTGACTTGGATCTTTACATGAAGTACATCACATTTATTAAAAAGAGTTTTAAATATTAGGTTAAATTTCAGTCCTGGAAGATTTTTTTCCCCAGGAAATAGCCTTTGAGTTTTTTATTTATCAGATATCAGCTTTGTGGCATTTGCTAAGTTACTTGGCGCTGATCAGTTAACCGAGTTACTGTGTTGGTGTAGGAACTGGCTAACTGGCAGCCTGTGTTAAATGTTACTGCAGATGAAGATGGGTTCATAGCTTGGGGTTTAAGAGTCCATTATCTTACCTTTCTTTAGGAGTGTACCCGGACTGTACCCAGAGAGCCATTTAGTGAGCTACATTGCAGTATAACCATTGTTTACTAAAGACTTGATATGTTAAAACATCAGAACTCAACTAAAGATATATATTAATTCAGCGATATTGCATGTTGACTGTGACAAACAGTTCTGTATTATGTAATATTAGATAAAAAAAAGTTACTTTATCTTGTTCATTTTGAGCAGAGTTCATTTTGTTTCAGTGCTGCCATTTTGTCCAGCCTGTGCCCTTATATGTGGGATCAGGAAGGAATGATATTGATCTGGGATTTTGCTTGGTATATATTTTCTTCGTTTCATGTTACATTTCGTCAGTTGCGCTTTGGTAGATCTGAATTCACCCCCTTTGGGGAAATGAGTGGCCTCTCTACAAATGGAGTTTGTACGCCTGGTGTGATTACAGTCTTATGTGGTTAGTTAAAGGTGAACTTTCAATAACACTTAGAAATGGCAAATCAATTTTTTTATCGTTCTGCTAACAGTTTGCAGATTCTTGTACGTGGCGAAGGGAAAATGATCATGTCATAATGCATTGAAAACCTAGGTGCATGTGATTAGATATGTCATGGTATTACTAAGCTTTACTACATCATTGAATACATCTGAGCAGTAAACTTGGAACTGCCAGCAACTGCATCTCCAACGAGTTCTTTAATTGACTGACACTTGTGTTCTCTTTCTGTTTTGTATGTTATAATTTATGCAGTTTGTTTTGTTGATACCATAAATTGGGATTCTGAAGCTACAAACCAGTTGGTGACAACACGGGTTGTATTTGAACCCTGATTGTCTTGTGTGTATGAGGAGCATTTTCTGCTGCGGGTTTGAGGCATTGCAAAAGAAACAGTAGTGCAATTATCAGATTATTTCCACTGACTTTAATTCCTAAAAACAGACATCTTGAGCTGAACGCTGAGTAAATACATCAGGTGACCGTGTGTCTGACAGTGGTGTCTTCAGAGGTTTGTCCAAAATTTGACGTGCAGGAGTCTGGTTGTTTCACATACTTTTTACTTTGCCTAATTTAAAATGTCATGTTCAAATAAAGAATGCATTCACAGTGTCCCTCCGGTAGGCAGTAGTGGGTGCGAGTCGCGGATGTGAAGACTCCTCCTGTATATAGTGCACCGCCTCCATGAAGTTCACCGTGGCATTTGTTCGGTTGTAGCTTTCAGACGCGAGGGAAAATTAAGCCAGTCTGTTTGGTGGTTTCAATAGGTTAAGCCAACTTTTTACTGAAAACTGAAATATGCAAATGTTAAATGACATCATCAAGTGTGCATAAGTTAACCAAAATTGTGAAATGTTCCATTAGGTACGTAGGTGTGTGTGTGTGTGTGTGTGTGTGTGTGTGTGTGAGAGAGAGAGAGAGAGAGGCCTTGAAAGTACATAAGAGACATTAAGCTACAGTTTACTTTAGTCAGGGAAAAAGCATATCAGGATAAATGCAAGCTGACATTCATTAAGACTGGCGATGTAGAAGGGGGGGGGGCCTTCTGAGAACATCACCCCTTGCACCTGACCACAGTATCTGTGCACGCTGCTTTATTGGGTACCTAGGTGCTTTAGGTAGTGTCTGCTTTAAATATCTGCTCAGACTGCAGAGTAAGTGTCTGCTAGTGGCAGGTTGCAATCAGCTGGCTTGTAAAATTGACAGACTTATCATCCACCGACTAAATTTACCTGCATTTGGCAGGTGATCTGGTGCTAAATTCAGTCCCTGCAGCTAGCTAAGTAAGTAACTCAATGCTTTTTATTCATCTGCAATATTGGTATTACTACAGAAATAATATCTTTGGGCTTGTTACAGTTCTGTTTGCTATATGGCTCCTCGTCATTGTTAATGTCTTGGTCTTATTTAAGGTAGTACGTAGCTTAGTGGAAAACAAAGCCCCGAATGGAGGGTTTTTGGTGTCACGCTGCTGTCCCCTTGAAAAAGGCTGTCGAACTGAATTGCCCCAGTATAGAAATTTCAGCTGTATAGATTAGTTCAACTGTAAGTTGGTTGAAAGCGCCGAATAAATGTAAGCCAGTCACATGGAGGGTCTTTGTGAACCCCTACCTGCATTTGTTTTTTGGTTTAATTCCTCACAGCGGATACCAGCTACATCACATAAACTGCATTGGCAGCGGCGCTGTCCCTTTATCTAACTATACCTTCATGATTGTACCGCACCGTGCCTCACTGAGTGAACTTATGACCCAGAATTCGATACATGGACGGTATATCATATTGCTGTCAAGCTAGTAGTTCATGTAACTAACAGTTGTTCTCTTGTGTATTCACGTATGACATCCTTAAGAAAAGATCTGGGGGCATTTTACATTTGTGTTTGTATAACTGTTAGTGATAAGCTTTTAGTGTTCCGTGTGACTGTTTCAAAGGGAATTAATGGGGACAATGAAAGAATGGTGCCAATTTGCAGAATAGCTGTGACGTTTCAGCGCAGACAGCAGACACGCATGCCTTTCTCCCATCCAGATCAGCAACGGGCCAGTGACAGGATCCAGAAAGAGGCCGTCGGAGGGCAACTACGAGAAGGAGAAGGACGTTTGCATCCAGCTGTTCGACCAGTGGTCCGAGGCCGACCAGGTGGAGTTTGTGGAACACTTGATCTCTCGCATGTGCCACTATCAGCACGGCCACATCAACTCCTACCTCAAACCCATGCTGCAGAGAGACTTCATCACCGCGCTGCCAGGTGAGACGCGCACACACCTGGCTGCACTCGCGTACTGTTAGAGAGACTTCATCACCGTGCTGCCAGGTGAGACGCGCACACACCTGGCTGCACTCGCGTACTGTTAGAGAGACTTCATCACCGTGCTGCCAGGTG
>JAODLD010000002.1:2727603-2738624 GCA_026781065.1 Mormyrops boulengeri
CCCCCCCCCCCCCCCCCCCCCCCCCCCCCCCCCCCCCGCCGCCCCCGCCCCCCCCGCCCCCCCCGGAGCCACAACCTCCCCGTTTCTGTCCTAATCCCCCCCCCTTCCCTTACAAGCAGCTAATCTGAGAACGTTGAAGTTTTGAGGTCACTGCAGCAGTTACTCATACTAACAATAATCCCCGGCAGTGACTCCTCTCCACCTTTTCCACTTGGGCTTTCACGAGCACATCTGTGGGATTGTAGCGTCGATCCAAAATGCCCCACTCCCCCCTCCCGAGTGCTGGAAGAGCGATTCATCCAACCGATTCTGCCCACTGCAATAACGATCAGGCCTGGACTTCCTGTTCTTACTGGGGAAGTCGAAATGTAACACAGAGCCAACTTGTAGACATCGGTTATATGCAATAAAACATTAATTTTTTAATAAATCAAAATAGCCTTAAAATGACTGCAATATACAGAGGTGAAAATAAATAGTTTTATAATAACAATAATAATAATGCTACTGTTTTGTCTACTTGGTCCACTTAGTACGAGGCTGTGGTAATCCACTTGATGTCCAGTACCAGCACTGTCCACTGTGCTGGAACGAAGCGCCCTGTCACTGTCCCACACACATACGCACTCGTGTGCGATAACACGTCTTTGGTATCCAGGGTGTCTTTGGCGAGTCTAGGCTTTGGTACAGCTTGGCTTTCATATTGCAGTCTGAGTGTCATTTCACCAGGTGCGAGGTGGTGTGGTTGTAAACAAGCACTCCTCCCAGAGAGCCTAGGTCACACCTAACATATGCTTATTTACACACGTAATTCTTTTTTTCTTTTTTTTTTTTTTTTTTGTCTGGAGCCGGGGAGGGACGAGTGCCCTCTACCACCCCATAGCTTTTTCCTTTTTTTTTTTTTTATTTTTAAACATTTTTTTAAATCTTCCTTAAGCGCTTGTCCATTTCCTGGGGCTTTGTCCATCTGGCTGAGAATGTTGTCTTCCAGTGCTAAGTCTTTCCCCTTCAGTCTGTGGTGCAGTGGGACAGGGTCCTGGTCTGAACCACTGCTAGGCTCTCTCTCTCTCTCTCTCTCTCTCTCATTCTGCTCCTGGTCTCCTGTGTCTTACTCATATGGGTTGGTCCATTCCAGCAAGGAATCTTGCGCAATAAGTTTCACTGGCAGAGTTGAATTCATCCACTCTACACGTCCTGATCTGTGTGATGACTTGCTAACGGGTGGGTCATGTATGTCTGTATGCGTGTTGCATGTGTATTTGTGTGGCCGTGTGCTTTAGCCAGATTCGCTAGCGGTCGCCAACCGCTCGCACCCTCTTGCTCCGCTTGCTGACGGTGGTGAAGCGGAAAGGCTGCAGGTCGGGCTGCTCGCCCGGTGGGAAGCGCTTCAGGAAGTGCACATCCTGCTGGTTATGCAGCGTGTGGGGGCCTCGCCGAGGGCGCCCCCTCTTGGTGAAGCCCACGTACCACCCGGCGTAGCGTGCCGACATCAGTGCTGTGTAGTGGTTCTCCAGCACCTTCTCCACGAAGACGCAGTCAGCGCTGCGATTGCTTGCCTTCTGGGAAACGTGCAGCAGTACCATGAGAGTCAGTGTGGTTGTCATGCCAGGTATGGTATCTCCACCCCCAAGTAAAGGATGACCTCTATAGATGCAACTATATCTGTTTACAGTATATTGAGACATGTCATCAACCATTCCTCACTCACCTTGCCCACGAGTTTCCCTCGCCGGTTCATGCACAGATAATAGTTGGTTTCCTTGCCGCGGATTCTCACTTGGCTGCCAAAGGTGTCGGCCTCCACTACGAGCTGGGCTTGTGAAGAGACGGACGGACAGAAAAGGGGCGTGATATTAGTAAAGGAGTATCTAGAGCACCTCCCACTTCTAGGCTGGGGAGAGAAGGTTGAAGGATGGATATGGCACTGAATACAGTTGTGATCTAACCATTGGTGGGTAGAGGAGGAAGCTGTTGTTCAGCCTCGTGATAGACTGCAACTTTTGAAGGAGGTTAAAAACTCCTGCTTTCTCTTAATTGCATGTGGAGACTCTAAACTTATGTACTCATAATACATGAAGACTTTAAGTAAGCCACTTGCATACACAAACCTATATTACGCAGAGACTTTAAATAACACTTAAAAATGGAGTTTAAAAATGAGCAGAGGAACAAGCTCAAACCAATGTCCCTCGATCAATGTATTTCAGTATTATTTTTTTTATAAAAATGACTATTAAGGATTTCTGTAACCAAGTTAAGTGTACTGTTTAACAGTATTTGCTTAAATGTCATATTAGCGGAAACGGCAACAATACAGCTCCATCAGATGACTGACGGATGACCCCTCTGCCGCACATGTGTGCACATGCAGCCTGTGCCCTTGGAGTGGAAGCTCGCGGGAGCGCGCCTTACCATATTTATCTCCATCCTCTCCACGGGCGCTGATCTTCCTGCCCATCACCTGCAGGTGCTTACCGCTGGTGCGGCTGTACAGCTGATAGACGCGATGCTGTCTCCGGCTCATGGCGTCTCGCACCCTCGTCTGGTTCTCTACGTGCACGCTGAAGTTGACGCCATCCCTGCCGAACACCCGCAGACCCCCCCCCCCCCCGAGGTTACGCCGTTAGTGCACACACATACACCAGTATCCTCAAACCTCTGCTCGGATACATGCTTGCAGAGGCTCTTACCTGTGAAGGATTGTTCACCACCAGCAATGTCTGAATACATCTGAAAGGGAGGGAGAGACTGGAGTGAGTTATAAAAGAGAATAGTGTCCTTAGCCTCTGTCAGTCTCTTGTCGGTGTGCTTTGGCGAAAAGCTCACAAAATAATGTCAACTCTGAGAGAACATGTCTCCGCACGTGTCATCTCTTGTCCATTTTTCCATTTCAAGCATCTCCTGTCGTCTCCTCACTGGGAAGCTGAGATTCCTGCCAAGCATTTGAGTCTTAAAGAATTCCTAAAAGCCTGGATCGATTATCTTGTTAACTAGGTTTTAATCAGCCTTGCATCTTCCCTTGCCTTCTGAATGGGTACTTGTGCACTTCCTGTTTGTGTCAAAATGTGCCAATGCCCATTGCATCCTGAGCTCACCCCATCGACTTCCCTTGTATCTATGAAGTGCTTCTGTTATCCTCAGATATCTGTAGGAAGGTGTTTGCTGGAATGGTGCTGTTGTCGGATCTGTCACTGGACAGCTAGCTTCTGAGCGTTGCTAGTTCAATCCCAACGCTCCGAAGATTTTAAACACTTAATTCATTGTAAATAATTAAGGACAAAAAAATTGACAAAATATCACATAAGAATAACTGAGGTATAAATTGTTTTTACTTGCACAATACAGGACTCTCCAAAGAGGTGTAAAAATTGTCAAGAAATTTTTAGACTTAAGGTTCTGTACAACTGAAATCACTGAATAATCAGAAACCTGGTGTTCGGCATCTGTAATATCACACTGTGCCATTTAAAACTGCACACCATCCCGCTACCCTCACAGCTGGAATATAGTATTCCGACCACTATTCTTCACTAACCAACATCTGGAATCCAGTGCAGTAACCGCTACTCTGTGCTAACCCACAACCCTCATGTCCAGAGTCATCCGCTATAACCAGTGATTCATAGCCCTCAAGACTACAGTAGGAAGTAACTTAACATGTCTGTGCATTAGGTGGTGACTGGTCAGAGTGAACCGCCGTTTATGTTACAGTAATAGTGGAGTAACTTACAGGAAAGTCAAGGCGGAGAGAATGGACTGCATCGCTCCCCCAAGCGACCGTGAAGCTTCAGCGCACGTCTGTTCCCACGGTGGATTCGAAATATCTGAGCCAGGAAGAACCGTTTAGCTGTGCCCTCCTCCTGAGAATAAGCGTCCGATTATGAATCCGTTCGGTGGATGGAGGGACGTCGTGGCCAGTCGCCAGTCCCGTGCGCATTAGCGGTAAGCGGCGGGCCCCTTGGTCGGGCTGAACACGCGGGTGGGGTGTGTTCCGATGGGACGCTTGTGCCACTGTGGTTGCAGCTGAATAAGCACCACTCCGTGGAGATCCGTCTGACAGGGACTTTTAGTGCTAACTGATTACCACGCGGTGTCAATAAAAGAGTTTGCTCACTTTAATTCCATAGTCAGCTGGCTTATATCCCAGTCTTTCGCAAGAGTTTGGTCGTTTGAAACATAAGGTCGCCAGGTGGGTTGCGATGGGAGCAGCCAGTTCGCCACTGATGCTCCAAGGGTAGGATGTGAATGACAGTCTTCCGCTGTGGCTAATATCTTGTTGTCCGGCGCTGGGGCAGGCTCTGCACCGCTTCCTCTGTCTTTATAAATCCGTTTTGAATATATACTTTCTCTTTTTAAAAATGCAGTTTATAATGATTTTGCAAATAAAAAAATAACCTGCTACGGGTTGACGCGTAAAGGGAGGAAAAAGAAAGCAAGCATACGGAGGAATGAGTTTTATGAATAGGAAAGGCTTGGGGTGGGGGTGGCAAGAAGGGGAGAGGGAGTTGGTCTAGTTCCTGTGATGCGAGATCAGTAGCCGCGGGAGGGAGAAAACCTGGCCGGCGTAGAGATGAGGACGGCAAAAAGGCGATGGTTCTGCGGGCTCCAAGTGCCGCTCGGTGGAAGCAGTCATGGTTATGCCTTCCGGAAAGGTCGGCGAGTCCAAGGCTTTTGGGACTGAGACCTGCAATTGCCAAAAGACATCACTGAGAGTACGTGCAAGGTCCTACTTAGAGGACGTTTAATAAACGATCAGAGAGAGTATAGCGACAGCTTTGTCGGTGTAGCGAATACAACTACTCGCGGCGGCAGCAGCGTGCTGGGGATAAATCCACACCGCACCTGATCCGTAGCGCTGTACGCGGCGCGCTGCCCGTCGGCGACTCTCACTGAGCTCCAGCACAATACCAGCCCAAAAACACGCAGATGACATCACCCTTTAAAATTTCGGAGGAAAAAAATGCCATGCGAGTTCTTCTTCTTGTTGTTGTTTATGCTTGCACGGTGAAATTTGCACAGTTCAACTACCAGCTCCCAAAATTCCCAGTAGGAGAGTGCAGGGTGTGATTTTGAAGTTTCAAGTTGGATGCGTTGTCGGCGTCTCCGCTTTGCCCAGAATCTGTCCGATACGAACGGTGTCCGTTTAAAGGCATGGGCAGATCCTCTTAAAACCTGCCCGTCTCCGTTCTGTGTCAGCCTCGATGCTTTTCTCAAACATAAATAAAAAATCCCATTCAGTAAAATAAATTCGACTGTCACTTATATTAACTATTAATATGTGTCATGAAACGTGAGTATTTTTTTCCTCGATTTCTTTTTCCAAATAAGACCTTTGACAGAAAAAGCAAGTCAGCAAGCTTAGATCTCACTCCGAGCGAAAACAGTACAAGATTTTAACAGCGGGCAGATCAATCCTCCCCTTTCCTCTCTCTCGCATCCTCCCTCCTTCTCGCTCTCTCATCCTCTCTCCCTTTCTCCTACACATTTATTGGATCCAAATGAGATTAGTTAATGCATGATGCTGATTCTCATTGTAGCGTGCTGCAACTAAAAATAAGTAAATCTCTAGTTTGTTTCTCTGTTATTTGAACAAAACAAGAGAGCGAGTTTTTACTCGGGTCTGTTAAAACGAAAGAATACCTTTTTCTGCCTCATCGGGCTGACACCAACTGGGCAACGCAGAGATAAAGGAAAGAGGGAAAGAAAGAGAGAGAGAAGTACGGACTACCGATCATCCTTAACGCAGGAAGCTTTTGCCCCAGCTGCTTTGAAAACGCTGGTTTCTGATTTTGCGTTTCAGAACTTGGGAGAATAACAGGAACGAGTGAGTGAGAGGGGAGAGGGAGGGAGAGGGCGTGAGGGAGGTATGTAAGCAAAGAAAGGGATCCAAAACGAACATTTCTCAGGGATTTCGGCTGCACCACCCGCCCCCCCGCGTCAAAACCGCAGACACTCGGCCAGTCGGCCAACCCAGTTCGCAATCTCAAGTCGATTTTAACTTCCAAATGCGCTTTTGCATGAATCATCAGTATCTTCCTAATTATTAAAGTTTGCATTTCAGACACAAAACAGAGGAGACGTAAAATGAACATAGTGCTGGACTTTGACACTGTGCGGGTAAGGTAGAGGTGCTTGCTTTTGAAGTTGTGGGGGATCTGTGACTGGTCTGGACAGCCGGTTACAGGGTAGCGGACAGACAGTTTTCCGCTTTCAGTTCCTCAGCTCTGAAATCCGTCAGTCGGGCTTACCGTGGAAGTGTGGACGAATGGTTTTCTGGCTGTAGGGTCAGCCCTGGGTCACAGTATGAGCAGTTAGCTGTCAGAATACCCTCCCCCTTCCTTCGACGACGGATCTTGCGTGTTGACGTATGTACTCCATGAATGTGGTCCCACTTTAGATGCGGGAGTTGGGGGAGGGGGCGAGCTTGTATTGGACCGCATTAATGAATCTCAAGGGTGTATAAATCCGTTTGACAGGAAACATCACGCTTGACCGGGGACTGTCATTCGCTGAAAATCAGCCTGTATATGAATGCGAATGGTTTAGATGCATTTCTTGTTTAGAGCAGCAAAAGTGTACTCCACCAGGTGGCGCTATGCAAATAATAGCTCGAAGCTGTCTAGTCATACCCTTAGGATAGATTATAAAATGTATTAATGAACGAAAAAAATCTCCAGCTTTCCGTCTACACATTTTGCATATAAAAAAATATATAAAATAAATATAAAATGTAATAACAGGTGCATATGTGGACAGATTCTAGAATAATTTCTCAAAGTGTTTAATTTTAATTTTCATTGTCTATTAACAAAGATTAAAACATGCCTAAAATGTTGACGTAAACAGTCATTTAAGGAGCTTTACTGAGTCTATTCACCAAATCCACCCACTTTACTTTTCACATTCCCATGGGCTCCAACATTTCAAATTAAAACTCATTCCGTGACTTATTCCGTGACTTTTAACCGTTTTATGGCAAAATACACAAAATGCATGTATTACACCGTAGTGTTATATTTGACCATAAATGAGGTCAATAAATACTGGCTACCCTTTTGACCCTATTCCAGCACTCAAAATAATGTCCAATTTCCCTCCGGGCATTTAGAAATCCTGTAGGTTACAGAAGGAAAACGAACATGTACTAATTATTAATGTGTAAAAACGTATATATACTTTCTATATGCTTCCATATGTATTCAGCGTTATGGATCCCTTTGGGTCATAGAGGAGGCAATCAAAATGGACTCCCAATCTCTCTGTCTGTTTCACCCCTCCCTTCTGTCAATTTGGAAGGCTGAAAGTGTCACAATAAGACTCCCAGTATTGACGAAATAATTCGTCTCCTTCAAGTGCTGGTAATAACGCTCAGAGATCAACCATGGTCTAGAACAGGCTGGGCTTCGCTTTGTGTCTAAACTGCTTTTGCTAAAAGAGGGAGAGAGAGCATTGTAGTAAGAGTGTCAGTGTATGCCTTTTCCCCTCCCTCTCTCTTTGTGTGTCTTGTATTGATTGTTCATATCTAGCCTCCTGTGGGTATTGATCCTTTTCAGACATTTGCAATAACACACAATTGCACACATACACAGAGAGTGGCAGAGAGACTACAAATGTGCTCAGTGGTTAACTATTTTTCATGCACCTTTGATGCTTTTGCCAGTTCTGTTAATGAGCAGAAGGAAAAGTTTCCAGATCAGCCAGAGATTACCTGGCAGTGGTTACCCCCCGCCACCGTGTTCGGATTGCTGTAATGAGACGGGCGCTGATTCCGCCTCACTCCATCCCTGTCTCGCCGCGGAGATAATGGACGCAAACTCTCCAGCTGCCAAGGTCAGGGGTTAGGGCAGGGAACACGCTAGCGATGAAGACGACACAAATCTGACAAAGAGCGTACAGGGGTATACGCACGGAGACCAGAGGAACAACAAGCACATATGTTGCAGGGAATAAATAAATAAACGATCGATGAATGAAGCTTTCGGCCTTATTGAATGTTCGATTTGTCCGCTCACACACAAAACTAACACTAATGCATGGGCCGATGCGCTTTTTGTTGTGAAACTGTGAATTTACTAATGTTCCCTATTAAAATATATGATGCGTGGTAAATATGTTAGTGCAACAAATTAAGTCATGGTTTTAAAAAAAAGCTCAGTGTACATTTCAGGATATGTTTTGTGGTTTATATGATTTATATACATTATAATGTAGAGTGTATAAACTTGTTTTGCCATAACCTATTTACACAGCAGTGCCTTTGCACCGATTACGCTGGTTTCATATGAATAATTTAACAACCACGCACATGCCGGCTGGTTGCAGGTTGACCTGCACTAGCTGCTTTGCCGCCTCTGGCTGAGCAGTTTAACACCAGCCGGCGCATTTACGTGGTTGTTCTGGAAACGGGGCTTTTACCAGACACCGTCCTACATGTGGCGGGACACAGACGGCAACCACACTGGCAACGTGAGAGTCTTACTGGAAAGCTTTTCGTCCCGAAAACCTGAGCACTTCATTATGATTAAAAACACACAAGGCTTTGGAGATGTTTGTGGCAGTTGCTCTTAATTAAAAACATGCAGAGTTAAGAGGCGATTTTTCTAGAGTGCCCTCGAGTTCTGCATTATATTTTTCTGTCTGATGCCTCCGTTCCATCCACGATTCGTTAGTGGGGCTCCACAGGAAAGCTGCACTTTTTATGTATTTTTAATGTAGCCAGTATACCGTGATATATATTCAAATATGTTCCTTACATTTTTCATTTTATATGTCCTCATACGTTACCGTTACGCTGGGGCTAGCGTTCGGGGTTTCAGTCATAAAACTAATTTAATGAATCTAGTTCGATGCATACATGGGATTCCTCCGAGCCTGTAGGGAGACGCAGCTGGAATCAAAAGACGGAATTAAGAAAGCAGGAATAATTTCTAAAGGACAGCACCGCAGACATGAACAATTCGATTCTCTCTCTCTTTCTTTTTACATTTTCTTTTCTAGCACAACTGACACCAGACAGCTAGAGTTTAAAGAAGATTAAATTGCAGAATCAGAAGTCCCGTTCGATGGGAGACAGCTGGAATGTGAAGGAGATGAAATTGCAGGATCAAAAGGTCCAATGGGAAGCTTCCTTTGACTGCCGCTGTTTGGGGACAAAAAGAACATCTCCTCTGGGACTTCTCTTGTAGGCCCTTGATACCAACACATCCATCTACTATCCTACTCTCTGACCCAGCAGACATTTTTTTTCGCATTTTAGATTCTTGTGCTCACGGTTCACTTTCTTAGGACGTAATATTTTCATTCATCTATGATTTGTAGAGCATGCTGAGTAAACATCAGCTTTTTAATGATTTTTAAAATTTGTTTTTAAATGGAAGGTTTAATGCTGACGTTCCACAAACTCAAACTCCAGGTGAGTGGTGGATCTAGCGGATGTGGACGAGGCTCCCTCTGCTCAAGGTCCTTCTTCTGTGCTGTGATTTTAAAAACAGATAGTATATTTTGGACCTTTATCTGTGTTGTTTTTCCTTTTTTATGTCCAACCTGGGACTTTCGCTTCTGTCGTTTCCTTTTCATTTACACTCTACTTTATGCCAAGGCATTAAACAGAACTTATAATGTTCAGCAAATGCACACTGTTAAGTTGTCACTTATAATGGTTAATCTGTATACCTCATATAACATGCACCACCTTAATGATATATTACACGATTGCTCCAGGACTGTAGGCTTACCCCTTGGCCCCAGCTTGCTCTGAGAGGAACTGCATGCTGGTATTATGTTCGTGTGGATTTCCTCCAGGAACTCCTGCTTTTCTTTCTAGACGCACATATTTCAGACAGATTTTTTGTCAACAATCAACTTGTTCATGATCATATTCAAAACCACTCTTCTACCAATCAGCAAGATATTTCCCCTCACTTAAAAAGATCTTGCATTGCCTTTGAATAAATCTAGGTTCTCTGCGTCAAGAAAATGGAAGTGCGTCACTGCGTGCAAATGATTTGAAATGTCTGGAAGTTTCTGGAGGATTGTGTCTAACTTTGAACTCTTTTATTATACTCATCGCTCCAGCCATTGCTGTGCCCTTCATGTGGGCCTTTGGTCATGAGTGTGTCCATCCCTGCTTGCACAGACAAGCAAATGCTATATGGCACAGCTACATTCGCTACATTCACTTATTTAGCTGATAGTTTTATTCAAAGCAATGTACATGTGAGGAGAGTCTGGATGGGCCAGTGTCCCCGGAGCAGTTGAGGTTAAAGGCTGAAAGGCCCAAAAATTTTATTATTATTCTGTCTCTTACAGGATTTGAGCCCAGAACCTTCCACACATGAGCACTGACCCCTAACCTGTCAAGGTGCAAACCCTTAATGGTGTTAATACTGGTATTGCTAATGATTGGCGAGCAATGTCACAGAGTCACCAGGGAAGCCTGGTCAGGTGCTCTGATACCTGTGCTGCTGTCAGTTGGGAAATTGTCCTAGTTACTTGCTTTTCTAGCTACCATGGTAACAGCCTAACTAAGGTCCCTGGCAAAAATCACGATTCCTCAGATCCTAGTGGATGTTGCTCCTATACGTGTTACTCTTATGTCAGGCAGAATGGGGCTATGCTCGTGCAGAGCAGGCTGCTGATGCCCCAAGTTATGTCACTTTCAATGCCTGAATGCCTGTTCAAAAGCGCTATTATTCAGAACTAAATATCCCTCAGTCTCCGTTATTCTGAGAGCCCTTCAAACCAACCGCTAAGTGCCTCCCTAGAAAAATCGGAAAATTGATTCGCTTCAGGCAGCAAAAGGCTCCCTTTAAGAAGTCAATTCTCTATTATTCCTCAAAAAGAGGATGAAGAAAGCGGAGGAAGGTGAACGAGGATGTGAAAAAGCGAGATATGGAGGGGCGGGGGGGGGGGGGGTCCCCCAGCTGATGTTTTATTTATAAAGTTTTAATAATTTCATTATAAAAATGTATAATAAATATTGCGATCCCTGCAGTATAACACACTTTATGATAACTTTTTGG
>JAODLD010000002.1:2738724-2770511 GCA_026781065.1 Mormyrops boulengeri
CCCCCCCCCCCCCCCCCCCCCCCCCCCCCCCCCCCCCCCCCCCCCCCCCCCCCCCCCCCCCCCCCCCCCACACAGCTGATGTTTTATGTATAAAGTTGTAATACTTTCATTATAAAAATGTATAATAAATATGGCGATCCCTGCAGTATAACACACTTTATGATCACTTTTTGGGTTTTCTTTTCTATTTCCGTTTGCCTTGATTCGTGCTGACTGTGGAAAACTTTTTCAGTTTGCTCAGTACTGATGCTTTGTTCTTTGAAGTTAATTTAGTTTTGTCCAAAGTGTCTTTTCTCTCTAGAAAAATGGGTTATTGCTGAAGCATGAGTGGCAATGCAATGAGAAACTCCTAGAAGGACTCCTGGCTGCCCCCTTGAGGCCAAGTAAGTAATTAATAAAGGCTCGTGTCTGGTTCCATACATCCATGCAGTGGATACAGTGGCTTTATTACAGTATATCTAAATAAGGCTCCATTTGACATCACTTGACAGCTCGTGCATAAAATTCATGGCAAAATGTTGATCTTCTTTACAATGGTTTAAAATTTAATGAGCACACCTGTGGGCGCAGGCTTGTGTTCAGCATGAAAGGACACGAGCTTAACATGCCTTCCAGATGCATTTTACATTTATGCGTTTAGCAGACGCTTTGGTCCAAAGCGGCCTACAAGCGAGGAGCAGCCAGTGTCCCTGGAGTTATTGGGCTTAAGTGCTTCGCTCAAGGGCCCAACAGTGATATCATTCTGCCAGGCACGGGTTTTGAACCGGTGACCTTCCGATCGTTGGCACAGAGCCTCACACTCATCGCGGCTTCTCTCACTGCTTGGTCTGCCACCATTTTGAGCAGACTGATCTAGACCAAGTGTTCTTCATTTTTTCATGGGTTGTAATGCAAAGACACACACGTTCTGTCCAGCCACCGCTGCCCACCTTACTCAGGACGGCTCACACATGTTATCCTCTCTGTCAGCTGCTCCCTCTGGCACCCCCTCCCTCTCTTCCCCTTGTTCCATTTAAAAATCCAGTCGCCCCCCCACCCCCCATAGGAGGACCTGTTGAGTGGATCCAGTCTGTGCCAATTCCACAGACATGCTTTGAATTTAGCTGCTCTCTTCCACACTCCTCTCCCCCTGGTCCCCCTCTCCTCTGCTCCTTGGGCTCTGCAGTGTACGTCCGTGCCTCTTGGCATGTCCTCAGTCTTTCCAAGCTTTGAAGACACTTCAGATTTCTAATAAAAGACAGGTCCTCACCACAACAAAAAGCCATCTTTGAGTTTTTCATAAACAATGTATTTCTTTTCTCCCCCCTTTAACATCTTTTACGCAGTTCCCCCCTCCCTCTCTCTCTCCTTCTCTCCCTCTCTCTCCCTCCTTTTTTTCAGTCTTGGCTTGTGAAGGGGTACATGCACTTGCTAAGCTTTTTCTGTGGGTTCGTCGCTCTCTGGAACACATTAGCAGCCAAGAGGGAGGGAGAGCTGGTGGAAGAGAATGAGAGAGGTGGAATGAGAGGGAGCCGAGAATGAAGGGAGAGAACAGGTAACGGTTAATGACCGTGTGTGTGCGCGTGTTTTTGTGGCTTAGCTGTGTTTGCGTGCGAGATGTGCTGACGAACACAAATCACTGGTCATGTAGCCCTGCGAAGCCCAAAGCTGTGTGTCAATGTGATCCGTTTATCAAGGGCATCCCAGCCTGGGAGGATCCCAGACCTGCAGGATCCCCCCTTGCGCTGTCACTGCCAAATCTTTCCCCTTCACTCCCCCACCTTTACCAGTCTTTCCAGTCGTGACCCAGCGATTAATCAACAGCACTTGCCGAACAGGTACTGATAATTCTGGTTCTGAGCGGCCCGCCTCGTCTGCCTCGCCCACGTCTTGTGTCTCTCCTGTCAAATGCCATGGCCCCCCCTGACTCTCCGTTCCGCTCACATACCCCTCTTTCAGCTGGCACGGCTGCCTCGCCATAGCCATGGAATTCAAAGTAAATAAATGGACATTTTTCTGCCACTTTTTCTAGGGGAAGAATAACAGAGTGTGTAGCATGTGTGTGAAGCTGCAAACCACAGCCTCATTGGAGCTATTAGGGACTGGCTGGGAAGGAACACAGAGCAGGACCAGATGGAGCAGCTGTACACAGCCATCACACACACACACACACACACACACACACACACACATACAAATACACACAACCTTTCCATCTCCACAGTCAGGAACGCTCACTTTCCCATCCCGGAATGCGGTGCCACATGCTCGCACACATGCCCACCGTCTGTCCCTGCTCCAGTTTCCAGATTCAAACACAGACCCGCAGACACACTAACCATGCCAAGTCCTAAACTTGGGAACATGTGTCAGGGACATATAAGCCAACCCCACAAAGAGGTGCAGACGGGGGGTGGCATGTGGCCCGGTGGATTAGGATGCTATGCCCATAATGGGATGATTGCTGGTTCAAATCCTGTGATCGCAAAGGTGATTTTGCCATTGTGTCCTTGAGTGAGGTCTGCAATCCCAGTTACTCCAGGTAAGGGTGTACCTAGAAATTCTGGGCCCCCTGGCAAAATGTCACCTTGGGTCCTCCTGTCCAGTTTTACATATTCAAGGGCCCCGTCAAGTGCTGGGGCCTCTGAATCTGCCACTGGCTGAACATTGGGCAGATCCTGCTTTCTCAACTGTACGCCTTTAGAAAATGCATTATATGCACTGCCATCATTAAACGCTGCTCGCCCAGCTTAGCATACATGTGCTGACTGGTGGTTTTCCCATAATCAATCTGTGTATCTGGATGTCAGAATATTGATGTAAATTACATGCTTGACTCAGGAGGACGAGAGCAATCTTTGGGTTAACACCTCATAGCTTTAATTTTCAGCTTTCTATACATATTATAACATGCAGTGTATACCGTATATGGTCTATATGTGCTCAAATCCAGGTAACATTTTCTATCCCGTGATTTCTCATGATACCTATTCACTGGCCCAGCCAAGTGCTAACTGTACAGTGAAGGATTATAGCAGTGCTGACAGGAGAGTATCAAAGCAAATCACTTTATTTGTCAAATTGCTTGACACTTTGTAAGTACAAGTGAGTGACAAACGTGCGTATGTTTACAACAGCGACAATGAAATAATGCAAATAAAAGTAATCATGCAAATAGTAAGTAATTTTATAAATCACCTTCCACAGACAAGAGGTCACAAAGCACTGTACAGCACTAAAACACTTAAATGTACCACCAAGATAAAACAAAAACAAGGAAAAGTAAAAAAAAAGTACAAAAAAACAACAGAATACAGGCAAAAGACTATTCAACTCAATTCAAAGAGCTGCTTAAACAAAAAAAGAAGGAATAAGTATACAAAAAATGTAATAATAAAAAGTGTGCAAATTAAAAGAGATAAATGCGATAAATATAATGAATAGCATATTGATGCAGGGCTGCCAACTCACATACCTGGCGTGACACGTTTTCAGACTCACGTAGGAAATCTTACGGCAAATCCTTATCATTCCATTATAAACCGAAAATTAGCTACATCAAAAGTGTTGGGAAACCCTGCATACTATTTACAAGGTGATAAAACTGTTATCCTACATGTAAATGCATGTGCATATGTGTGCAGATTGAAAATCTCACTCCAGCCAGCTGACCAAAGTTGACAACCCAGTTAATGTAGGTATATATGTGGTGAGTATGGATGGCAGAATGGGTTCATTAATCTGAGTATAGTGTGGGACTAGCTGTGTGCACTCACAAACAAATGCTAACTATATTGTACAGAATGCGCTCAAAACCAAGTGCTAACCGTAGAGTATGTGATTATAGCAGTGTGTGTTCACAATAAAATACTATCTGTAGAGTATGGGATTACAGAAGTGTGCGCTCACAGCCAAGTGCTAACCGTAGAGCATGTGATTATAGTAGTGCGTGTTCAGAGTAAAATACTTAACTGTATATTACCGGATTATCGTAGTGTGCGCTCAAAATCAGAGATGGACTGTATTTCAGTCAAAAGTATTTAAAATATTTGATTTCTTTTGAATATTTTGTGATTTGTATTTTGCTCGACAGAAAAATAATGTTTTAATTTGTAACAAAATACTTCGAGAGATTGTATTTTATGAATTTAAAAATATTTCAAATACTTAATAAAATATGTAATTATTATTTATTTTCTGTCATTTTAAGGAACTTCATCACCAGGCTTACTGACGTAACTATAACACCACTAGCAAGCTAATTCATCTCTTAATTGCTATACGAGAGCAAATCACGTGACACATCCTGTTGGGCCCATCTTACTGTGAACTAAGTTTTCCCATGACCAGTAATCCAAGGAAAGAAGCTGCTTTAGTACTACGTGCATATTGCCTTAAGGTAAAGTATATAGTAAGATATACTATCGGCTATTGCTCACTGAATGTAATTATGGGAATGAAAAATGGAGTAATTGGCAAACAGCAGCGCTGTGCTTTAGAACTTGTGAATTAGCTTGCTAGACTGCTAGTGGCGTTCTAGTTAATTTCAACAGGCATGCTCAGGCAGTGGCATCTTGTGGTTCGTCATATACGGAGCACTTCATTAGCAGTAAAGTAAGCTAGCTACTTTTGTTCCTAAGGAAAAAATTTATTTATATCAGCTAAACGTAGGAGTTTCTAGGGTCACTGAGGCTGTGTGAAACGGAGAACCAGTCGGTAAACTTGACATTGCATAATATATGCATGGTTCCGTTTTTTGAGCGTGTATTTAAAAACATTTTCTTCCTTGAATTTGCACATGTTCAGCACCGCACTATTAGACGTTTAAGAAAGCGCTGTTCTGCCTCCTTGCCTACACACGCACACACCGACAACCTGGCACTAATTCTCTGGGAAACACTGGGTATAAATGAAGAGAGTATCTGTTCTGAATCCAGGGCCGAAATCGCGATACAAACGTTCACGATCTGGTATCGCGGTGCCGGAGGACGGAATCGCAGTATCTCCCCACCCCACCACACCACACCCTGTCAATCCGCGAGTGCAGCCTGTTGAGCATTATTAATGTTACACAAGTAACAATTAACACTATAATACATGTAAATCACAAAATTATTAATCTGTTTAAAGTCTGGCCAAGCTGTATGTTTTGTAAATACTACACATTACCAAGGCTGTAACGCATTCGTCGTGTACCGTTATTATTTTTTTTTGTATTTTAAAAATAAAAATTACTTGTATTTTAATTAAATATATTTTCTCACACCAATATTTAATATTTTATTTTGTTACATTTGATGAACAAGTATTTGTAATTTGTAACAAGATACGTTTTGATGTATTTGTGCCCATCTCTAATCACAACCAAGTGCTAACTACATAGTATGGGATTATAGCAGTGCGTGTTCACAATGAAATACTAACTATAGAGTACAGGATTAAGTCAACGTGTGCTCGCAATCAAATACTAGCTGTAGAGTGCGGGATTATAGAAGTACATGCATGCAAAGAAGTACTAACTGTACAGTACTGGATTATGAGTATGTGCAAACAGCCAAACGCTAACTGCACAGCACATCATAGCAGTGTGAGCTCACAACCAAATCCTAATTGCACACTATATTCAAGCACTGTGCATTCACCACCATGTGTTAACTGTACTGTACAGGATTATTATAACATGTACTGAAAACCTAAGCTAAGTGTACAGCACAGAGTTATAGAAATGCGCACATGCAACTAAGTGCTAACCATACAGTGGAACATTCCAATATCTATGCTGTCACAGTAAAACACCTTGTTCTCAGCTCTGGCAGAAACATGGCAAACCTGAACCCTCGGCGAGGATGAGAAACCCTTCATCTCATCCCGCTTGTGCAGGGCGACTGCCGCTCTCCGCTCTCCTCAGGTGTGACATCACTGCCGTGCCTCTGGCACCCATCGCGTGCCTCCTTCAGTCCTCACCGGGGTGTTTCTCATAAAGAAATTTAGGGGTTAGTGTTAATATTTATTTTTCTATGACGGAAAGTTTCTGGACCGCTGCGAGTGCTCGGGACTGCCCAGCCACAATGAATTATCAATTTCATTTGGCTGCGGCTTCTGTCCTGCGCGACTCGTAAAGTCTGCAACCCATTTTGACTCCGGAGTTTGTTCGCAGGAGGACTGCAGCACTGGAGGGCATGGCGTCCTTGCCTAGAGTTCCAAACAGCCCTCTGCCCCTCACCAGCTCTGCCCCCCCTGGCCAAAGATCCTTGTTAGAGAGTGTGCTCCAACATGGTGGGGCGTGTACCAGTACCGCTCGCTTGACGGATTACGGCTGCCCTGTAGCCAATCCTGTGCGCTCCCTTACGCACAGGGCAGCTTGTTATCGTTGCCTGACTAGCATTACAGTAGTTAGCTTTCAATCATTTAACTTTTTTGCATCAAGCAAATGTGAAAGGGCGGTGGTTAACCGGGATCAGGTCAGAAACCACCGGAATGCTATATAGACAGCCGTGATCAAGTGGAGTTTCAAGACATTAGTTCTGCTGCTTCGAGGAGTGGAAGGGCTTCTTGTACAGGGCCAAGCCTGCTTTTTGGATCCATATTCACCACCAGTATTTACATACAGCAGCTTTATCTGGAGCCAAGACCTCTTTGGGTAACTTGGATTTTCCCACCAGTGAAATATGATAATGACACTAAGTGTTGCTGCACGATTCTATGATTATTGCATGTAGTGGCAGCTTGGCCAATGGTGGGGAAGGAGGCAAGCGTTTTCCCGGGAGCCGGCCCCCCTCCCAACCCCCCCAGCCACAACGAGCAGGTTTCCCACTGAGGCAATACCCAGGGCCAATAACCCAGGAAATGCTTTGGTCGGCCACATGGTAATTGGGACTGTCCTGTATAATTTGGCGGCGAGGGGGGCGGACGCTGCGGCGGTTTCCCCCCCAGCTGGCCTCGCGGTCTCTCTCGACTTGCACTTGTCTCGCTGGCTGTCTGAAGAGCCTTAGCTGTGGTGACCGAAGAATGCTAAGTGGGACGCCGCTGTCCCCAATCCTGAGGCCTGGAAGGACTTCCTCAGGTCTCCCACATCAGTACCATGTATGTACATTTTTTTAAGGGGCCAGGGTAGGGAGAAATTCACATGGGCAAGTTCAAAGAGACTTTATAACCTTATTCTAATTTGTACTGGAAGGCTTTCTTCGGCTCAGCTCATTCACATTGTTTTTTAGATGTTTAACAGACGCTAGATCTGAAGGCAGGAAAGTGCTGCATGAGGAATTGGGTGTGCAGCCGCCTTTTGGCTTGCGGATCACGTGGCCATGAACCGTGTCGCTTCGCACAAGAAGTGGTGGTTGGATCACGGGCCTCCCTGGAACCATCAAGGTTGGCCCAGCTGAAGGGGTCTTAGCCCTGCATGTTGGTCATCAGTGTGACCTTTCCGGGTTTCCGTGGGTGGGTCATGTCATGGTCGGACAGCGCATATCTATTTGGCATCACCTGATGTTTCCGCGCTCTGTTTCACAGCTCTCGCATAACCTGCGGCGTGGTGTATAACATCCGCTGTTCTGCCCAACACAGAAATTAATGTGCGCTTTCTAGTTTTTACCGTGTTCCCTCCGGTGTCTAGGCCAAATTTTGTGGGAAAACCAGCGCACCCAGAGGGACGGGATCAGTCTGCCCCACCAGCGGGGGGCGGTAGAGTAATGGAAGGCAGTCATGTCACCATGTGTAGGTAGTTATACTAGTAATGCAGGCAGAGGGCCCAGTACAGGGGTCAGTATTTAAACTGTAGCCGAGGGGTGTGGGGGGGGTATGCAGAGAGAGGACAGCTGTGCTGGCAGAGATGAAAGCCCTTAACAGCACAGCACACGTCTGACTGACGACATCACACACGGCCTGCGTCCCACCCTCTATCTGTCTCTCTCCATGCAACACTCCCTTTTTCTTTATCCCTCCATCCCTCCCTCCCCTGCTCTCCTTCACTCCCTCACTTTTTCTTTCTCCCTCCCTCTCTTTCTTTCTCTCACTCTCTCTCTCTCATATTCTTTAATCTCTGGCCAGACAAGCTCAACTGCAGCCAATTAGTTCCCTGCATTCTGTTTGTAAATTAGCTTTTGAAGCCCTGGATAGCGTACAGATTTCTGACTGTTTAAATCTTCCTTTCCTTCTCTTTCTGCACTCGATTTCCAACATGAACAAACCTGCTGGCAATGCGCAATGTGAGCAGCTCGCTTGCCCCCAGTCTCCTTCTCACTCTTTTGCCCGCATTGGTATTCGTATCTCCTCATTTTTCTGTCTCCGCTCTGCCCTTCTCCTCTCGTTTTTCCTTCTCCACCTGTTCTCGGTCTCATTCCCCTTATGTCTCATCTCTTTCTCTTCAGTCCATGTTCCTGACTTTTTTCTGAATTGTTTTCTGTGATTTCTGCCATCTCATCTATCCATTCCTTGTCTCTCCCCGTCTTTCCATAGTGTCCCAGATACTCTCCCTCTAAACTGTGCATCCATGTCTGTCTTTCTCTCCATAAAATGTTCTTTCAAAACTCCCCATACAATATGTCCCCATTTCTGTCCCTCTCTCCCTACATCCTGTCTCTTCCTCTGTCCCTAATGCAGTGTATCACTGTCTCTGTCCCTCCATACAGTGTATCACTGTCTCTGTCCCTCCATACAGTGTATCACTGTCTCTGTCCCTCCATACAGTGTATCACTGTCTCTGTCCCTCCATACAGTGTATCACTCTCTCTGTCCCTCCATACAGTGTTTCACTGTCTCTGTCCCTCCATACAGTGTATCACTGTCTCTTTCCCTTCATGCAGTGTGTCCCTGCCTCTCTCCCTCTCCCTCTCTGGGCACAGGGGAATGATTAGTTGAGAAGACATTCAGATTTTCCTTCCATGTGCCGTGCCAGCAAGTGCTTGTGCGTCTACTGCTGAGAAACTACAGCAAGGAAGGGCAGTAGCCGAAGGGGCGAGCTTTGTGCTCGTGTGAATTGTGTGTTACACTGTGTTTCGCCTGAGCTGGAATCCATTTGTTTGGAGGCACATGTGTTTGTGTGCCCATGTTTGTCTGTATGCATTTTTCTGTGTATGAGTGTGTGCATACGTGCGTGTCTATGTGTGTGTGTGTGAGAGAGAGAGACTTGCCCGTGGGAATTCTGACACTGGGTATCCTATGGTTGCGTGAATCCAGATGTGAAGTACTGAGTAGCGAAACCTGACCCTCCCCCAGCCCTCCTGCCCAGAACTCTGCACTCACACACATGTGGAAACAATTCAGAGTGTGCCCTGGGTGGGGGCAGCCCTCTCTCACACACACGCACACACACACACTTACACATGTACACCCATAATGCACTTGCGTGAGCACACACGCTCTCCAACGCCATCTCTCAAACACGGTTACACATGGTGAAATGTACACATATTCCTGCAGATGCAGTCATACATATATACTTATGCGCACACACACTGGCATGTGAGATACCATTAGGTCATCGGTACCACACAAAGTTTGCTTCTCTGAGCAGGAGGAACTATGGTATGGCTTTAATATTTAATCCATCTGTTTCAGCTGGTTACCCAGGAAGTTTTTTAAGTAGCCTTAAAAGCCAAATGAGATGGAAAATATAACGTATATACTTTCACTCTTTGTTAGCATGTGCTGACGTTATTGCATATATACTTGTGTGCACATGCATATAGGTGCAGGTGTTTCTCTGTGCCTGAGCGCAAGTATGTGCAGGTGTTACTCTGTGCGCTGGGCACAGCTATTTGTGGCTTTCTGCTGCCTGGGACTCAGTCTCAAAGAGGCTTTCGCTGGGTGTTGATTTCCCCTTGACGATCTGTATTTTGCATGTTTAACTGGAAGTTAGCACAGTTGCCGACTTGTATTCGTAGGCGGAGGCGTAGAGGCAGTCCCGGCGCTAAAAGGTCAGGGGAGCCGACAGAAAAACTTGAAATATCTAGAATTTCAGAGCAGGCCAGAAAAGCCAAACACAGGGAAGCCGGTTATTTTATTCACTGGCAGGAACAACACGATAGATCTTGGCAATGCAAGTGAGAGCATGAATGTTTGTGAGCATAATGAACAAGTCCCTGTTCAGGTGAAATTCTGCGATGAAATGTACACGGAGTAAACAGCACTGGCCCCAGAAAGTTTGTCTCTGGTTCTCAGTGCTCCAGGAAATGAGGAGTGGAATTCCTGAATACTTGGGTGGTTTTGTTTTGAGCTGCGCTTTCGTCATCTGTGATTGGACGGCAGGTTCAAGTACGGATCGATGCATTCTGGGAGCTCTTACCTCCAGTAACATAAGCGTGCCGAGGCAGCTACAGTATGGGTGGGGGTGGAGGGGAGGGGGGCAGAAGAGGGTGTTCGGAGGGCAATTGGGGCAAAGAGCTTGCAGGTTCATGTCTGACACAGTTGTCCCCCTGGGTGTACCGCAGTGCTGTCAAACCCACAATACAAATCTGAGAGCAAAGCAGGCAAACCAAAGGGAGAAATGTGTGCATGTGACTTTGAGCTTCTTGTGTGTGTGTGCGTGTGCGCGTGTATGTCTGTGTGTGTGTATATGTTCCTTCTCATCTTTAATACCCTGACAAGGGAGGCACTGGGGCCGACTCTGAAGAAGAAGAAGGGGAAAAAAAAGAGTAGGCCTCAAACATCTGCTGAATGTTTCAGATCAGCTCCGTCTGGGTCCCTGTCACTGCCAGTACACTGTCAAGACATCTGCAGCAGAACACCAAGCCCACACAGAACCGCAACAGAACAGTGCTACACACTCCCGGGGGGTGGGGGGAGAGTACAGGAGAGTGTCAGGGAAGGGAGTGAGTGTGGGGAGAGGGGAGGAGGAGAGAGGGCTAGAGGGCAAGATTGTTTTCGATACAGCCAAAGCGCAGAAACAAGCCAATTTCTGTAATTTAATATTTCACTGCCTACACATCTGGAACTGCACGGGAAAAAAAAAGGAAAACAAGCAGCGAGAGGCGAGGTTGTGACACTGCCACACGAACTGTGAGAGATGCCCTCGAGCCCTTCGGATCGCCCTCAACGCAAAGCTTACTCTCAGCGGAACCTCTGGGTCAGTCCATGACGACGGCTACTGCAAAAGCGGCACAAGACTCGACGTTTCCTCAAGCGACAGCCAGCGTGTGAGCTTGTGTGTGCGTCCATGTGTGTGGATGTCCACCCTCAGAAAAGGCTGCGTTTACTTGGCATGAATGCGTGGGCGATCTGGGTGTGATTACCGTCTGGCCGTCTCATAGCAGGGATGATGACATTCATAGCTTTATGCTCCAGTTCAAGCCTTGCTCTACCATCCCTTCAGCTGATAATCCAACCAGCGTTCGCTCCACCTTCGTGCCTGTGGGCGACACGCATCTGAAACCATTTATAGGGTTAAAATTTAAATGGAAGTACAGGGACCTTAATCAAAGCTCAGATCCCTAAATCTGCACTGACTCTCATGCGTTTAACTACCTACATCCTGACAAATAATTATCCAGAATGCATCCTTCAGTATGGTTCCCTTACACTGATTTACCTCTAACATGCTTGCCATGTGCTGTGCTAAAATGTAATTGTTCTCTGAAATATGCTATCCTAGCATTTATTTACCGGCAGTGCACTTAATGTTATGCTTTCCTTAAAAGGAATTTCCCATGTCTCACTGTGCAATTTATTAACATTACTGTTTATTTCCTGTGGGTCATGCTGATTGCTGTAATTCAGAGGAATTACCCAAAATGCACCTGTGAACATGCCATACTTGTCTTTAGTTACCCACAATGCATCATGCAAGCGGTTATCCTGACAGGTACTTAGCCACCGTGCATTCTGTGATACATGATCCTCCTGGGCATTTTTCCAACTGGACAGATCAGATGGCAAACCTGCGGACCCCCCAAGGCCTCGGAGTCTTCATCCCTCTCTCATCCTTTCATGGTCTGCCCTAAACGTTTTATCGCTCATGATCAGTCCATGTGGAGAAGCCATCTCCCATCTCCCGGGGACCTCAGCACAAACAGCCCCCACAGTGCTCAGCTCAACCTCAGACAACACTCATAAATATCTCTTTTCCAGGATATTTGCACAATGCAAATTTCGAGCCGACTGCCAAAAGCACTGCCCCCATGAAGATGATTGTACCTGCCAGGAAGACTGCAGCAGGCCGACGCGTGTAAACACCCTCATTCACACAAACATGCGCACATAAGCTTCCTTGCACGAATAGGAGTGCAAACACCAAAAACTCGCATGCAAGCACACTAATTTGTGCAAATGCACTCGCTCAAATGCAGAATGAGGCACTTGTTCAATCCAAAGCACAGGCACATGAACTTAAAATCTCACGTATGTGAAAAGTGACATGAACCGAATCCAACTGTACACTTAACCATAGTGTTTTACTACCTCTGTTTTGATAACTAACAGAGCTGTGGATCAAGGGCCACACACTTAGGTAGACCATCCTGAAAAATGCAGAAAAGAGATGATGGAACAGGGGGTATGAGATGGCAGGGCATGGTAAGAAGGTAAAAATATTGGTTTGGTGAATTGATGCTTCCAGAGGGGCAAGGATATCTTAAAGACTTTTGTTTTCTGTTTTGTCAGCAGACTGGTTCCCCTCTTCAAACCAGTTATTAAAGGCAGGGTAAGCTATTGTATTTTGAGAACTGATGTAATCTAGTCCCCCCCCCTCCCCCCATTTAACATCTCAGGGAAAAGCAGTTTGATCTTAAATTCAAAAATGATTAACTGAGAAGATATGACCTCTGATAAAATGCTCCTGTACCTAAGTTTCCACTGCCACGTAATTAACTGTTTGATGATCTAACCACTTAGCCCTTTACTGAGTTGCCAAGGTGCTACAGTAAGGCTACCAAATAGCTGAGCTTATTATACGTAATTTTACTGGGCCGTGCTTCACATTTTATGTGAAAATGTTCTGTTTCGTGGTTTTTACAGATGTCGCATATTGAGAAATTGTCATAACCGAAAGTAGAAGAATTTTGTTTTTGCTTAGCCAAAAAATACGTATGCACAGGCACACAAACACGCACAGGCACGTTTCCACGGTTCCTGCTCCATAATATGTTACTGCTGTTATGTTCAATCTGGTTTAGCTTGTCATAGGTCTAAAACTTTTCAAAACTTCATCATTCATTCCAGGAACCACATGTTTTGCGGAGTAACACTTATTTCCTCCTCTGTGTAATGTTAATGACAATTAAGTGATATTTCGTAATGAGTGACCGGGAACTGGAGACCTTAGCGGTAAGTGCGGCTTCCAAAGGACTATAGTGAGCTTAGTGCTGACACCATCAGGACTATGGTGGTAGTGCTGCATAAATCAGAGATGTATCTAGCCAGCTAGCCTGTTATCCAGTTAGTTTGCTCTAACACGGGGTCTTCATAATGAATCAAAGACTTTTGGCAGATAATTGCAGCTACACAACTAACTACTCATGGACTTTGGTTATGCAGTGAAACAAACCATCTAATGGTATCTTAATACCATTTATTCACAGACATCTGAGTCTAGTTTCAAACTGATAAGAATCTTAGGTTTTCAGTAAATAGCCAGAGACTGCTGTTTAATCTTAGCTGTGATCCATGAAAGGGTTCTAATATAACATCTTTAGTGCAGCATGCTACTGTTAAACTCCCGTATAAAATGCCTTTTGTGCAGAACAGGTTTATAAAGAAGATGGCTGGTCTTCACCTTAATCGATCGGATTTATTGTATGACACCAGCATGATTGATTTCTGCTTTGTCCAACAGAGCAAGATGTTACTGCATGCAAATTGTCTCTGTCTCATTCAATAGAGGCAACCTTCAGACAAGGCCTCTCTCCATCTCACTCAATAGCTATGAAGTTAGAGCTGATTGTTTGAATGTCGTAAGTCAGGGACCTGTGTGTTGGCATCAGAATTAACAGGCATTAATTAGTTCGAATCTTAAACCCTCATCCACTTTCACATTCATACTCAACCTTTAGAATTTTGGCACACTTATACTCCGGGTATAGCCTGTAAACACATTAACTACAGACATACCCCCTGAGCTGGGGGTTGCAGCTGAGGTGGTATTTATAGTTGTATGATATGGGGAGGGTATGAAGGAGGGAGGGTACACATATCAGAAAGAAGGATTAGGAGGAGATGGAATAAATGCTAATGTGGTAAGTTTTGGGAAATAGGTGGAGAGTGTTAGAATATGGGAGGTACGGACCCCATTTCTGCCCTCAGGGCAGCTGGCTCACAGCAGCATACGACTCACTGCTAGTTGTTTCAACATTGTTTCAGCATTATTTCAGGGTTGTTATGACATCAGATGTGTAGCCTGGTGAAAATCTAAGATGATTTCTGCATTAATTTGCTCCTGGCTAAGATTCCTTAGCTCTGTGTGTGTGTGTGTGTGTGGGGGGGGGTGCGGGGGGCAGTTGCTGTAAGTTGCGGGAATTACCTAATCCTGTGGGGGAACGAGAACTGACTTCTGAGCCACCCCTGACACACACATAGACACACTCAGACATAACTCCTCTTTCTGTCTGTCAGTTCCATCTATCCAAGCCAGCTTTTCCACACATCTATCACTTTTTTCTTTGTCCTCTCGTTCTCAGCTGAATTCTCAATCTCCCCCATTTGTACCCCTTTCTCATTCGTTCTTCACTCAGATACACACACACACACACATGCAATTTTCTGACATATTCCATGTTTGGAAGCATACAGTAACGGTAATAATACTGTTAACGGGTGTGACAGCGGAGCCCTGCCAGTTTCCTATAAATATCTGCCGTCTTCTGTAGGAACCTGAGAAGCAGCGGCTCTCCCAGTTTACACAGCTGAGCTGCATGTGGCTGCAGCCCTCTCCCTCTGCTCCCCCAGAAAGTTCCCTCTCCCCTGCACCTTGCCGTCCATGTGCCGGGCGCTACCATCCACTGGCAGGCAAGCGGAACAGGTCAGTGGCATGAGGAGACCAGTTGTTTGGGCAGTGGAGGGGCACAAGTGTTCTCACGAGGGCGGGCCGGGGAAGGACTTCACTCCGTCCGCTCTGTCGCCTCAAGCCTCTTTATGATGTTCTTTTCTTCATCGCTCTCTCCTCCCTCTGCGCACATCTGTTCTGGTAATCAGGATCAGCCACCCTGGGGGGGGGGGGCAGGGGGGTGTAAACACACGTGCCTGTACTCACAAATGCACACGTAAGCAGACACCGAAAGTAATCACGTTTAAAAGAATCCGCACCCCCCATATGGACTTGTATGCTACTTGCCCACAGCCAAGCGGCGTCAGTGAGTATTGCACTCAGCAGTACGAGATGAAGTATCTTCGGTGTGTTTCTCCCCATTTCTCCATGCGGTTGAACGCTGCGTCTATAGCAACAGGTCTCAGTTCCTTTGCATGTGAACGCATATATCATACGTGATACATATGTTGTTTAAACCATAAGTAATGAGTAACCCATAAGTAATGTGTTGCATTAAAACAGTATCAACTTACTTATGGGGCCTATCCAACTTTGCTAGCTTACATAAGTAGTTTTGATTACCTACATCCTGGCTACAAATTCAATATCTCCATTCTTATAGAACCAAACCCTCGTCAGTAGCAACATGGGATTAATGTCTGTGGGACTACAGGAAAACACAGGTTTACAGATAAAATAAACCATTAAAGAAAAACACTCAGGAGATAAAAATATCTTCTTTGGGTCGCGATCCAGTGAAGCTCTAGGATATAAATAATATTTGCAGTCATGGCTGGTCTTTGTCTCCCCCTGCAGGTAATTTTTATTAAATCAGCCGGTGTGCGTCAAAATCGGATGGCATTGTCAGTAGCGGGCGCTCTTCTCATAAAAGACACGTAAAAAGATATGTAAGCAGCGTTGACCACCTCCATTCTCTAAAACACAATTTTAAAGTTTGATGTAGTTGAGTCACTGAATTGACATAGCTAAGTTCGGCTATTCAAGAACAATTGCTCCTAATTTTGTATACACTTTTTGAAGCATTATAGAAACCTCGGAAGTTTTCTTGCCACAACTGCACGTTTTTACTGTTATATAAAGCTCCACATCCGTATGTTGAGTGAACAGACTATAATTAATCGTTTGTCTAACTGATTTCGACGGCCTACACGTAGTACTTCTTAGTCTACAACATATAGCTAAAATCGCTAATTTGTAATATTCTAGTTATTTGTTAGGTACGTTATTTGTGCCTAATGGGGTCCCATCCATCCATTATCCTCCGCTTATCCGAGGTCGGGTCGCGGGGGCAGCAGTCTCAGCAGGGAAACCCAGACTTCCTCCTCCCCGGCCACTTCACCCAGCTCCTCCGGGGGAATCCCGAGGCGTTCCCAGGCCAGCCGAGAAACATAGTCCCTCCAGCATGTCCTGGGTCTTCCCCGGGGCCTCCTCCCAGTGAGACATGCCCGGTGTTATGCCGAAAAAGGCATCCCTGCCGTAGAATGCATGCCAGTGTTCTGACGAGTTTTTAGGGTTTTTTTGGGGATTAGGGTTAGGGTAAGGGTTAAGGCTAACTCGACAAAGTAGCTCAACTCGTTTCAGATCAGCGACATATCGATCATTTAGACACAGGCATGCATTCTACGGCGGGGATACCTTTTTCGGCATAACACCGGAACACCTCACCAGGGAGGCGTCCAGGAGGCATCCTAAGCAGATGCCCAAGACACCTCATCTGGCTCCTCTCGATGCAGAGGAGCAGCGGCTCTACTTTGAGTCCCTCCCGAATGACCGGGCTCCTCACCCTATCTCTAAGGGAGAGCCCAGCCACCCTGCGGAGGAAACTCATTTCGACCGATTGTACTCGCGATCTCATTCTTTCGGTCATTAATGGGGTTTGGGGATTAATTCACATTTATATAAATGCAGAAATAAAAAGGTAGAATTCAGCTTCAATTTATGACACCTTGGTGTAGTTCATACTGTACATTCTGTAAAAATACTCTCCATTGCGCCGCCGCCTATATAGCTATGTTTTTTTCTGTCTGCTCCGCTGCTATCAACCTCCTTCCATTTTTCTGAATAAAGGAGTTAACGTTATGTAACTTTGATCGCATATGGCTGGTTTCAAATGAAGCATTTCGGAAAAAATTTAAACGCATACAAAGGAAATACATTTCTTTGTACACATCTTAATAATCAGATAATCTGAACCAGAGGCGTAGTTAGAGATGAATGGATACGGGGCTGAGTCTTTACTAGCGGGGGTCCGATGACAAACTTAAATATAAAAAGCCATTCATGACTTAAGCCAATAAATACATATTTATTTGGGTGTGGGGTACACATTTTAGGGAGGCTAAATGAGCCTAACGATGCCCCTGAGCTGAAGTTGCCCTAACAAATTAGTCCGGTACAGTGATAGTTTTTTAATGAAAGTCGTTAATTGGACTCAATGTCAACAATTTAAATCTTTATTTTTATTCTGTCCATTAGATGGCGCTCAAGGATCATTTTTGAAAAATAAATCCAAAATTGCTAATTTCCCGTGTTTCAGGTGTCTGCTGAAATAGTGTTTCTGGATATTAAATAATTTTGTATTTATGTATATACATGTTAAACTTGTACTTTAAACTGTACATTTTTAATATGAATGTAACTTTATGTTAAGTTTATAAGTAACATTCTGTTTTGTTACGTGGCACCACGCATACAGGTAGCGTTACCTCATGGCTCTCTGGTCACAGATTTAAATCCAGCCTTGGTTCGTTGTGTGGGGTATTTACATATCCTTATTTGTACCATACGCGATTCACGCAAAGTACTAATAAATGCTCATTATTCGACTCTACAATGCTGTAGATTCTACAATGCTGTTGGCATGTATGCGCGCAAGGAACCCAACTCGTGTCTAGCATATACCAAGAAGTTTGCATGTTTCGAAGTCTTTTATATAAAACGTATTTTCTGAGTTCAATCATGCTCTTTATTTGTTTTTCTAAATACTATAAAAGGGGGAAAACTCGTCGTTCTTTTGTATTGGTTTGATGTATAGGTTTAATAGTGATTCTGTAGTCGAACACATTGGCTGTATCTAGCTAAATTTTGCAAATGGTAGATGGGGTGAAATACAACAAACGTGTTCAAATGCATTTTCATCATGGTACTGTGGAATTATTTATCACAAAACATTTGTGTTCTTATGTACTGAATGGCTGATCCCGGATAGCTACACACTAATCCCCTACTCCATTAATTAAAAAGAACGAGAGACTCGGGGAATGCGTGTTTTCAGAAATGTAATCATTTCTGCAGAAGCTTAACCATCTGCTTGAGGTTAAGTCTCTGAACAGATTGTGTTTTCTGGTTATTTAAACCAGGGGATTTAACTTTTCGAGAGGGGGTGGATGGATCAGGGAGAATATGGTACTGACTTTCTTCAGTTTTATAATTGCCTCTAGCGAAGTGGGAGGAGAGCATCTCCGAGGGGAATGACAAGGAATTACCTCGAGTTCCAAATCAGAAGGCGATTGCGTTTAACTGTGAAAGAGTACTCAAGAGGCCGCGAAGGACTGGGGGCACAATGCGCAGTGGTTTATTTCCCAGCTCACATTCATACGACTGGAACAAAACCTTGTTCTTTTGTCCAGTTAAAACAATCAACAACTATTTTCTCATTTGCTACATTTTGGAATACCCAAGGTAACTAAATGATTATTGCGCTTTTTAAGAATATACAACGTATAGCCTAGTGCTTGTATACAATTGCAGTTGTACAACGTGTATTCGCAAATACATTTATATCAATTGAAACCTTTGTCCGCCACTGGATAAGACGTGATTTAACTTGTGAAGCTGAATCGCAATGTGTTCCGGGGGGTAGGTCGAGGAATGGGTTAAAGCGCCCGTGCAATAATTACACCCAGTGCTCCTGTCGCTCTCCTCCAATACGATTCTGTGAAAAGCCACGATCCTCCCTCCCAAACACCCTCCCTCGCAGCCTCCACACACACACAACTCCTGGTGTACTGAAGAATGGGAAACGGAGTCCGAAGTCACACCAAGCAGCACCGATGCTCTTCTTTAGTTCTGCAGGCGCACTCGTTTTCAAAGAGGCGCGTCAATGCTTACGGTCCATTCTTTTAAAGTTTTTATGCGTGGCAGTTAATCTTTAAGAATGTTAAATCTACGGGTAATCGTATTAATTGCCGTAAACATAATAATATTCTGTTTACATTTTTAAAGACTTTCAATGAAATGGACCGGAGAGCCGCGAGAAGACGATGGATGTGTAGAAGATTAGTCATCTGTCTGGTTATGTGCGCGACAGCGCTGGATGTTGTTTTAGCGCAAATTCGATACTCCATATATGAAGAGTTGGAACACGGAGCTTTTGTGGGCAACATCGCCGAGGATTTAGGATTAGACGTTGCCAAGCTGTCCACTCGCAGATTCAGAATAGTATCAGGCGCAAGAAAACAGTATTTAGAAGTAAATCTGGAAAATGGAATCTTATTTGTTAATGAAAAAATTGATCGTGAAGAACTGTGCGAACTGAGCGCGTCTTGTTTTTTGCACTTGCAAGTCGTCATCGAAAGCCCATTAGAATTGTACCGAGTAGAAGTTGAAATTCTGGATGTCAATGATAATGCCCCTAGTTTTCCGTGGGGTGAGTTTAACCTGGAGATAACAGAGTCGGCGGCCCCAGGATCTCGCTTTCCTTTGGAAAGCGCGCAGGACCACGATGTGGGCACCAACTCGCTCCGAACATATTTTCTGAGCGCGAACGGACACTTTGCCTTGGATATTCATACACGAAACGATGGGAGCAAGTTCGCGGAGCTGGTGCTAGAGACCCCGCTGGATCGGGAAGAACTGAAGATGCACCAAATGGTGCTGACTGCCGTGGACGGAGGCGCTCCGGAGAGATCTGGAACTGCGCAAATCACTGTTACGGTACTAGATGCCAACGACAACGTGCCTGTTTTCGATCAGGCTTTTTATACAGGGAGGTTAGTGGAAAATTCACCGCGAGGCACTTTCGTGATAAAACTTAACGCTACTGATCTGGACGAAGGACTAAATGGAGAAATATCCTATTCTTTCAGCGGGCATGCGCCGCTGAAAGTGCGTGAGCTGTTCAGTGTCGACTCCTACACTGGCGAAATCCGAGTAAAAGGGATAGTAGATTATGAGAAAGCAAGAGTGTATGAACTCTATGTGCAAGCCAAGGACAAGGGACCTTCTGCGGTCGCCGTGCATTGCAAAGTATTGGTAGATATTCTCGATGTGAATGACAATGCACCAGAAGTTATTCTAACCTCTGTGTCTACACCTGTTCAAGAGGACGCGCCTCCCGGTACAGTGATTGCTGTCATTAGCGTAATGGACCGGGACTCGGGTGAAAATGGAAATGTAGATTGCCAGATCCCCAATAATATTCCATTTAAACTTCACTCCTCATTTAAGAATTATTACACTTTGGTCACAAGTGAATTTTTGGACAGAGAGACAGTGTCTGAATACAATATTACTCTCACCGCGAGCGACATGGGAGTATCACCTCTGCTTACCAGGAAAAATCTTGTAGTGCAAGTGTCAGACATTAACGACAATGCTCCACGATTCCTACAGCCATCGTATACGGTGTATGTGACTGAGAATAACGCCCCTGGCGCATCCATTTGTTCGGTGACTGCTTTCGATCCTGATTCCAATCAGAATGCCTTTCTATCATACTCTATTCTAGACGGTCAGATTCAAGGCATGCCCGTGTCCACCTACGTCTCCATCAACTCAGACAATGGCAACATCTATGCGCTACGCTCCTTTGACTACGAGCAACTACGAAACTTTAAAATTAAAGTGCAAGCCCAAGACGCTGGTTTCCCGCCTCTGAGCAGCAACGTGACGGTCAACGTCTTTGTTTTGGATCAAAATGACAACGCGCCGGTAATCGTTTCTCCTTTGCCGAAAAACGGCACCGTAGCCACAGAGATGGTGCCACGGTCCGTGGACGCTGGCTACCTGGTGGCAAAAATTACTGCGATAGATGCGGACGCAGGGCAAAACTCGCGTCTCTCCTACCAGGTTCTTCAGGCGACTGATCCAGGGCTATTTAGCGTTGCCCTTTATACCGGCGAAATAAGGGCAATCCGCCGATTTGTGGATAAAGACGCCACGAGGCAACGACTAGTCATTTTGGTCAAGGACAACGGTCAGCCGCCCCTCTCGGCCACTGTTTCCATCATTTTATCAGTTGTTGACAGCGTGCCAGAGTCGTTATCCGACTTCAGCGACCTCGCTACGAGCCCCAAGTCCAACAACAGCCTTACTTTGTATCTCATTGTGTCTTTAAGCACGATTTCCTTTATATTTCTTGTGGCTATAATTGTCCTGGCTGTCCTAAAGTGCTATAAGGACAGGGGTTCTTTTCGGGAATTCAGTTTTTCCTCCGGTACGTGCTGCGGATTTCAGTCCGAACCTCCTTCGGACGTGTACAAAAAATCTAACATAAACGTGCAGATATCGGGAAACAAAGTCCCCGCTAACTGCGCAGAAATAAACGGCAACGGAAGCCTGTCTCAAGCTTACTGCTACAAAGTATGTCTGAGCCCTGAATCTTCTAAGAGTGACTTCATGTTCCTAAAGCCGTGTAGCCCGACGACTCCACGGAACAACAAGGGGGCAGATAACCTCGCGTCTGCCTGGAGCGCTCAGAACCGCAGCGTCACAGCAAACGAGACCAATAACCCCAACGAGGTATGAATACACACACACACGCACTCACCCATTCACATACATATAAAAATGTCATAGCTCGTATTTCCAGCTGTACTGCAGAACTGGAATCAAATGTTGTTTTAAATTAGCGCGCACGATTGTTCAGTAACTATACAATACAAACGCTGCCTTTCTTTGTATGTTGAAGAATGTATATGAAAATACCACCAGTCGTACAAATGATTCTTCTCGGTTGTAATTGGTTTAAGTTTTCAGACTTAAGTTTTATATATATATATATATTTTTTAACATTATAACTTAATTTTATTTCACAAGTCCGTACCATATCAGATTTCATTACATGTAAACAATATTCACTGCATCGGTGACGTCTGTGTTACGGCTGTCTTACAGAACCACCGTTTTTAATTTGTATTTAATTAACCTCTGCCGCTAGCTGTGTTCCTCTCTGCTCGCTTGTCCTGTTGTGCCCAATAACTACATTTTCCGTTTTATATAGACTAGTATGTATCTATAATTGTTTATTATCACCCGAATTAATTCCCAGCACTACAACAACACGCGATAGTCTAGTCTGAGACTTAAAGTGTGTTATGTTAATGTGTAGCTCTCTAGACAATGTTATAAATCCTGCATTGTGCCCTAGCGCCGAGACTATCAGGGTGGCTGTTTAGATTGAGAAATGTGACGCATGTGGATGATTGTTTTTATCAAATTTAGAGCTTTATGCCTTGACTGCATACCATCCAGTATCTAATTATTGTTACGTGTGACCTTTGCGTATTGTATTGACACAGATTCAGTATTCGACCTAATTCTAGAATATATTGAGTATGAATCAACAAATCACCCCTCCGTACAACGAAGTTGTGCTCAGTTTTGTCGGTTATTTAGAGTCTAAAACGGATTTTAGGACGTGGTCGACACACGGTGCGCCTGTAGATTTACTTGCATTGTCTCAACAAGGGGGTTCAAGGGTACTTTATACGCTTGAATTCCAAAAGCGTCCTAGCACTGGTTAGTGATAACCACTAGATGGAGCTATGAGACCACCTATAAATGATTGTCACATATTTTACCCTGCAGATTGCCATGCAAGTCATATTATGTTTATGTTTATTAAGTCAATTTTCACATCCACACAAAATGTTTCGGCACTTTACACCGTAATTTATGCCATTATTACACCTTAAAATATCAGGATAACGTAGTGACGGCTGTGCATGAGCTCGGAGGGCCCTCACTGCGGTACCGTGGACCCGGTACTTCATTTGAATTCGTTCAGCAGTAAATTGATTTTATAACTTTCTTATTTGCTTTTGAATTTTAGCTACCAATGGATACACATCTATCAATTTATTAATAGAACATGCGAAACAACTACCGTGAGTTTAGATATTTCTGCGTGTTTTGTTGTAACAGAAGACTGACAATTTGGGTTTACCTATTTTTATTTATTTATATGCAGCGAAAGACTCAAAACACGGACTGGCCCTTGCCCAAGAACCAGTACTCTACTCTTAAGAGGTAAAACTAATTAAAAGCTGCTGCAATATATCTAAACCCTTTCAAGGTGTAACGTCATCATGTCAATACCACGATATGATATTATTTGAATATGACATGTTCGTTTTAATATAATTGAAAAATGACAGCAGAAATCTGACCGTGCTTGTGCTGTGTGCACGTCACAGTTACAGCTCCATTAACATGGAGGGCACGCTGACGCGAAAGACTTCGCCCCGGCATCCGGACAGCTGCGTCGCTCCGCTGGCAGGCCAGTATTGGACCTGGGGGACTCACATGCGAGGTACTGATGCTTCGCGGGCTTGTTATTCCGCGAAGGTTCCCAAAGACTAGTGCACCTTTGAATTTGCATAATATATTAATATGCTTTCGTATTGTATTAATTATGATATCGACTACAGTATCAAGAAAAAAGTACCAATTTGAGGGTACAATTACTTGTCAATGGGGCTGTACTCCCAAAGGTCTGCCAATCGTACTTAGCTGTAGGTAAGTGTGCCTTTTAAGGTACAGAAATGGACTCTGAGGAACATTTTTGCACCATTGGGGGTACATTATTGCTAATGATACCGTGGGGTGCAAAATTGTACCAGTGATGTATTGCCTACATTTTTTCTGTCAGTGTATAAGAATATGAATTCGTGATGAAGTATGTAATATTTTTTTGAGTTTCAAAACTGAAGTATTTCTCTACGTATTACCTCAGCAGATTACAGGATATCACCTCCAGCTAGTGGACTACCGAACCGGGCTTGGACTCCAATGTACGTGGTACCGCAGCCCATGGGGCCGCCCCCTGACTATCAGCACAACGTCTATATCCCTGGCACACCAGCCAGTCACTGCACCCTGAAACCCGCATATCGCAGTGACTTCGACGTCAACAATTCATTTTCAACGTTTGGAAAGAAAAGGAAGTTCATAAGACATTACGATCCTAATGAAGACGTGGTGATAAACAACGACATTTTCAACAAGTAAATCACCTGTGAAATAACCGCATGCACTCATCAAAATCCGCTGCTCACGTGCTGCAGCAAATGGTATTTAAGGCCATACTAAGGCATTTGCATTGCCATCATCAATAATAGTAATAAAAATAACAATAACGTTCCACAGCACTACGTGCTTTGGACCCTTAATAATAATAATGGCATAGCATTATTACCTTGATGACAGGATCATTGTTAATAACAATATTGCACTGAACATACGGTACCCTGGTAAATCAATCCATCAGTCAATCTGTTGTGTTTATACAGCTAAAGTATCCTAGAGTAAACTGAACAAAACACAATGGACATTGGGAGCTCTCCAGTATTAATGCCATATATTGTATTTTATATTATATATACAGTATTGTGCAAAATTCTTAGGAAAAATCTTAGGTTAAAGGAAATTATTTTAAAATTATGTTTGTGTTTGTGTAAAACTATAAGTTTATTTGTAGTGTGTCAGGTTAGCCATTTCAAATCCTCTCCTCAAGTCACCTTACTGTTTTGTAATTACATTCCAATATATTCATGCTTTTGTTGAACTTAGGCATTAGTGCACCTCATTTGGATACTGAGTGCCCCGTGAAGTTTATTCACTAATTAAGTAAATTAATTTAATGAGCTGATGGTGAAATACACAGAATGACTAGTGCTCATCCGAGGAGGGATTTGGAAACCAGACTGGATCTTCTAGCCGTCCCACAAGATATTAGTCACGTCTTGGAGAGCACAAAAAGTCATGGAACTTTCTATTGTATTACTGTTTATTTGTATATATTCTCACGTTGAAACACATTTTTTCCTGAGCACTGATAAAAAGCTTTAAGCATGATTTCCAATGACTTTTGCCCAGTACTGTGTGTATATATACTCATACCTTCTTAATGCATATTAGTGTTTATATTGCAGTTAAGAAGCGGTTTTCTCACATTTAAGCCAATGAGTGACATTTTATTATCTAAATATAATCAAATGGTTATCAGATAATTAGGACATAGTACACAAGAATGGTCTATCCCACTGTAAATTATGCAAATTGCATTCGCAATCGAGGTATTTATAAAATGTGTGGGGTGGCATTTGTCATATTGTAAATTGTATAAATAAACTATTTTTTTCTGATTTTGCATTGTAACAGAGTAGTTAATAAAGTGTTGAAGTGTTTAATAATATGTGTCCTTTGCAATTGGTAGTGAATTATGTTTCTACCTATACCTGTGGTTGATATCTTGAGCATCTTACTGCCTAGTGCGATAAATCAGTATCAGACATAACTGTAACATACTCTGTTAATGCGTGGTAGGGCTTAAATCCATTTTTTTACATTCCAAATAAATTCCTAGCATTATGTTATCAACATTGTCACTAGACTTTATCACACCCAGCTGTCTACATAAGCCTGTAGAAAATCTCTGTTTGCTATTGCTTGAAGTTCGTAATTTTAAACATTGCTGCAGAGGAAAATGCAAACTTAAATATTAATCTGAGACTGAGCTACATGTTACACTCAAGGCTTCATAATAAACCTATTATGTCACTGATGCATACATAGCTTTCAGACAATATTCACCCATCTCCAACAATTTCACATCTTGTTCTGTTGCAGCTTAATATCTCTTTGACATGGAAATACAGTGAGTAATGTCATTTCCTCATGCTTTCAGAGTTGGGGGTGTATGCAGAGTTTATACATTGTCCCATTTCACACGGATTAACACCCACATTCCAAAGAAACACAGACAAACTGACCTCATAGTGAGCATATCTGTGTGTGTGTGTGTGTGTGTGTGTGTGTGTGTGTGTGTATGCATTTGCCCTATGATAGACTGGTATCTCAACCAGTATGCTCCCTTACCTTGTCTCCTAAGTAGCTGGGATAGCCTCCACCCCCCATCCATTCTTTACCTGTACCAGATAAGTGGGTAGAAGATGAATGGATACCTTAAATTTAGAATCTTCATTAATAATGTCTTTCCTCTATACATACACACTATTCTGCTTGAAGATAAAAAAGCTTCTCATCTATATTCCAAAAGATACAATGCTGACACTAGTATTCTTGAGAACAGGAATAGCATTACCTGGGAGATGAGTTGTGCTTGTTTAAACATATTGAGCCAGAGAGCTCAACATTCATTCACGAAATCACATGTCCTTTTCCCAGCATGTCTCAAAGTTTGTCAGAAGGCTTTGGGGCCTGCTGTCTGTTGGTCTGATTAATTGACTTGGTGGGTTCCGTTTGCTGCTTGCCTGACCCTGCTTTGTCTGCAAACTTGTCTATAGTTACCCCTTTGCCACTCACTTCAGTCCTACCTGGCGGTCTCATCTGCATATTTCACAGTCAGCGATTCCGGTCGCATAAGCACCACCGAGTCCACAGAGAGCGGCCTGTCAAAGAGGAATAGTCTGACAGCCAGAAGACTTGGCATTGTCTGTGTGTGCATGTGTGTGTCTGCAGCTTGGGGTGTGTGATTGCTGTTGTCAGTGTTCCATCTCCTTGTGACGGTACACCTGGAGCTTTTGTAATTTCCTGGTAACACTGCACCAGGAGAAAAAGTCAGTTTGGAGCCAATGTGCAGAAAGTGGCTTGATACAAATAGTATATTTGTTATGATGTACCAGATACTTTCGGTGCTTGGGTATTTTATCTCATTTTGCAAGATTTTAAGTTCAATTTTGCTCATGTGTTTGAAGATGTGAGAACAGGGCAGGGTCACTGTAACTGTTCAGTAAGGTATATAAGGTATATTAGGTATATATAAGGTATATTAGGTATATATAAGGTATATATATAGAATGTATATTTATGCTCTGACTTTGCTTTATCCGTTTATGATGCAAAAAATCTAAATAGTCTATTAATCCCATGATGATATCAGAGGGGTTTTCCACACAGAATAACTATTATGCATATTTAAAATGCTAATTATATTGATTAGCTTCTTGCCTGCAAGGTGTTGTCTGTGTAAATATATTAAACATTTACCAAATATCTTTCCAAATACCATTTTAATTAAAAGCGAAGGGCTGATGATGGTGATTAGTAAAGTAAACAGAGCGCCACACTACATTATATAATATTTTGTTTCGCAGGTGCCTTTGATTTTAAAAGTCTTAGCAAATGTAAGAAGGCAGCAGTAAATATGCCAGTACATGTCACATATTTAGTAGAGCTGAAACATCAAACATTTGGCTAGAATGGGACATTAATGTAAAACAGAAAACTAATAATTAGTAATTTATATAACACAGATTATCATGTTCCTGTTTATTTGTGATTTTTATCTCATGTTAAAGGAATTATATGTACACTGTTTTCTCAGATTTGGGCATATTACAGCTGGGGAAATGCATTCTGGGAGATTCTTCAGAATTCCACGGACTCCATCTTTCTGCGGTATTGTAAGCCAGGGTTTCCCAAACTTATTATAAGCCAGGGTTTCCCAAACCTTTCAGCCCACAGCCCCCAAAATTACAGCTCCAGAAACTCACGACCCACATGGTGTATACAGTGGACTATATTCCTTTTTAATTTAATTTTTATTATCATTGTTTTAATTTTTTTTTACATTTACAGTTAAAATGGCATATTTTAAGTTTAAAAGTTTGAAAATTTTATACACAAATTCTGGAAATCATCTCATGACCCCCCCATTGGTGTCTTGCAACTCCTTGGAAGGTCGCAAATACCACTTTGACAACCACTGTTCTAAGTCAGGGTTTCTCAACCCAGTCCTTGAGAACCACAAGACAGTCCATGGTTTACTGGACAGTAGTGTTGAATTTTGCTAAACATGGCCACTGAAATTGACCAATTGTGGAATTCTGTAGTGATTAATGTTAATGAATGCATGCAGTGGTGCAGCTGAGGCTTCTGTCCTGCCTTGACAAAAGCAGTGGCCTACTTTGCCCAGTAGTGATTAATGTTAATGAATGCATGCAGTGGTGCAGCTGAGGCTTCTGCCCTGCCTTGACAAAAGCAGTGCCCTTCTTTGCCCAGTAGCGATGCTGACTCTCATCGATCCCTTTACAGTTGGCATCCTCTGTTGCCTTCAACACCCGTTGAGATCCAGTAGAGCTCCAATTGCATTTAAGAAACAGCTAAGTTTGCGGTCCGGGGATCCACTTCTGCAGTACAATGGGCATGCCAACGTTTCAGCCTTACCTCAGCAAAAGGGGTTAGCTGTGCTAGGGAGGTTGTTGTAGATTTCATCAGGACCTTGATTTGTTGCTGCTTGGCTTTCCAGAACCCTGACTAAGAAATCTTTTAGCATATTGGGTGGTTCCGTCAGGTCCAAACACTATTTTGCCGCATCCCTACCTTCCTGGTGGACCACACCTTCTCCGCATTTCTTTGCACATCCTCCTTTGTCAGGTGCCATTCTTCTATGCCTCCTGTGTTACCATAGTGAACATTTGACATACTCCCAAGCCCTGCCCATCCAGACACAAATGGACCCACCAGAAAACTGCCCTGCACTCGTGACTTGGCTTGTTCAACTACATGCAGTGCCCTGCGCGTCCTCCCAGTTGACATTTCTGCTAGTCATGAAAATTTTGATGCTGCAGCACCTCTCTCACATAGTTGAACAGACCACTGAACAGTAGGCATGGCTTGTTGCTTTGTCCATATAAAGTAATGCTGTTTAGACTTGATAGTAGGCCCAGCCTGTAAAGAAAATGGTTGATCTTCCTTTCAAAGCCCTCGACCACTGGGCAGCCACCCAGGGTGGTATGTTGCTGGGGGTGGCATATGGCTCTTACACACACAAAAAAAATTTGCAAGATTTGCAAGATTTGCAGTTTTCTATGACTTATTTGCATGTTATGTCGGTGATATCATGTGACCATGTGGGTCAGTTCACCTTGATGGAATGGTCGTGATTTTAGCTTGTCAGCTAGCCAGGCTATGACTCAGAAGCATGAAATGTGGAGAGGGCAGGGTGGGTGGATTTCAGGTCACCCCACTGGAAGCTGGAGGTAGGGGGAGCGGAGGAATCTGTCAAATATTGTATGTCTAACTTTGTACAATATTAAAGCAATTTGGAAAATCAGTCACACTACAAAATACTACCGAATAAACCACAATTCATTCATAATACTGTGAATGTACTGTATAGTTTCAGAGACATATTTTTGCATTATTTTATGATTTGGGCAAAATTGTTCAGAATAATATAAACCCAGATTACACACCCCCAAGTTGAATTTGTTTAGTTTTGGTTCTAGGGTGCTGTACAAGCTAGAACTGCTCCCACCTCGACAGTAATACGTGAGACCTCGTGATGCGCGATGGTAGATCCAGACACTGATTTCGCAAAGTAATCTACTGCTGTCAGAAGTGCTGCTGTGTCCTTCAGCTCTTCGAGCCCTTGGAGGATCCGTCTGCATCCAAGCGCCGATAATGTGCTGCTGTCAGATGATATGTAAATGCTCTAATGGGGGGGGGGGGGGCTGTTGGACACCAACCTTAGTCAGAGGGCCTCATTGTATACATTATAGACATATACAAAGAGACAAACCCATTCTGCATTACTGTCTGATACATTTTAAAACGCGTATAATGACCACACAGTATCCATTAACACTTATTGGTACTGATATATGTCATATTGCATTAATTTTCAAAAGAACTTAGGATAAGAGCATAGACTGTTGGATACTTCTTTTTTTGCAACCAGTGGTTGCAGTGAAGATGATTTTATACAAATTTCCTTTGATATCCAGAGAAAGATATATTACAAATTTTTCACTCAAAGTATGAACTATTTTTTATTCAGTAAGATGATATGAATTGGCTCTTTATTGTGACTGACAATTACTGAACATAGAAGTAACTGTTATTGCAGACACTCACTTGTAGAGGGAAAGGTTTCTTCTATTGTTATTCATTCAGTGTCTACCAGGTACTAAAATTCTTGAGGCTCATCAAGTAGACGATGGAGGGATTTCTCAAGTGCCAGGTAGTCCTACAAACCAAGACGACAGCAAACAATTCAGATGGAGCTGGATCAAAATTATGATTGCAGCAAACGTACTAAAATGTTAGTTATTGAGCCCATAAACTGAAATGTTATTTGAAGGTCAATTACTTTGAATACAACAGGACCCGTTATAGTATGGGATGGGATTTGACATTCAACAAAAATTTCAGGAATACTAAAAATCTAATAACAGAAAATGTTCAGAAAAAATTGTACTATACTGATGTGCTACTATTGTGTGCTAAATCAAAGTAACCATATCATATAGCTACTATCAAAGTGGGGATTAAGCGAAATGAAGAGGGCAGCCTGCAGGCACTCATCCAAGGTATAGCTTCAGCAAAAGGATTGTCACACCCTGCATTCCTTTCCCCTCGTTCTCTCCGTTGTTTAACCCTTAACCCTCCGTTCCTTGTTTAACCCTTCCTCTCGTTACAGCCCTTGTGTGGATCACCCCAGGTGCCTCTCGTCTGCTCCCTCATCAGTGATGTATATAGTGCCTCCCTGTCTCAAGCTCCCCAGTCCAGTCATTGTGGTTGCTGCCTGCATTTGCTCCCTGATTTGTGTTCCAGTTTAATCCTCCCTACCCTGTTTTGACCCCTCTGATCCCTTTCCTTTTGTTTTGCTTAATAAAGCCCTTTTAGATTTTTCCCTACACCTGCCTTCACTTCTGTCCTTCCTGCAACATGACAAGGATCAAGAGAAACAAGTCATGAAGTCCAGAAATTCACTGCAAGTATTATGAACTATTGTTATCTAACAATACCGGGTGCTCTAGCGTTGTCTACTGCTGCTCCTGATTCTAAATATAATTCCTATATTCCCACTATTATCATTACTAATTAAAACAAATATTTATTAACATTATTATTATTATTGTTGTTGTAATATAAAATGAAATTACAATATTATTGTTATTTCTGTAATCATTATGGTTCAGCGTATGAAACTTCAACTTTTTAAATGTCTATTCATTTTCATCATATAATAGGCCTGCGTCATTGCATTATTTTTACATTGTTGATTTGCCACACTCTACATGTATTTGCATAATGTGAGCTCTGAAAATGTGTTAGGGCATTTCTGTCTCAGTCAAGCTAAAAGCGGATCCACTGAGGCGCTGTCCATCTGTGTGGTTCTGAAACGGCAGTTCTTTGTTACAAAAAGGTAACAGTTCTTTAAAAAGTAACACGGCGTGTGGATTTGGTATTTTTATTTCATTTGACGTTCGGAATGTTTCAGGAAAGACTGACCACATCACATGCGTACCAGTTTGTTCTGTTTGTACACAGTGTGGCGCTGCTCTGCAGTAATATGAACCACTTCTCATCTAGAGGGAAGGCGAAGCAGTTGCACACTGAAGGGCTCGAATAAGAAGAAGTAAGAGTCTGGTAACGGTCACACATGGAAAGCCTGCTCTATAAACCCAGCGGGAAAATGCTTAATATATAGCCCAATATATGCTTTTAGATTGGCTATTCAGTGGATAAAACATTTTTAAAAGCTTGTGAAATATTTGGATTACATTGTTTTCTACCATAATGCCAACGAAAGTGGAGCTCCGAGAACGGTACGTGAGGTTTTTCTTTGTTTTCTGTACGATG
>JAODLD010000002.1:2817547-2831839 GCA_026781065.1 Mormyrops boulengeri
TTTCATTTCTCTTATTAATGACAATATTGGTCACCATCGTGCTGAAGTGCCAGAAACCAAAACCCACCAAAGCGGCTGATTGAGATCTAATCCGTGATCCAGGCTAATCCGTGATCCAGGCTAATCCGTGATCCAGTTGTCTCTCTGTACTCTTTTCCAGTAGAAGTTGTCACTCAGGGTTTTGGTACGATCACATGAATGCTTAATTAGGTCACCAAGCTCAATGTCAGAGTTATACATTAGCCCCCTCTCCATTGGTGCAAAGGTACCCTGGAATCTCAGCAATTCCAACCTCCATTACCATGTTTTTCATTAGTACTTGGCATTTTTCTTTATCTTCCATCACCTTTTTAATGTTCTATTGGCTTTATTTGTTAGCTAAACAGACAGGCAAACTGATTATATTCATCCCCAGACCCAGAGAAACTGGGTTATCCTGATCAAAATGAGGTCATTAGCATGTCCCATGGTGTTTGTCAGTTTCCTGCTCTGATGCAGGGACTCCTGAGTCGTGGCCAAACCATTTTCTCAGAGCAATGGAAGGTTAACCCTTTTTTTTTTTTTTTACCATATTCATCTATTACCAGGTCATACATAGTACTTGGACTTTCATTTTTGATCATTGGCCTTTTCTTAGCTATCGTTTATGCCACCCATTTACTGCCAGAAGTAGCCCTATATCAGGGGTGTCAAACTCCAGTCCTGGGGGGCCGGAGCCCTGCGTAGCTTAGCTCTTTCCCTGCTCCACCATAAATGATTCGGCTCAAAAGCTGTGTGGTTATCAGCACAAGGAGTTGAATCAGGTGTATGAAACAAGGGGAAACCCAAAGATATGCAGGACACCAGCCCTCCAGGACAGGGATTTGACCCCCCCGCTCTATAACTTTATTGCCCCGGGCTGTACTGTTGTGGGTTTGGGTCAGAAGAATGCTATGTTGATAGATTTGCGTGACATACAATTGTTAAATATCACTCAGTACCATACTCCATATGCACATACCGATCAGCATCACTCCACTCTGCTGTATATCCTGTGCCCGGAAGTATAAAATGTGGAAAAGAAGTGGATGTTTTTTTCATGAGATAAGAGCAACATTTTCTGGTTGTTTCAATAGGGGACTTAAGTAAAAATACTAAAGTAAAAATACATGTTGTGGCACTTTCAGAAATTGTTTTTTATGCATCACGTTTTATTTGAGCATTAAAATATAAAGGAGGCTTTGGTATTTGTACAAAAGATACAGGGAGAGCACAGAATGAAGCAAATCACCTGCTTCAGTAATTGTTGGACTAATATGATTATACAGGTATTTGAGCCACTATTTTATGTTCTTTTTCCACTTAATTTGAATTTACATGCACATTTAAACTAAAAGTGCAACTTCTCTGTATGTAAAACATTTGTTTTGTTTATGCTGGTCATTTTAAAGTTGATTATTAAAGATAAATCATTACAGCATACCTAGTAGGTGTGTATAATGTAAATACATCACTCTGGAGTTACTTGGAAGCTCTACCGTTATGTTTCTTATTGCTTCCTGCAGTCCAGTACATGTGGGCATGTTGAGTTGCACTGTCAGATCAACCATGATCCAAGTTGCTGTGACTTCTTGCAAAATGTAATGGCCTGTCTAACATTATACAGCATTGTTTTCGTGGAACTTTTTATGTTCACAATTTAAAAGGTAAGTTTACTTCCTGTCTGTTTTGGTTTGACCCATATGCTATTTTCTCAAATGCTCCCTCCCGGTTCTGTCCCACAGGTCCCCTTTCTTCACTGCAGGGATTTTTTTCTGCACTTATGGTTAACTTATGGGAAGTTTGTTTACTGGGATCTGACAGCATGTTGGTTCCCTCCTCTTTGCTTTGGGTGGTAATTGTCCACTGAGCCTCATTCAAACAGTGACCAGAAAACGAGAGCGGCTCCTGCACATGAACTAAGATCCCTTTGTTACTGTTGTAATGTGAATATTAAAATCATCTTTTCTTTTTCTGTTCTAAGTACTCAAAATGAAGGAAACCCGATGCTGCAGGTATGGTACACTGAATCTACAGAGGCACTTGAATGATGTAAACAAAATATATATGTTTTGTGTTTAATTTTGATCGTTTTTTGGTGCACTTTTCTCATTTTGACTGCATCATGGCTTGATCTATTCTTGTTCCATTTTTCACACCCTAGACCACAGAGTTAATTTATGATTGCCCATACAGGCTGGGTACCTCAGCCTAAGCTAAAGAATCAGATTTCAGTCATGAGACTGAAGCATCTCTTCCTCTCTGACAAAAGATTAGACAAAGGAAACTAAGCCTCCTTCTGATTCAGTTTATTAGGGGCCTGCACCAATATTTGTTCAAACACATAGGATAATGTGAATCAATTTAACATTCAAGCCATGTCATGGTTAAGGATAGTGTTTTTTAATATGTGAAAGGCTGTGGCTGCAGTGGAAGCCCATGCAGAGGAGGTGACTGAAGGCCTCTTTGACCCTTATGGTTGTTTTCCACTGTGTGACCTCTGACCTACATGGCTCTTTAACCACGATCATTCAAGCCTATTGTTAATCCTTTGAAAGGCAATCCATGATCTTCAGCACAGTTGTGCATGTTTAGTAATGTATGTTTTTTTTCTATTTGGCCCCGTATTTGACTGTTCTGTCCAAAGAGGAGTTTTTTCTGTTTGTTCGTGTTTTTGATTTATTGTTAGAGCACTGCATACAGACGCCACTCACTGTCTTCCAGGATGTTAGCAAACTGCACACAGCCCCACTAAGAGTTACTCTGAAAGCATGATGCTGGATGTTAGCCTCCCACACTAATACATGGACTTCTGTCTAACAGCAGTAGTGTCACACACCTGCAACAGTCAGGCCCATTGAAGAGCTTCCTTTGGTCACTGCATGAATAAGGTCCAAACTGGTACTGATAGCAGTCCTGATTGGTAATTGGTACAGGCCTTTCAGTAGGAAGTTAACCACTTACCTTTTGTCTTTCTCTCCCTACCAGTTAACAAACCTCCACCAACAAAGAGAGCTGTCAGTGGGAGGGAGATTTAACTCCTGCCCCTGTTTCTGTCTCTCTCTCTGTTGGCAGGCCTCTACTACCACCAGCAGCAGCTCCTCCTGAGGTCGTCAGTGGTACTGCATCAGTCACCTCCCCCATTTCCGACAACCTGCCTGGAGACACCTCTGACCCCTTCCTTATCCCCCCCCCCCCCAAAAAAAATACCAAGCTACAGCATCCGGTGATCCAGCACCACTCATCTCCTGCCCCTAATGCATGGCACTGCATGGCAACACCGTTTGGTTGTCACCAACACTACCCACCTGCATTCGAGTGACAATGGTCATGAGCATCAGGCTCAGTGGAATTTCATGAGCATGTAAGTCAAACCATAGAGAAGAAAATGAGGGTGAGAACACAGAACTTCAGTTTTTCCACCAAACCTCGCTCCTTTTCTGTCATACCTGAAATGCATATTGTAAAATAGGACAAAAGGGAAATATTACTGTTTTGTGCTGCATGGTTTTGCTAATTATGGTTAGTACATCAGGAGTAAGTATGAGTATAGTAAAGAGTCCCTTTTCATTGATCTTGATGGCAAAATGGAAACTTGTGAAAATATCTCTTTGTGCATAACTTTACCCACAAACCACTGGGAGTTACAAGGATGTTAGATCAGTCCTCTTGCAACATGCAGGCCCAGTGAGGCTGTTTCCCCTCCCTCCCCTGCACCCCCCCAGCCACCTCCATCACCCCGCACCCCCACCCACAATCTCCTGTCAATGGCTCCACCTTTCTTACCTACAGCTTCCAGCCCGTGGGATGAGTTTGTGTTGTGTGCACATATATATGTATATGATACAGAATACATGGTTTAAAGGGTGAAAGTTCAAAGGCTGAAGGAGACATGTGTGGGTGCAATGCTCAGGATGAGCCCAGAACTTTCTGCAAGGAAGCGGCCTAGCTGGTTACTGAAGCTCTCCCCTCATGCCAGCAGCTGATTTCACACCTGCAGTCACCTGTCCTGTAACAGCAAGCTCCACGTAAGACATAATCCTGGAATAGGCCTAATATATAACCAACTTTCCATCCAAGTAGTTTAGAACATGTACTGCTATCACTATATTTAACAGACCTTTGTAGTTGTGATACACATGTTACAAGTACATTAAAATATTAACCGTTTTATATTATGTGATGTATGCAAAGTTATTACAAAAAAAACCAAGACCAATAGACCTTGGAATTTTGCTGACATATGCTAAATATTCTTGTTTTGTTGTTTTTATAACAAATATGACTGATATAAGAAGGTGCTTTGGTTAATATTTTAGCTTCACGACTTCAAATTGTGCGGAAGCTATTGCTTTTTAGTCAATACTATTTGTGATTTAAAAAGTGGTCATTGTTCTTTTTGTAAGGTACGGTTTGTAAAACAACATTTTGGACAAATGTCAGACTTTTAATCAGAGAATTACATGTTAATGTAGTTAAAGTGTTTTAACACAAGTTTTCTTTAAAGTGTTTCCTTCCTCTAGTGTTCTCTTTCCAAGGTGAAAGGATAAATGATTAGCTAATGATCTAGTTTAACATCTCCACCTGATCCCTACAGTATTTGCTTAACCCTATAATATGTAGAAGCAGTTAGCAGTAGATGTTGGACCACAAGTGTTCAGCAGCCGTACTAACAGTATGAACCAGTTAGTAAAAATAACCATGACAACAGTTATGCTGAAAGGTTTATTGGCTACAGTGCAATTCTGTCAGTAAAATTCCCCTCTACAGCTAAACTACCATACAGAAAACAGAATTTCTCTCACCCACATTAATTAATTGATTTTTTACATTTTTTGCTTATTAATACCTTTAGCTGTAAGGCATTTTCTATGAACAGAATATGGTGCTTTGTGTATAGGGCATACAGTATGTATATGTGAATAGCTGTGGGGGTGTGGGTGGGCGATAGTGATATGTGTGTCAGAGAAAAGGAAAAGAAAAACAAAAGGGAAAAAACTATCAGTTATCAATTAGCAAGAAATGTAAAAGAGCAAACGATGAATTAAAATGAAGTTTAAAGTGAAAAAGTAAAAATGCTTTCTATGCGTATATTTAGATATTACAGTCACCAGTATTGTCACTTGGTGCTGAAATCTTATACCTCAGTCCTGTTAAATCAATCAGAACGACATGCTTTCAGTACTCTGGGGCACTGTACTCTGCCAGGCCCCTGACAGTGCATCGGTGTATCTAAACAACATGTTGGAATAGTTCTGGGACTTAATGTCCGCAAAGCATTATCTGATGCCTACAACCCTCAGTGTTGCTGGCTTAACTAGATCACCAGAAGACAAATCAGTACAAACTTCAAATGTAAAATTTCCTAGTGAGAAGCACATTTGAATATTGCCTCGTAGACCTGGATCAATCCACCCTTTTGTGAAAAATCTTTTGAGCTATCTGAGTCTGGCTAGAAGCCCTCCCCTGTCTCGGGTAGAGTGGCCGGCATGGGTGGGATCTTCCTTTTTCACCCCTGCTGGATATCCTGAGGGATAAAGAGCTTCATCCTGCTCAGAGCTCAGTATCCAGTGCTGTTTAAAACAATAGTTTGTACCGATATAGAAAAGACGTCATATGGTACTCATCTTTATGAGGCTCCCGTGGAAGTGTATTACACTATAAATCAGCCTCCACGTGCTGTTCTCCACACAACACCAGAGAATGAATGGATGGGCAAAGGAATGGAAAAGCAGGCCAGGTGCTGCAAGATCAGACCTGGGAAAAAGTATAGGAAAGAGATGAAGTGATGTTAGCATGAGATGCTAGTCAATGGTTCTTTGTAATAGCTGAGAACATAACGGAGGTATGTGAACATATATATGATTCTCTTGGTGGTGGAGAATTACAGAGCCTGAGTGTAACTGGGGCAGGTGGAGGTCCAATTCTGCGCTTGTTCCATGTGTGATGATTTATGTGAACAGATATGTTGCTAGTACAGACTGAGATCAGATCAACACTTTTTTGTCATATTGTTTAAACTCAATTACCACTGTAAATATGATTGCTGTTACTGCTTGTCAATGCTTATGTAAGAATAAAAGCTTTGAAAGGAGACCACTCTCATTCATTAGTGTGGGACGAGAGGCTTATCGCACATGGCTGCATCCCTGAGCTCCCGCTGGATTATATTCTCTCTGTACTGTTACTGTACTGAGAGACCTCAATTCAGGAGTCAGCCTGGGGAGATAATCAAAGCCTATCACTCAGGGCCCTCTAAACCATTATCATTCAGTTATATTCTCTAACTCAATATAAATAAAATTCATAATGGGGTACCTTCTTACCTCCTTTAACCTAGTGTCGCTGCTTGAGAATTTTCCCCTGAAAATATCTGCTCTTATTCCCTGCAAGCTACTGTCATACCAAGGTGTCTAAAGATGACAAGCCGTTTCTCTGTTCTCCAAGAGATACCGTTATGTGTTTTTGTAAGTAGGTCATGGATATAAATAACACTGGAGAAGGATGTGTGTCGGGTACAGATAAATGTGCCCTAGGTGCAGAAATCCTAATTCACTGCGCTTATCATTTTTATGCTGCCTCTGAAGCACCTTCAGAGCAGCCCTGAGAATTTATGTGTAGCATCATTATGCAGCATGACTTCACATTATGCAGGAGAGACGCTCCACTTTGCTGCTGCAGCTGCTTGGCTGGAGCCTGCTGTTTCCAACACACCCCTGTTACACTGTCAGCCAGTTACACATCAGAGGAAACTACGGGAATGCAGTGATTGTTACACACATTACACAACAGACAAAAAGACTGCTTGCTTGAAAAATACCCAGAAACCACAGTAAACGCAACGAAAAATTTGCTCCCATCTGACATAATTTTAGTTTCAACTTGCACTGCAAAATATTTAGACCCCTTATTTCATTCTTAGAGAATATCCCCTTATCACTTTAAATCTATTTCTATATTATATATGTAAGATAATGCTGTCTCCCTTATTCAATGTTTAACTTTTCAGAAAAAAAAGAGTTTTTTTTTCTTTTGAGACATCGTGATTGTATTTAAAAAGAAAAAACATATATGATTCTACCAAATTTGTCTTACAGGCCACCAGTCAACATAAATCATTCAAGTATGAATTTAAATTTGAATATGCAATTAAAGACACTAATTTTCAAATGAAGCAGGTTGCAAATGGTATGTGTATTGAGGGGGAAAACAATTAAAATTGCATTAATTATCATTGAAAATATTATATGCATATAAACATTGCACAAAGCATTGCACATATTACACAACAGACAGGTATCGTACAATTATCAACATGCAAACATTTATTTCTCATTATTTCTATTCACATTATTGAGACAGAATGAGGCTGTTATATTACTGCACAGATGCCGGTAACATAAATAACTATATAAGCCCTTTAGACTTGCATCAAACGAGAATTGTTTAAAATATTATCTTGTTAATACATAGCAAAGACACCAATGCACATTTCCTCAATGTTAGAATAAGTTTAAAAAATAAGCATGGCAACTACACTACTGATAGAAATCTATCCACACACTTGAAATTGAATGTATAGTGATCCATATGTATATTCATTACAGAACAAAATCACCTTCCAAGTGTGAGTAAAGATTTCTCGTGCTTGTTAGACAAAGGACGTTTTTAGCAATGGTATGATCAATTAAGCAATTAAGTCTTAGCACTTTAATAGCTAGTAAAAGCTTGGTTAGAAATAACGGGTAGCTGCTTTAAGCACGCGTATTTCCTGCCTCCCCCCTTCAAATCGGCGTTTTCCGAAGGACACGTCTGCCTCTTGCAATAAGCACCATGGACAGCAACCCCAGGGAGCTCCGTTGCCAAGGAAACCGTGTGCTGCATGCTTCTGCTGACTGCGGGTAATTTTATATTTAGACCGGATATTCAATTTGTCTGCTGGATGGCAGTTACACAGGGCAAGCAGACACCTGCTTCTTAAATAGCATAAACCACTGTAATCATTTAAAATTCTACACAATCAAGGATAACGGTTTACATAAATGTAGATTTTAAGCCTGCGGTGGCTCACTATCAGTATCGGCATGTGCCCACGTCTTTTCACTTGGAACCGTCCAAGTAACAGATTATATATAGTCGTAGTCAAAGCCGTAATAGTAGTAGCAGTAGTTGTTGGGGTTCATTTTATTTTAATCTAAATCCATGAACCTCGCAAGAAAGCGATAGGCCATACTTATGCTAATTCCTTACCACAGTATGTCATCATCAGATGAGCTTTCAAGTTTTCGTTTAATGTTATTTCTAGATAATATTTCATTTATAAATTAAATATTGTTTGTGATTTAATAAGTAAATAATATATTGACCCCGTGACGTCAGGGTTAATATGTCAAGCGTGACTCTTCAGACCTGAATAAATTCTTACTAGCGCCCCACGCCGAAATCATGCAAAAATGGAGGACTGTACAGAAATCGCTTCAGGTAGCCTAAGCTGTATTAATATATGTGCACTGCTATTCTTGCCAAACCATTTAAGAGTGAGACTAAAGTAACCTTACTGGGTAGATTGGGAATTCGAACTACATTTTATCAGGCAATGAACAATCGTTTCTCAGTTGAAGATTGCGTTCAAAAACGAAATGAAGAGTTAGAATATAGAGAGATCCGATATGTTTTACCGTTTAAAAAATTACGGAACATTAACTAAACATCCGGATACAGAACTGTAATGGAGGAACGGGAAATACTCGCGCAAACAAGACGACAAATACAGATGTTCTTCAGATGCATTGCCGTTTGTCACAGGACATGATAAATATCCGGACAGTTTATGGCCATCCTAGGGTAAACCTTTTGTCTTATTTCTGATATAGGGTGTTCATTTAAACTGTGCTGTTACTTGACTGAGAACTGCGGGTTTCCTGGCACGGTGAATTAAGGAAAGCTTAGCTTTTAATCACGTGACATCGCCTGCACGTAGAAGCAGCATTTTAGTAGAATCGCATGGTGTCACTGTTAAACGAAAAAGGGGCTATTTCGGTTCCTCCGGTTGTATGTTAGACGTTTGCTGGGTAGATTAACACGTTTGCTGGGTCGCCCATTACAACAAAATTCGAATTTTATAGTTGTTTGATATTTGTTTAAGATTTTTAAAAAGAAGAAAATGTCATTGCAGTCCACAAATGAAAATTATCAACAGTTTAATCTCCAAACATATCAATGAATGTTCATTTGTTTTCAAGCTGTACTGAAGTACCAGATATTGGGTTGAAATAATGATAAAAATCGACCCCCCCTGCTTTCCCAATGACTAATAAAATGTTTGCATTTATACGATCTAATCCTTTCTGAACATATTTCTGGTCAAACTGTTGTTTCAGGTATAGCAAGACTCGGAATGAGTCCCACATTAGAAAAAGATTCCATGCACAGGCACAATATATGTTCACACTTATATTTGTTTAAGATTTTTAAAAAGAAGAAAATGTCATTGCAGTCCACAAATGAAAATTATCAACAGTTTAATCTCCAAACATATCAATGAATGTTCATTTGTTTTCAAGCTGTACTGAAGTACCAGATATTGGGTTGAAATAATGATAAAAATCGACCCCCCCTGCTTTCCCAATGACTAATAAAATGTTTGCATTTATACGATCTAATCCTTTCTGAACATATTTCTGGTCAAACTGTTGTTTCAGGTATAGCAAGACTCGGAATGAGTCCCACATTAGAAAAAGATTCCATGCACAGGCACAATATATGTTCACACTTATATACTCTTTGATTAGAAGATCTCCTTAAGCATAAAACGGTTCTCCTTTAAGATTCTTCTGAGAACAGTGGTTTGCAGTTTCTGCAAAAGACAAAAAAGCACGATTTTCCCTGTTTAGATATTGTTCAGTGTAATACCTGTTAATGTTTGCCTCATATTCACTAATTATAAGGGCAAAAGACTGTCCTGCACTGTGCTAGGGTGATATTTACTGGTGGCACACACCTATCTGTACTAGAAGGCCGGTAACTGAGTTGTTCCCTACTCTGTCACAGGGAGGTGCTATAGCTGAAATACCAGCAATAGGTGGTTAGAGTGGAAAACCTGGAAATCCTTCATCCATAATTTTATGCAATTCCTTAGCACTTTATGGATAATGTATGCATAGCTTTATTGATGGACATTATAGAACTTAAATAATATTAAAACTGCTTATGCAAGTTTGAAGTACTGTCCATCCATGTCCCCTACCCGCTTGTCCTATGCAGGGTTACTGGTTGCCAGGAATCTAACCCAGAGGCTACAAGTGCAAGGCAGGGCATGACCCAGCCTAGCGCTAATTAATACGGTTTCTCCGTTTTAGTTAGATTGGACCACAGTGTGTCACATTTGTTCCATAACATCAAATATGTGCAAGGCATTAATGCAAATCCCCCTCCTTCTATCCACAGCCCCCCATTGTCAAGTTCCTGCTATACTAACTGAATTGTAATCAGCCCATCAAGATAAGATTAGATTAGTACATTGTAAAATGCAGTTGCATAATAAGCTGGTTAATTCATTTTCATATCAGCATACTAAACGGGTAATATGCTATTCAATCTGTTTCAATTTTGTATGCTTCAGGCTGTAGGCCTATATTCTTTACACATTCAAAGCCTTCAATTTTAATGTCCATTACTGACGAAAAGGTTGAAAAATGGACACTGGTTATACTTTTTCTTCAAATGATTCTTCCATCATTAGTTGGTTGTCACAAAATACTCATTAATTTGCCAATGACGCTGGCACCTCATGTGAATATTCTTTTCCTAGTACTGTGGACTTTTCTCATTCACTAGCCATTGGGATGGATTGTCTATACTATGTTTGAGGAGGTAAAATTGGGCACATCAGTGGAAAACAGACATTAACCTTAGTGTTAGGGAGCCGGAGGCTTGTGGCTTTTGGATTATTTCTGGGTCTAACGAGCAGTATTTTGGGGTTATTCTGGAGTCATGGGCATTGTTCATGAAAGACTGACTCGACAAAGATGATATTTATCCAGATGCAGCCTCTTGCTCCATCCATTTAAAGACTGTAGTGAACAATCCGCTATAACTATATAACGGTGTAGTTGCAGAAAGAAACGGTGAAGTCCAGACTCATTTCAGACAACGACCAACAAAGAAGAAAAGTTTTCTCCAGTTTTAAAATCTTTATTTGCTCATTGTCACTGTGTCAATGACAGTAATAATTTTTATTAAGTCTTGCAAGTTTAATAGCTGCAGGACAGACAGTGGTTTTGGCCAGTACAGTTCCCCTGATGGGAGCTGGTCTTCTTCTAAATCAGCTCAGCAGTGTGACGTTTGTTTTAGCACAGATGCACTGAAGAGTTGCTGAACTCGGCTTCTGCCTGTGGATCTGGTTCTGATCAGCATTAATGGAGCTGACACTTTGAAACAGACATGAACGCTGCCTAAGAGCAAAAAGGTAAGAGCAATTTTCCATGCTTCATTTATATTCTATACAGTGCTTCAAGTGGGCTGGTACTCACCAGTACACAGTACCAACATCTCTTCAGTTTTCTATTAAGAGTACTGGTACCTCTCACAATCTGCAGGTTCTGAATAATAAGGGGAATACCAGCACCTGGTACTCAATAACAAGGGGAATACCAGCACCTGGTACTGAATAACAAGGGGAATACCAGCACCTGGTACTGAATAACAAGGGGAGTACCAGCACCTGGTACTCAATAACAAGGGGAATACCGGCACCTGGTACTGAATAACAAGGGGAGTACCAACACCTGTTTTCCCCCACTTCAAGCACTGGTTCTATGTAAGTAATTCAATAATTTATGCTTTATGCACTATTTTAAATCAAATCATATTTCATAGAACTATTTTGGAATAATTGTAATGATGTGTGAGTATTCCAAGCTATCAGTGTGCTGAATCATTTTGCTGTATTCGCAGTTTAAATACTGCGGCTTGTTGCTTGATGTGATTACTTGAGAAGTAATCCAGAATAGTTGTAAATGCTCATTAAGTGTTAAATGGAATTTCATCCAACTTGACATACAAGTGAGGATGAAAGAGCAAATGGAGTTAAGGGCCTTGAGCCCAGCAGTAACATAGCTTTACCAGTCGCAGGTACAGAGAGTCCTGACCTGCACAACCACACACCACCTTATAACGTAACAGATAAACTAAAATAACCATGATATAACCCTAAATAAACCTAATGACTTGATTGAAGAAAATTACAAAATTAATAAAGAGTTCCAAAAACTTTTTCCCAGAGGGATTTTAGGACAATCTGTTAGATTGTTTTCAAGTTAACGTTCTTGAGCTGTATTTGCAGTTAGCTTTAAATTTATCAGCAGAATGTTGTGAAAAGGGGCCTATCCTCAGAGTAACTATGGGAGAGGAAATAGGAATAGAAAATAAAACAATACATAGAAAATATTATATATCATCTGTTTTATCAATACACGATTACAAAAGAATATAATGCTACGTTTCGCAAATACTGCAGAATACGAAAACCCTGTAATTCAAAGATTGCACAGAAAATGTGCAATATGTAATGTTCCACAAGATGTCTCCGCTGACCGCCATAGACAAACACTAGGCTCCACCCCTAGTAAATGTGGGGCTTTGTTATAAGACACAAGGACGAAAGAAATGACATATTGAATACTATTCGGAACCCCATTTCGGATCCAGAATGCTTGTTTGGAAGGAGCAGAAAATATAAAAAACGTATTTTGGCGCTTCTGTGGATGGGAAAATGCGTCATATCGACAAGACGAAAACCGAGAGGACGTTTTGTATGCTGCTGTTTCTGCTCCGTTTCTTGGAGGATGTTTCTGCACAACTTACCTATTCGGTTTCAGAAGAAATAGAGCCCGGAACATTTGTGGGGAATATCGCCAAGAGTCTAAATATCAACGTACAGGAGCTTCAGTCACGTATGTTTCAGATTGTCACCGGCTCCAAGACAAACTATTTTGAGGTAAATTTAGATGATGGGGTTATATTTGTTAAAGACAGAATAGACAGGGAAGTGCTCTGTTCAAATGCCATTAAATGCATTCTTAATGTGGAAGCTATAATGAATAATCCTTTAAAATTTTATCGTTTAGAAATTAATGTCGTGGATGTTAATGATAATTCACCATCATTTACATCTGAATTACAATCAATAAACATTGCCGAGAGCACCTTACCTGGGGTAAGATTTCCATTAGGTGGGGCACAGGATGCAGACGTTGGGAAAAACGCGATTAAAACATACAAGCTTAGCCCCAACGAGCATTTTTCTCTAGCGTTGCAGTCTATTGGAGAGCAGAGTGAATCTATTGACTTGGTCCTGCAGAAAGCTTTAGACCGAGAGAAACAGTCCGTGATACACCTCCTGCTAACTGCTATAGATGGTGGGACCCCCGCTAGATCTGGTACATCGGAGATTATTGTTAATGTTCTAGACAATAATGACAACAGTCCAATATTTAGCAGCTCTTTGTATAAAACAAAGATTACGGAAAATGTAGCACCTGGAACATCTGTAATCATGTTAAATGCAACAGATTTAGATGACGGGGCAAACAGTGAGATTGTGTACTCCTTCAGTAAACACGAGCAAGGCCAAATTTCGGATATTTTTCATATTGATCCTCACACAGGACTTATAACCGTTAAAGGAGATATTGATTATGAACTAAAAAATGCATTTGATATCCGCGTTCAAGCTAAAGATAAAGGCCAGCCTCCAATGGGCGCGCACTGTAAAGTGCTAGTTGAGGTGCTGGATCTTAACGACAATTCGCCGGTAATTACAGTGACATCACTTTTAAACACAGTTCCAGAAAATGCGAAAGTGGGTACTGCAATAGCTCTTGTGGAGGTCCACGACAAAGATGATGGTCAGAATGGAGTTGTGAATTGCAAATTATATGGAAATATACCGTTCAAATTACAAGCGAACTACAAGAATTACTACTCTCTTGAAATTGAGCGGACTCTGGACAGAGAGAGCGCTTCTCAGTACAACGTCACCATTATAGCTACGGATGAGGGGAGCCCGTCTCTATCCAGCACCAGCGTTATTACTGTACAAGTTTCCGATATAAATGACAACGCGCCACAGTTTTCTAAGCCAGATTTAGATGTTTATTTAAAGGAAAACAGTCCGGTTGGATCACTTATACAAACCGTGACCGCGTTTGATGCTGATGCAAATGAAAATGCGCACGTTACATATTCTTTAATGGACGGTACCAGCAAAGGAGC
>JAODLD010000002.1:2832569-2845472 GCA_026781065.1 Mormyrops boulengeri
ACTCAGCAGTATGACGTGTGTTTTAGTTCAGATACACTGAAGAGTGATGTAGTAGTTTTCCCAGCGGGTTGTCCGCCGCCAGACGCAGATCTTATCAGCATTAACGAAGTCGACAGTTTCAGACAGAATCAAACATTACCACGGAGTGACAAGGTAAGAATATATAACGTTTCATTTTCATATTGAAATGGTTCATAGTTTTTCTATGTGCCTTTTTTCATTTCTTTTTTTTTTTGCATTCAACGAGCATTATTTCCTATCTGTGGTGGTTTTCATCTACAACGTATGAACAGTGTAACAATTGTCGTCGGACAGTCCACAAAATTCAGAGCTTTAGAAAGGGCATTCTACTGTACGTGTTCTTTGAGCTTGATTTATTGATAGATGAAAGCATGTTCCCATTAAATACTTACAATAACAAACCACTTTAAGATTTTAAGAGTTTCTTCGGTACTTGCTGATGGGTGCAATCCTGCGGAGCAGGCCTGGATTGAGACACGATAAGTTTTGTTGAGTCAGGCAAGGGGTCCCTCATGACGACATTTGCTGAGAAATAAAATTTGCCAACCCGAGGCGTGGGGGTCACCATGTCCCCAATGGCCCAACGGGAAAATGCCTGGTATTCCAGATGGCCAGTCCAGCCCTGTTAGTTGGCAAGTTTTCCTAGATTTGCAAACTTCCTTTGTGCTTTCGCTAGTAAACAAGGAAATCTCAGCTTTTTGTTCAGTATTCAAATTTTTAAAGAAATAAACATTCCTATTACATTATAAAATCATTTTCATATTATATTATGATAATAATTAATATTTAAACAAAACCACAGGTCTATTATTGTATAACCAAAGCCACCAGTGTGAAGATTTACCGTCCTGTGTTTTCTTTCTTATAAAATGCTGACCTGCACGCATTCATAACCAATGGATCGGTCTTGTATTTTCACTTTTTGATTTTTTTTTTATTTGAATATTTAAGTTTCTTTTAGTGTGCAAAAGTGTCAAGTGCATTTTCCATCAAAGACTTATTCTAATGAGGCAATTTAACTGGTAGCATAATGCAGAAAATTCTAATGCTATGAAATCCTGTTCGTTGATTGACCTGCTTGAGTTTAATAGGCCTAATATAACAAAGTCACGGTGTCAGCTTATTAAGTATATTGATCTTAATAACGTGAAACTGCAAAAGTATTTCTGGGATCAGACAGAATTTTATTGTTTAAGATGCTGGGATGCGTTGGCTGTATATGTTTTTCCGTGACGGTACGAGTTAGTTTGTCTAGGCAGGACCACAAGGTGTCTCTGCTGACCGCCTCAAAATGGTACCGTGATTCGTGCTGTTCAGGCTCCTCCTCATTTTCATGGGCAAGCTGGTTACGCAGCGCTTTGTTAGAGAAAGACAGGACGTGAAACTGCAGTGGATGATAGAAGATAAAATTTCCGGTTGACTGAGTATTTTTTCTTTTTAAACTGCTCAGTGTGGATTACAGGTATCACAAATGGACTCTGTGTTATTCTACTGGTGACGGAATAATGATTTTTATTAGCAGGAAAAAGTCGGTTAAGTGGATTGGTCTGATGCTGCTACTGCTGTGTTTCGTGAAGGATGTCACTGGACAGCTAATATATTCGGTTTTGGAAGAGGTAGAACCAGGAACCACTGTGGGGAATATCGCCAAAAATCTAAATATCAACATTCAGGAGCTTCAGTCCCGTATGTTTCAAATTGTGACCGGTTCCAAGACAAAGTATTTTGAGGTAAATTTAGACACTGGCCTTTTGTATGTTAATGAGAGAATAGACAGGGAAGTGATATGTCCGAATACCTTGAAATGCATCGTAAATTTGGAAGCTATTATTTACAATCCTCTGAAAGTTTATCATGTGGAAATAAATATATTGGATGTTAATGATAATTCGCCGTTATTTAGAGATGATTTGCAGTCAATAAATATTGCAGAGAGCACCCTACCCGGTGTAAGATTTCCTTTACTAGGAGCGTACGATCCGGATGTTGAGAAACACGGGATTAAAACGTACAAGCTGAGTCCCAATGATCATTTCTCTCTTGCGTTGCATTCCCGGGTAGAACAGAGTATGTCTCCTGAGTTAGTGTTACAGAAACCTCTAGACCGAGAAAAACAATCTGAGATCCAGCTACTTCTAACTGCTGTTGATGGTGGAACTCCGCCGAGATCTGGTACATCAGAGATTATCATTAATGTCCTAGACAATAATGATAACGCGCCTTTGTTTAGCAATTCATTATATAAAGCTCAGATATACGAAAATATTCCCGCTGGGACCTCCGTAATCACGTTAAATGCGACAGACTTAGATGACGGGACAAACAGTGAAATTGTTTACTCTTTCAGTAAACAGGAGCAGGCCCAGATTTTACACATTTTCCATGTTGACCCTGAGACTGGAATTATTACAGTTAAAGGGAATATTGATTATGAGCTGAATAACGCTTTTGAAATCCGTGCAGAAGCGCATGACAAAGGCCAGCCTCCAATGGCTGCGCACTGTAAAGTGTTAGTTGAAGTGATTGATGTTAACGACAATTCTCCGGAAATTATAGTGAAACCACTTTTAAACACAGTTCAAGAAAATGCGAAAGTGGGTACTGCAATAGCTCTTGTGGAAATCCTTGATAAAGATGGTGGCCAGAATGGTGTTGTGCATTTCAAGATCTCTGGAGAAGTACCTTTTAAACTACAAACAAACTATAAGAAGTACTATTCTTTAGAAGTGGACCGGCATCTGGACAGAGAGAGCGCTTCTGAGTACAACGTCACCATTATAGCGACGGATGAGGGGAGCCCGCCTCTATCCAGCACCAGCGTTATTACTGTACATGTTTCTGACGAAAATGACAACGCGCCACAGTTTTCTAAGCCAGAGTTAGATGTTTATTTGAAGGAAAACAGTCCGGTTGGATCACTTATACAAACAGTGACCGCGTTTGATGCTGATGCAAATGAAAATGCGCACGTTACATATTCTTTAATGGACGGTACCAGCAAAGGAGCCCCTGTCTCCACCATGATAAACATAAACTCTGTTACTGGGAGTATATACAGCTTGCAGGCTTTTGACTATGAAGATATGAAAATTTTCCAGTTTCTTGTTGTGGCGACGGACTCTGGTGTCCCTCCACTAAGCAGTACAGTTACTATTAACCTTTTTATCCTGGATGAGAATGACAACAGCCCTGGGATTCTTCCACCCTATTCTGACCAGGACTCCGTTCACACGGAAAGCATTCCCTACTCTGCTGAAGCGGGTTACTTCGTGGCCAAGATCAGGGCTGTGGATGCGGATTCTGGATATAATGCTCTGATTTCTTTTCACATTGCAGAACCCAAAGGAACCAGCCTATTCAGAATTGGTACGAGTACCGGGGAAATAAGAACTAAAAGGAGAATGAGTGACAATGACTTACGGACCCACCCGCTGGTCATTTTGGTCTCTGATAACGGAGATCCTTCTCTTTCGTCCACAGTGTCTATTGACATTGTTGTTGCTGAAAGTAACGGGGATATAAAGACTCAGTTCAAAGAAAGACCGCTGAAAGAGGATCAGTTTTCCAGTTTACACTTATATCTGCTCATCGCCATTGTGTCAGTTTCTGTGATATTTTTACTCAGCATCTTCAGTCTAATAGCACTGAAGTGTCACAGGACAGACGACTCTTTCGGCAGATACAGCACCCCAGCGATCACCGCACACCCCGACGGAAGCTGGTCTTACTCTAAATCCACTCAGCAGTATGACGTGTGTTTTAGTTCAGATACACTGAAGAGTGATGTAGTAGTTTTCCCAGCGGGTTGTCCGCCCCTAGATGCAGATCTAATCAGCATTAGCGAAGTGGACACTTTTAAACAGAATCAAACGTTACCAAAAAGCGAAAAGGTAAGAATACAGTTTTTTACATTAATATGGACTGTATATATTTGCACGGTGCATATATGTTTTCGTTTTCTGCAGTCAGCGAAAATATATTTTTGTATCTCTTGGAAATCAATAAATTTATTGAATATTGGCAAGTTGCGCAACATCTATCTATCTATCTATCTATCTATCTATCTATCTATCTATCTATCTATCTATCTATCTATCTATCAGTTAGTATCATTTCTTCGTACTTTTAATTTAGAAAACATGAAAATAGCTAAGCTACTTGCGGCACCACAGTAGCCTATTGTAAGCAAATTTTCCACAGATTCTGAAACCTTCTGTGTTCCTTTATAGGTTCCCCTGTCTTCATCTGTTCTATACATCTCCTGTATTATGTTGTTTTTACTCATATTGTGGTAGATCAGCTGCCACCAGTATACCAAGATTTGTTGCCCGTGTGTTTTCTCTTTTACAAAGTCAACCCGAATATATTTATAACCGAGGTTTAAGTATTTTTTTCCCGATATCATAATTGTATATTCAGAATCTGAATTTATCGTTGTATTTATTGAATTTATTGTTTTATTTATCGTCCTAATTTAGCTATGAATAAAAGAGGGCAGATTTGCGAATGTGCAATTGGAACATGCCCCTACCAATATTTTAAGAGTAGCGTGTGTGTGTGTGTGTGTTTAGGGGGTTGGGCCTGATTTCGTCCAGCAATGTTGTGACCAAGCATACATTTAGGTATCGATAACAAAAGCTTACATTTGCGAACATGTCCCTACCAATATTTTAAGAGGACCGCGTGTGATTATGTGTTTGTGTGTGTGTTGTTTTGGGGGTGGGTTCGGGCCTGATTTGGTCCCTAGCAATGCTGAGAACAAAGCTACGCCCATGATGTATAATGTCAGTTCTGTGCGTGTCCCATTCTGCTAGGTTGTATTTTTAATTAAACGTAACTGTGTCTGATGTGATGGATGTAATGGAAATTTTGCCTGAATACCAGCAACATTTCTTACAGTGGGCATACACGTAACATGTACTTCGCTAACCTTTATTTTGCCCAACATGCGATCATTTAACGGTTGGTAGAACGCAGGTCATTTCAGTGTTATAAAACATATCGAGCTGTTTCAGTGATATAAGTTTACCACTCGTGACAATCTTACGTCTGCTACTTTTTAATATATACGGAACTAAAGTCATATGGGTAACACTTGACGAGGCACCAAAACTTAGTAATAACTCGGTTACCATTGAAGTACAAATTATGAACAAATATATTTGAGATAAAAGATGCGTCACGATTCATTAATGATGAACAAACATGAGATCAGTATTTCACTTGTGCTATTCATTACTTGTCTCTTCAGTAGTTCTCAAAGGTTTACAGAATTAACAGATACAGTAACAAATATAGTAACTGCTTGGGATAAAACACGCGTCACGATTCAAGACTGAGTTAACATGAGATAGTATGTAACTAAAACTTAGTTTGCAGTTAATTAACACGTAAGCAACAGTATAATATATCTGTTATTTGTGCCCCGTCAAGTAAAGTGTTACCGTAATATGAAACGACGCATGTTTTTTTCGGAACTACACATAATATTGTCGTTTGAGATTCTGGAATTCATTGGCGGTATAAATACTGGCGAAACAGTGAAAGTCAGTTTGTCCAGATATGGCCACATGGTGTCTCTGCTGACCGCCTCAAAAAGATACCACATTTCCTGTTGTCGAACGCGTCCAAGCTCCTCCTCATTTCCATGGGCGAGCTGGTAATGCGAGGCTTTGTTAGAGAATCAGTGGACGTGAATATGAAGGAGAAGGCAGACGGTTAAATATCCGAATGAAGTAGTATTTTTCCTTTTAAACTGCTCTGTGTGGATTACAAATATTACACGTGATTTCTATTTTAATCCTGTATAGTAACGGAACAATGGATTTTATCGCCAGGAAAAAATCTGCCAAGGTAATACGTCTGATGCTTCTGCTGTGTTTCGTGGAGGACGTCACTGGACAGCTAACATACTCAGTTTCGGAAGAAGTAGAACCGGGAACCGCAGTGGGTAATATCGCCAAAAACCTAAATATGAACTTACAGGAGCTGCAGTCACGTATGTTTCAAATTGTTACCGGCTCCAAGACAAAGTATTTTGAGGTAAATTTAGACACTGGCCTTTTGTATGTCATTGACAGAATAGACAGAGAGGTAATTTGTCCAAATACCTTGAAATGCATCGTTAATTTGGAAGCTATCATTCATGATCCTTTGAAAATGTATCGTGTTGAAATAAATATTTTGGATATTAATGATAATTCACCATCATTTCGAGCTGAATCGCAATCAATAAATATTGCAGAGAGCACCTTACCCGGGGTTAGATTTTCTTTACGTGGGGCGTACGATCCGGATGTTGGGAAAAACGCGATTAAAACGTACAAGCTGAGCCCCAATGAGCATTTCTCACTAACATTACACTCCAGGAGTGAACAGAGTGTATCTGCTGAGTTGGTGTTACAGAAGCCTCTGGACCGAGAGAAACAATCTGTGATTCAGCTGCTTTTAACTGCTGTAGACGGCGGGACTCCGCCGAGATCTGGTACATCAGAAATTATCATTAATGTTCTGGATATTAACGATAATACTCCAGCATTTAGCAGCTCATTGTATAAAGCCCGGATTTCAGAAAATGTTCCAATAGGAACTCCTCTTATTACACTGAATGCAACCGACTTGGATGACGGAATAAACAGTGAAATTGTGTTCTCCTTCAGTGAAGATGAGCAGGACCAAATATTAGACGTTTTCCATATTGACCCACAGACTGGAACTATTACAGTTAAAGGACATATTGATTATGAGCTGAACAACAATTTTGAAATCCATGCAGAGGCGCATGACAAAGGCCAGCCTCCAATGTCCACGCACTGTAAAGTGCTTGTTGAAGTGATTGATGTTAACGACAATTCTCCGGAAATAACAGTCACATCACTTTTAAACACAGTTCAAGAAAATGCGAAAGTGGGTACTGCAATAGCTCTTGTGGAAGTCCAGGATAAAGATAGTGGTCAGAATGGCGTTGTGAATTGCAAAATAGCTGTAGAGGTGCCGTTTAAATTACAGTCAAACTATAAGAATTATTATTCTTTAGAAGTGGACGGGCCTCTGGACAGAGAGAGCGTTTCTCAGTACAACGTCACGATTATAGCGACGGATGAGGGGAGCCCGCCTCTATCCAGCACCAGCGTTATTACTGTACAGGTTTCCGATATAAATGACAACGCGCCACAGTTTTCTAAGCCAGAGTTAGATGTTTATTTAAAGGAAAACAGTCCGGTTGGATCACTTATACAAACAGTGACGGCGATTGATGCTGATGCAAATGAAAATGCGCACGTTACATATTCTTTAATGGACGGTACCAGCAAAGGAGCCCCTGTCTCCACCATGATAAACATAAACTCTGTTACTGGGAGTATATACAGCTTGCAGGCTTTTAACTATGAAGATATCAAAATTTTGCAGTTTCGAGTCCTGGCAACAGACTCTGGTGTCCCTCCACTAAGCAGTACAGTGACTATTAACGTTTTTATCCTGGATGAGAATGACAACAGCCCTGGGATTCTTCCACCCTATTCTGACCAGGGCTCCGTTCACACGGAAAGCATTCCCTACTCTGCGGAAGCGGGTTACTTTGTGGCCAAGATCAGGGCTGTGGATGCCGATTCTGGATATAATGCTCTTATTTCTTTTCACATTGCGGAACCCAAAGGAACCAACTTATTCAGAATTGGTACCAGTACCGGGGAAATAAGAACTAAAAGGAGAATGAGTGACAATGACTTACGGACCCACCCGCTGGTCATTTTGGTCTCTGATAACGGAGATCCTTCTCTTTCGTCCACAGTATCTATTGATGTTGTTGTTGTTGAAAATAATGGGGATATAAAGACTCAGTTCAAAGAAAGACCACTGAAAGAGGATAATTTTTCCAGTTTACACTTATATCTGCTCATCGCCATTGTATCAGTTTCTGTGATATTTTTACTCAGCATCTTCAGTCTAATAGCACTGAAGTGTCACAGGACAGACGACTCTTTCGGCAGATACAGCACCCCAGCGATCACCGCACACCCCGACGGAAGCTGGTCTTACTCTAAATCCACTCAGCAGTATGACGTGTGTTTTAGTTCAGACACCCTGAAGAGTGATGTAGTAGTTTTCCCAGCGGGTTGTCCGCCCCTAGATGCAGATCTAATCAGCATTAGCGAAGTCGACACTTTAAAACAGAATCAAACGTTACCAAAAAGCGAAAAGGTAAGAATACAGTTTTTTTTACATTAATATGGACTGTATATATTTGCATGGTGCATATATGTTTTCGTTTTCTGCAGTCAGCGAAAAATTATTTTTGTGACTCAATCAATTTATTGAATATGGCCAAGTTGTGGAATGTCTGTCTGTCTATCTATCTATCTATCTATCTATCTATCTATCCTTTCGTACTTTTATTTAGAATAATTGAAAATAACTTTTTACTACTTGCTGAACTCTTATCTGCTACCTGGCGCAGTGGCTTATCGTAAGCATATTTTCACATATTTTGAAACCTTCTTTGTACTTTTGGAAGTTTGGAAACTTAATTTTCCTCTTTTCATCTGTTCTGTATACAGTACTTTGAAAAGTCTTAGGCAGTCAAAGGATATGTTCAAACCTATTTATCTGGGTAGTAAATGTATATATGTGCTCGAAGCAAAAACACACATTAACATTACAATATACACTCTAAAAATGGTTGGAGGGGATATTAAGTAACGCTTAAAATAAAGATGTTTCTCTACATAACACTTTACATTTGTTACATGTTCCCATCATAGTCAGCTAACAACTTATCAAAGTTGGTCAAAATAAAAACTAAAGAACACCCTCTCAACTGAGTTATATATGTATTTTGAACAAATATTTTTGTTCTCACCTGTCATCTGGAAAAAGTTACTGCAACCTCTGGAAGTTTAATCTGCGCAGAAACTTTGGGGGCTTATCTATACCACACCATGTACCATACTGTTGATACGGTACTTTCAGATCTTTCCCTATTCCATTCTCTTATAATTTCCGTACACAATTTAAACTATGAAAAAGTCTGATCTTAATCTAACTGACTAGCGATTTAAGAATTCCATGTGCATAAAATTAATGTTAGTTTTAGTATCACACATCTTCCAGAGATGCGCTGAGCATGCTGGGACATTGTATATGCCCCTTTTTTGATAATGTTAATATTTGTTGTATTTCTCAATTGTCATGTGTGTGTGTGCCCATGTTTTACATAAACATTTTCCGATACTCGCATGTCTTTAGCGTTGTATAAATTACCCACCGTTTGTGTACTTCACAGTCCAGCATCAGACTTCCCCGTGTTGCTGTCTTAATTGCTGTGTGGGCCTTGTTGGGTTTCTGTCCTGGCTTTATTATTAACTCAATAAAAACATCTTGCTTTTTCGTACCAGTTCGTCTTACAGTTATTTAGTTCCACAATCGGTTTGTACAATCGTTAAAAAAAAACGGAATTTTTGGGTACTTGATTTGGGGGAGAATGGTCTTAAGATGACATTAAATTAAAGATAGTAGAGTTTAAATAAGGAAGACGTAATTTCCATTCAAAAGTTGTAAAGATAGAAATTATTTTAACTTAATTAGATTTGTAGAAGTAAAGACAAATAGTTTGGCTGTACCTAAATGTTTACAGTAGTCTAACTTTAAAATACTCATATAGTCTATTCAATAATTGAAACCGGAATAACTTTAAAACAGCGTGCAAGTTAACTTTATTTGTAAGTTGAGCCAACGAATTCTTTAATGTATGCAAATTAACAATAACGCAATAGAAACAACCAGATTTTTTTCTGTTCTCCAAAAATTACTTGTATGAAAACCTAAACCTTCAGTTCCCAAACCTCTCTCCAGTTGCAGCTCAGCCATTGCATGTATTTATAAAATTTCACCACAAGCTCATTTAATCAATTAATTGAATTAATTTGAAAAGGTCGGTGGCGTACTGATTCGCTATACGAGGTGTGCTGGTGGCTGAGACGAAAAATGCATTGGTATATTGGACGGTTCCTGCAAACACTGGTGTAACTTTAGGAGAGGTTTTGAAATGGCTAAGCTGATACACCTTGAGAGACATAATATCATAGTTTTACATCAACATGAACATAATTTAAATATCATTTTCTCTGACTGCATAAGACTTTTGCACAATACTGCATTATAATGGTTTTAAAGATGCCGTGGTACAGATCAGCTGCCACCAGTACCAAGATTTATTGCCCCTGTGTTTTCTCTGTTTTATAGTTAACCTGACTATACGTTTATAACCAAGGTTTAAGTGCTTTTTTTTCCTGATATCATAATTTTTATACATATACTAAATTTATTGTTTTATTTATTGAATATTTTGTTTTATTTATTGACCTCATTTTGGGCTATAACATTTCTCATGAAATAGTTTGGTGCCGTATTTAGGTATGTATAACAAGAACGTAGATTTGCGAACGTCCCTACAAATATTTTAAGACGACCGCGGTTTTGGGATGTGTTCGGGCCGGATTGGGTCCCTATAGCAATGCTGAGACCTAACCTACGCCCTTAACATATTATAAGTTATGTGCGTGTCCCTTTCTGTCAGGTTTTATTTTTACTATTTCAGTGTTACAAAACATATTGAGCTGTTTTAGTTACTTAAATTTAACAATCGTGACAATGATATATGTTCTGCTATTTTACATACGGGACTAAAGCCATATAGGTAACAGTTTACTTGACGGGGCGCAAATAATAACTCAGATACTACTAAAGTACAAATTATGAACAAATCATAAACAAATGTAGTTGCTATTTGAGATAAAAGATGCGTTACGGTTCATCAATGATGAACAAACATGAGATCAGTTTTTCTCTTTATGTGTTATTCTTTACTTGTTCCGTCAGTAGTTCACAAAGGTTTACAGAATTAACAGATATAGTAATAGGCCTAAATATAGTAACTTATAGCGGTGAAAGATGCATCCTGATTCATTAATGATGAACAAATACGAGATCAGTATTTAACTTGTGTTATTCATAACTTGTTCCTTCAGTAGTAATTGTCGGTATAAGTACTGGCGAAACAGTAAGAATCACTTTGTCCAGATATGGCCACATGGTGTCTCTGCTGACCGCTTCAAAAAGATACCACATTTCCTGTTGTCGAACGCGTCCAAGCTCCTCCTCATTTCCATGGGCGAGCTGGTTATTCGAGGCTTTGTTAGAGAATTAGTGGACGTGAATCTGCAGGGGAAGGCAGAACGTTACATTTCCGAATGAACTAGTATTTTTCCTTTTAAACTGCTCTGTGTGGATTACAAATATTACAGATGATCTGTGTGTTGATGCTGTTGTAAGGGAATAATGATTTTTGTCGCCAGGGAAAAGACAGTTAAAATAATTCGTCTGATTCTGTTCCTGCTGTGTGTCGTGGAAGATGCTACTGGACAGCTAACATATTCGGTTTCGGAAGAGGTAGAACCGGGAACCACTGTGGGGAATCTCGCCAAAAACCTAAATATCAACGTACAGGAGCTGCAGTCACGTATGTTTCAAATTGTCACCGGCTCCAAGACAAAGTATTTTGAGGTAAATTTAGGCACTGGCCTTTTATACGTTAACGACAGAATAGACCGAGAAGTCGTTTGCCCAGCTACTATCAAATGCATTGTGAATATGGAAGCTATCATTCATAATCCTTTGAAAGTTTATCGTGTGGAAATAAATATTTTGGATATTAATGATAATTCACCATCATTTCGAGCTGATTCGCAATCAATAAATATTGCAGAGAGCACCTTACCCGGGGTTAGATTTTCTTTACGTGGGGCGTACGATCCGGATGTTGGGAAAAACGCGATTAAAACGTACAAGCTGAGTCCCAATGAACACTTCTCACTAACGTCGCAATCTGTTGGAGAACAGAGTGAATCTATTGAATTGGTGCTGCAGAAAGCTTTAGACCGAGAGAAACAATCTGAGATCCAGCTACTTCTAACTGCTATTGATGGTGGGTCTCCGCCGAGATCTGGTACATCGGAAATTATTATTAATGTCTTAGATAATAATGATAACACGCCAGTGTTTGCCAACTCATTATATAAAGCTCAAATAATGGAAAACATTCCCGCTGGAACCGCTGTAATCACACTAAACGCAACCGACTTGGATTACGGGACAAACAGCGAACTTGTGTACTCCTTTAGTAAAGATGAGGTGGACCAAATCTTATACATTTTCCATATTGACCCAGAGACTGGCATTATTACAGTTAAAGGAAATATTGATTATGAGGTGAACAACGCTTTTGAAATCCGCGCAGAAGTGCGTGACAAAGGCCAGCCTCCAATGGCCACACACTGTAAAGTGCTAGTTGAGGTGCTGGATCTAAACGATAATTCTCCGGAAATTAAAGTGACACCACTTTTAAACACAGCTCCAGAAAATGCGAAAGTGGGTACTGCAATAGCTCTTGTAGAGGTCCATGATAAAGATAGTGGACATAATGGCGCTGTGAATTGTAAATTATTTGGAGAAGTACCGTTTAAATTACAATCAAACTATAAGAATTACTATTCTTTAGAAGTGGACGGACTGTTGGACAGAGAGAGCGCTTCTCAGTACAACATCACCATCGTAGCTACGGATGAGGGGAGCCCGCCTCTATCCAGCAGCAGCGTTTTTGTGATACAGGTCTCTGACGTAAATGACAACGCGCCACAGTTTTCCCAACCAGCGTTTAATGTTTATCTGAATGAAAACAGTCCGGTTGGATCACTTATACAAACGGTGACGGCGTTTGATGCTGATGCAAATGAAAATGCGCACGTTGCATATTCTTTAATGGACGGTACCAGCAAAGGAGCCCCTGTCTCCACCATGATAAACATAAACTCTGTTACTGGGAGT
>JAODLD010000002.1:2859155-2875419 GCA_026781065.1 Mormyrops boulengeri
TTCAGATACACTGAAGAGTGATGTAGTAGTTTTCCCAGCGGGTTGTCCGCCCCTAGATGCAGATCTAATCAGCATTAATGAAGTCGACAATTTCAAACAAAATCAAACATTACCCAAAAGTGAAAAGGTAAGAATATAATTTTTACTTTTTATAATAAAATGGACTGTTTTGCCCTATGTGCTATATGTATATTTAAGTACTGTTTTTCAGTTCTTGAAAAAGAATCAGTTGGAAACATGTGTAACAGGTGGCAACTGGTTTTGACGTGACACGCGTTTTCATTCGGCCTCTGTCACGGCCTGTGGAAGCAGTGTGTGGCTAAGGGGGCTTAGGCACTGTTTATAATCGGAAAATTCACGGTTTGAATCTTGTGTCTGGTATACGATTGCTGCTGTTGGGTCCATGACTAAGGCCCTAAATCCCCGCTGCTCCAGCACTGGTGGACACTTGCTGCCCTTTTAACCCCCAATCTTGTTCGCATCTGTTTATGTAATTTATAGCCTTTTATTTTATTGGCCAATAACGTGTCACCGTCGTGGCAATTTGTGTGTAGGTTAGCTTTGGGATTAATATATACAATTAATGTAATTTACAAATGTTAACATTTTTCATGAATCCAGGCAGTTTTTAACCATACATTGGCTCTGTTTTTGCAGTTCCTGGTTGCTGTCTTTTATTTAAGTATTTGCTGCTTATTTTGTCCTAACTAGCTGGTTAGCAGTATTTAGTTTGCTTGTCACGTTGTTCCTTCATTTCCCCTTTTGTGTCTTATTCTGATTTTATTACTTGATACTGGAATTTCAGGGTCAGCGGTATTGTTTGAGGCAAAGGAGGAATGTAGGTTTCAGTTTTTATGTGGATTGCCGTGCAGTACAGCCCTGGTATTGAGACTGTGTGCAGTGTTCACTTGTGAGGTGTGGCGTTGCTTCAGTCGGCTGCAGTGGATGAACGTCACAAGCGTATTTGACTTGAGCCCGGTGTATCCTTATTTTGTTATCTAAAACAAATGTGCTGTGTCCAGCAGTGACTGGCCTGATCATTATTATATTTAATATATGTTTATGTGCTTCACCACCCCCCCCCAACCCTGGGTCAGGCATAAACCAGCATAGCACAGTTTCACAGGGTGTTTCTCTTATTTATAATCGCATTGTGCTGTGTTTTTCCCTCTTTTAGTGGCAGTGTTACATTTGAATATGCATGAGGGCATGAGGCTTATAAAATCATTGTTTTGTTGCTGCTTATTATGGTGTTTGACATTAATGACGATTCTCCAGAATCCTTCATACAGTTAACGACTGCAAAATTTGGTGCTGCAGTACTTTTGTGGAGGCAATAAAGGCACTGTGAATTGTAACTTTTCTGAAGAAGTATTTTTTTTAAATGCATATACATCCACCGATTACCGAGGTCACTACACTGCAACGTGTGGCAGGGGACTATATATTCGTGCTCTTTCTAAACGTTTCCACAAGATGTCCCTGATGACCGACTAAGCGAGATCGTCGTGTATTAGAGCCGAGCTCCTCCCAACTCCTCTTCTATCGGAGGGACAGACATTATTACGCGTATCTTTGCCACATAAAGATAAGACGCGGAATTCTGGTCGGAGACCTTATGTATTGTATTTTCTGTTTGAATAATTAGAATTATTTATAATTTATTTAACAATTCATTTATTAAAAAGGCAGGACCGTAAATGTTGATCCCATGGCAGACTGGATAATGCGTTTTGTCGGCAAGAATAATCTTATTATGGCGCTAAATCTAATACTCCTTTTATTATGTTTCTTGAATGTTGTGTCTGGACAATTTTCATATTCTGTCTTCGAGGAAGTAGAACCGGGGACTCCTGTTGGAAATATCGCCAAAAGCTTGAATATCAACGTGCAGGATCTTCATTCACGTATGTTTCAGATTGTCAGCAGTTCCAAGAAAAAATACTTCGAGGTAAATTTAGACACTGGCGTTTTGTATGTTAATGACAGAATAGATAGAGACGTGATCTGTTCAAATGCCCCAAAGTGCACGCTTAACGTAGAAGCTATTATTAATAATCCTGTAAATATTTACCGCATTGAAATCAATGTTTTGGATATAAACGATAATTCTCCGGCTTTTAGGTTTGAATCTCAAACAGTGAATATTACAGAAAACACGTTACCTGGGGTAAGATTTCCGTTACTTGGGGCTTATGATGCTGACTCGGGGAAAAACGCGGTTAAAACCTACAAGCTTAGTCCAAATGATCACTTCTCTCTAGCGGTACATCAGGGAGGAGAATATAGTGTGTCCGCTGACCTGGTACTACAGAAAGCACTGGATCGAGAAAAACAATCCATAATAATGCTTGTATTAACAGCGATAGACGGTGGGACTCCGCAAAAGTCCAGCACATCGGACATTATAGTCAACATTTTTGATATCAATGATAACATTCCAGCATTTAGCCACCCATTGTATAAAGCTCGTATTTTTGAGAATTCACCACCGGGAACGCCTGTAATTATTCTGAATGCGACCGACGCGGATGAAGGGTCAAACGGTGATCTTGTGTACTCATTCAGTAAACACGAGCACGACCAGACTTTAGATATTTTTTATATTGACCCTCATACTGGAACTATTACAGTTAATGGCAATATTGATTTTGAGACCGACAGTGATTTTGAAATCCGTGTGCAAGTAAATGACAAAGGCCAGCCTCCAATGGCCGCGCACTGTAAAGTACTGGTTGAAGTGCTGGATGTTAACGACAATTTTCCCGAAATAAGAGTGACATCACTTTTAGATCCCGTCAAAGAGAATGCGAGGGTGGGCACCGTTGTAGCTCTCGTGGAAGTCACTGATAAAGACGGTGGCCAAAATGGAATCGTGAACTGTCATGTCTCTGATATACCATTTAAATTACAAATGAATTATAATAACTACTTTTCTTTAGTAGTTGATGGACCTTTGGATAGAGAGAGTTCATCACAGTACAATTTTACTATCACAGCTACTGATGAGGGGAGCCCACCTCTTTCCAGTACCAGCATTTTTATTGTGCACATTTCTGACGTAAATGACAATCCACCGTGTTTTTCTCATTTAGATTATAGTCTTTACTTAAAAGAGAACAGTCCAGCTGGAGCTCTCATACAAACCGTGACTGCAGTTGATTTGGATGCAAATGAAAATGCGCACATTACGTATTCAATATTGGACAGTACTAGCAAACGAGTCCCAATATCCACCATGATAAACATAAACTCTGTTACTGGGAGTATATACAGTTTGCAGGCATTTAACTATGAAGAAACAAAAACTCTCAAGTTCAGGGTTCAGGCCACAGACTCTGGTGTTCCTCCATTAAGCAGCAATGTTACTGTGAATGTTTTCATACTGGATGTGAATGACAACAGTCCTCAGATTCTCCCACCTTATTCGGACCAGGGTTCTGTAAATACAGAGAGCATTCCCTACTCTGCTGAAGCGGGATACTTTGTGGCCAAGATCAGGGCTGTGGACACTGACTCTGGTTATAATGCTCTGCTGTCCTATCACATCTCCGAACCCAAAGGGACCAATCTCTTCAGAATCGGAACCAGTACCGGGGAGATAAGGACTAAAAGGAGAATGAGCGACAATGACCTGAGGACCCACCCTTTGGTTATTTTGGTTTCTGATAATGGAGATCCTTCTCTTTCATCTACAGTGTCTACTGATGTTATTGTTACAGAAAACACTGAGAAAATCCCAACTCAGTTTAAAGAACGGCCAATGAAAGAGGATCGTTTTTCAAGTTTACACCTGTATCTGCTCATCGCCATAGTGTCAGTGTCTGTGATATTTTTACTCAGCCTCATAACTTTAATAGCACTGAAGTGTCACAGGACAGGTGACACTTTCAGCAGGTACACTGCTGCAAATATCACTGCACACCCTGACGGGAGCTGGTCTTACTCCAAGACTTCTCATCAATATGATGTTTGTTTTAGTTCGGATACACTAAAGAGTGATGTAGTAGTTTTTCCTGTGCCACATGCACCGACAGACACTGATCTTATCAGTATTAATGGATCAGACAGCCTCAAACGGAATCAGACGCTGCCTAAAAGTGAGAAGGTAAGAATGCTATTGTGAAAGTTTTGTTAACTGCAAATAGATTGGACCTGTTTACAAATTAATTTCTAGTTTGTCTCCAGTGTAACTTTATAAATCAAATTTATACTCAATGTTTCAGATTTGCATAATATTTTAAGTTCACTGTTGATCACTGTTTATTTATCTCATTTCAAAAATTCTAATTACCTGTGAATTAAAATTGCTATTATAATACTGTTACAAAGGGAGCCACTAGTGATTTCGAACCCCATGAAAGCATATTGTAATGGACTCCCAACCTAGATCAATCTAATTATGCTTCAGATTTCTTAGGGCCTTGTCACTCAGGGGCCCTTGGAATCATCCTAACTCCCAAACCCCCCCCCATTGCAGCTCCATTGACTGTTGCTGTATCATTGTGAGTAAGAACAGCACATCATTTGGGATAGATCTTGCTGTTTTGGAGAAAATAATGTTATTTCTAGTTGTAGGATTAAACATGTGATAACTGTGGTGGACAACGTGTTCTGAGGGTTCTACACGCGAGTGTTGTTCATTGTCAATTAAAGTACAAAGTGTGGGAAAGTGCTAGGTCATGCAATAGTGTGGGGGGCTTTAGGTCAGTCCAGTGCAGGGGGTTTGTGATTTCAGGGGTCAGCATCCTGAGGTCGGCTGAATCGGATCAGTTGCTGGCTATCCGCCCTTGTTGTATGTAATCACTAGGTACAGTGGCTTTGTCAAAGACGCAGCCGCAATTTTTCCATTCTTCTAAGACTAATGACTTCTGTTATGCTGGAAAATACTACAAATGTGACGGGCACACTTACGAGGTTTTGTTCGAGACGTAATAACACATCTGCGTAATAATGCTGCAAAACCGGCGAGGAACTAGAGCAATATGTGTGCTATTGTATACGATGCTTTCTTCATTGGCTGCGACCTACACTCTCAGAAAAAAGGGTCCAAATTTGTACCTTTGCTTGTCACTGGGGCTGTACCCTCAAGGGTCTGCCAATGGTACTCTTAGCTATATATAGGTAATTGTACCTTTTAAGGTACAGAAATGGACTAAAAAACTAGTGTAATCTTCTTGAAGGATCGGATAGACAGGGAGCTGTTATGCTCTCACAGCGCCGAATGTTTTTTAGATCTGGAGGCGATTGTTGAGTATCCTTTTAACATATACCGCATTCGGATTAACGTGACGGATGTTAACGATCAATCACCGGCGTTCCCTTTGGAAACCCTGTATATTAACGTGTCAGAATCCACGTTGCCAGGGGCGAGGTTTGTGTTATTAAATGCAGAGGATGAGGATGTCGGCGAAAACACAATAAAGACATACAGAATGAGCTCTAACGAACACTTCTTCTTGGACGTACAAACCGCTGGAGATCAGAGTGTATCTGCCGAGTTTTTACTACAGAAAATATTAGACCGAGAGAAACAGCCTGCGATTCATCTACTACTGATTGCTGTTGATGGGGGTAAACCTGCTAGAACCGGCCAGTTAAAGATTATTGTAAATGTGCTTGACATTAATGATAATAGTCCAATATTTAGTAAACCACTTTATAAAGTTAAGGTATTGGAAAATGTGCCATTTGGTACTGAAATAATAAAAGTAAACGCAACCGATACTGATGAAGGAATTAATAGTGAAATAATCTATTCATTTAGTAATCATAAACTGAAAGATGTGATTGATGTATTCGATATCGATGCAAGAAGCGGCGTAATTTCCGTTAAGGGTGAAATTGACTACGAAGAAAAAAAAGTGCACGAATTACGCGTGCAAGCTCAGGACCGCGGAACCTCTCCGATGGTCTCGCACTGCAAAGTGCTGGTAGAAGTAACCGACATTAACGATAATATCCCTGCAATAACAATAACGTCAATATCCAATTCTGTCAGAGAAGATGCCAAAATCGGAACTGTGGTGGCGTTGGTTGCAGTGTCAGATGGCGATGAAGGTGCAAATGGAAACGTAATCTGCGTAATTTCTGATAATGTACCTTTTAGATTACAAAGGAACTATAACAATTATTACTCTTTTGAAATCAGTGAACCATTGGATAGGGAGAAAACTCCTCTGTATAACGTGACCATCATTGCCACTGATGAGGGGAGCCCTCCCATGTCAAACACTAAAGTTATTCACGTTTTGGTATCTGACGTTAATGATAATGCGCCGCGATTCTTTGAATCAGAGCTTAATTTCTACCTAAAAGAAAGTAATCCGTTGGGAGCACTTATACAAACCGTAACGGCATTTGATGCTGATGTTAATGAAAATGCGCGTGTAACATATTCTGTTATGATTAGTAACAGCAAAGGAGTTCCTGTATCCGCCGTGGTAAACATCAACTCTATCACAGGCGAAATATATAGTATGCAGGCCTTCGATTATGAGGAAATTAAGACTTTCCAGTTTCGTGTTCTGGCGACAGACTCTGGGGTCCCTCCGCTGAGCGGTAATGTGACTGTGAACCTTTTCATATTGGACGTGAATGACAACAGTCCTCAGATTCTCCCACCTTATTCGGACCAGGGTTCCGTAAATACGGAAAGCATTCCCTACTCTGCTGAAGCGGGATACTTCGTGGCCAAGATCAGGGCTGTGGAGGCCGACTCCGGTTATACTGCTCTGCTTTCTTACCACATCTCCGAACCAAAAGGACCCACTCTCTTCAGAATCGGAACTAATACAGGGGAAATAAGGACTAAAAGGCGAATGAGCGACAATGACTTGAGGACTCACCCGCTGGTCATTTTGGTTTCTGACAGCGGAGATGTTTCCTTGTCAGCGACGGTGTCTATCGAAGTTGCGGTTGTCGAAAATAATGCTGAAATACAGACTCAGCTCCGACTAAGACCAAGAAAGGAATAGAGTTTTACCAGTTTAAATCTATATTTACTTATTGCTGTTGTATCAGTGTCGATAATATTTTTATTGAGTATCGTAACTTTAATAGCTGCAAAATTCCAAAGGACATACGGCACTTTCGACAGCTGCGGCGCCCCAGTGATCACCGCACACCCCGACGGGAGCTGGTCTTACTCAAAATCCGCTCAGCAGTATGACGTGTGTTTTAGCTCAGACACACTGAAGAGTGAAATTACAGTTTAACCAACACCTCTTCCACCGATAGATGTGGATCTGTTCAGTTTTAATGGAGGTGACAATTCTATGCGTAACCAAACGCTACCCAAAAGTGAGAAGGTAAGACGAAGAATTAAATCCTATATATGTATTTTTTTCTGTTATCATTCATAATTTTGCTCCTTTTTCCAAATCGACTTTATATGTCAGGTGTTCATTAACTGGATTTTTAAATTGGTATTGCAGTTTTTGTCATTCACTATTTGTAGCCTATATTATCCATATACCTATTTGTCTTTATGCATGATAGGATCGCCTTGATTTTGGAAGATTATGCTCTCAGTAAATGTGTCCTTTGAGTTTCTACTCAAAAAAGGTACAAATGTTACAGTTTCGACCTAATCAATTATCCAGCGCCTGTTTGTTTCAGCTGAGTAAAGTTTGCCGAGTGGGGTTACGATATGTATAGGCCCATAGGAAAATATAGGCAAACTGGAAAATGGTATTGGAATTAGTTTTTTGTCAGAGGGACTGAGACAAGAATAGGGCATTGAAGCCCGCCCCCCCTCTAAATAGGGTCTAGAACCACCTATGCTTTTTAGTTAGATTTACCGCGTTACGCGGTTTAAGTTAGATTTTACATGAAGTAAGGTTTGGACAATAATGGAAACTCTCGTCACTTGTACGGGGAAAAGGAAGAAACAGGACACGTTTAACAAGAAAAGTGCAGGGTGTTATTTGAAAAAGAAAAATTAAGAGTTCAGAAATGTAAAAGATTTTTGAGAGTGAGTTGGTGCCAAAAAATATTAAACATTTTTTGTGTTGTGCATCTCATTTTTTGATCAGTTAATATAACGGAGTTCACACACCTAACATAACCTTAAAATTTAGGCTATATTTAAAAATCCGTTTCAGTTTTCTTACCGCTTATCCTGGTTAGAATTGTAAGGTAATTGTGACGTTTGGAAGACAAATTCTAAAAATAGCGCGTGGTGTCGCTATAGACCGTAAATATCAATACTGAACTGTACTTCACTGGCCCCTCCTTTATAGGAAAAAGCAGCTCGTAGACAGCCATGACCACCTCCAGGAAACAAGCGCATGAAACCAGTGCAATATGCAAAGACGAAAGACAAATACATACTACTGTGTTAGAATAAATACTTATATTACTCGAAAGTGTGATTCATTTGTGGAAATAAAGTGGACTGCAAGGCTCTGAAAGGAAGAGTTCAGCGATGGGCCTCTTTGAACAAAGGACACGTATGTGGATGCAGTGCTTTACGCTGCTTTGTTTAGTGGATCTCTCCGTTCATCAAATTATATACTCCATCGCAGAGGAAGTGGATAAGGGTACTTTTGTTGGAAACATCGCCAAGGATCTGAATTTGAACTTACAAGATCTGGATTCGCGTGGGCTTCACATTGTCACGAGCTCCAACAAAAGGTACTTTGGCGTGAATTTAAAAACCGGTATTCTGTTTGTGGATGGGAGGATCGATAGAGAGGAAATTTGCTCGAAATCGGCCAAATGTTCCTTAAATATAGAGGCCATATTAAATAACCCAATGATTCTCCATCGCATTGAAGTAAATATTATAGACATTAATGACAATGCTCCTTATTTTATAGAAACATTACATGTATTGAATATTACCGAGTTCACATTTTCTGGAGAAAGATTTCCTCTGCCAATTGCAAATGACGCCGATGTTGGCAGCAACGCGGTAAAGACCTACAAGCTGATTTCTAACGAACACTTCTCTCTGGATGTACAGAGCAGTGGAGAAAAACGTGTATCAGCGGAGTTAGTGCTGCAGAAACCTTTAGACCGAGAGAAAGAATCGGTCATCCATCTCGTACTCACTGCGATGGACGGAGGGAAACCTCCCAAATCTGGGACATTACAGGTAATTGTCAATGTGATCGACGTCAACGATAATTCTCCGGTATTCAGCCAATCTCTTTATAAGCTCTCTGTTTCTGAAAACGCTCCTCCTGGGACAAAAATACTTACTCTCAACGCGACGGATATAGATGAAGGAGTGAATGGTGAAATTCTGTATTCTTTTGTTGGACATGGAGATATTAGTCACGTTGATCTGTTCGGCATTAATTCACAGACTGGTGAAATCACAGTTAAAGGCGATTTGGATTATGAAGAAAGTGCTGCGTACGAAATTCGTGTACAAGCTAAGGACAAAGGTCATTCACCACGAAGTACGCACTGTAAAATTTTAATTGAAGTTGTTGACGTGAATGACAACGTTCCTGAGATATCCGTTACATCTCTCATGAGTCCAGTTCGAGAGGACGCACAGACTGGAACAGTAGTTGCTCTCATTACAGTACTGGACAAAGACAGCGATAAAAATGGACTTCCAAAGTGTAAGCTTATTGGACCAAGTCCTTTCAAGCTACAGTCATCCTACAAAAACTATTACTCTGTAGTTGTTGACAGTCAACTGGACAGAGAAAGCGCATTTGAATACAACGTCACCATCATAGCCACTGATGACGGGACCCCGCCTCTATCTAGCACGTCTGTTATAACTGTACTCGTTTCTGACATAAATGACAATTCTCCGATCTTTCCAGTTCCGGAAATTAACATTTATTTAAAAGAAAACAGTCCAGTTGGAGCTGTTATACAAACTGTATCTGCAGCTGACGCTGATGTCAGTGAAAATTCATTAATTACTTATGCAATATTGCCCAATGAAAGTAAAAGGGCGCCTCCATCTACATTATTTAATATAAACTCAGTTAGTGGCGATATATACAACATGCAGGCTTTTGACTACGAGGAGATTAAAAAAATCCAGTTTCGAGTTCAGGCCACAGACTCCGGTGTCCCTCCATTGAGCAGCAATGTTACTGTGAATGTGTTTATTATAGATGAAAATGACAACAGTCCTCAGATTCTCCCCCCCTATTCGGACCAGGGCTCCGTAAATGCAGAGAGCATTCCGTACTCTGCTGAAGCGGGATATTTTGTGGCCAAGATCAGGGCTGTGGACGCTGACTCTGGATATAACGCTCTGCTTTCTTATCACATCACGGAACCCAAGGGAAACAATTTATTCAGAATTGGAACCAGTACCGGGGAGATTAGGACCAAGAGGAGGATGAGTGACAATGACTTGAGGACCCATCCTTTGGTTATTTTGGTTTCAGACAACGGAGATCCGTCTCTTTCATCTACAGTTTCTGTTGATGTCATAGTTGTCGAAAATAATGATGAAATAAAGACCCAGTTCCGAGAACGCCGCACAAATGAAAATAATTTTAACAGTTTAAATCTTTATTTGGTCATTGCCACTGCGTCAGTGTCGGTAATATTTTTATTGAGCATCTTAAGTTTAATTGCTGTAAAATGTCACAGGACGGACGATTCTTTCGGCAGATACAGCACCCCAGCGATCACCGCACACCCCGACGGAAGCTGGTCTTACTCTAAATCCACTCAACAGTATGACGTGTGTTTTAGTTCAGACACGCTGAAGAGTGATGTCCTGGTTTTCCCCACGGCGTGCCCACCGGCAGATTCGGATCTAATTAGTATTTCTGGAGCTGACACTTTTAAACGGAACCAAACACTCCCCAATAGCGAGAAGGTAAGAATCGCAAACGATTATTTATTGGTTGCTTTTATTATTGTGCTGGCACGTTGAAGACCCGAAATGCAATATGAAAGAAGCGATTTGCTGCGATTTGAAGGTCTGTAAGTAACACGCTCGTTTTTATGTTAAGGTGTGATTATACTTATCCATTGAAAGAGTTTGGTAAATAAGGCATATACAAAACTGTAATACAGACCTCTTTGAAAGTTCATAATATAGGCCTATAACAAGAACCTTGTTGAAAACTGTCGCTAGTTCACTTATTTCTATGTTCAATCCAATTTATTTTTATATAGCCCCTTTCACAATAGAGTCGTCCCAAAGCGCTTTACATGGATGTGTTGTGATACATTAAACATAATTAGAGAGAATAATACAGAAACGGAAAAAGGAAGGAAAGAAATTAAAGTCAGATGACAAATGTTGTACACCATACGTCATCATCAACTATGTTCTACATCATACGCCAAAAATAGGCTACGTAACAGGCTTCGTACTCTGATTCAATTAATACGATTTGATGCAAATAAACACAAATCTAATGGCATTTTTTGCTTATGATGTAGTTTCAGGTCATTAAATAGCCTAACTGTATTTACAAAAATGAAATTAAAAGGGATACTGTTTAATGAAAAATCTTTCATAACGCATGAAAAAAGAAAGCAGTTTTGATTTAATTTGAATTTGTTTTACTTAGGGAAACAAACACCCGGTGTCGCTGCAGACCATCGGCTTCAGATTTGCACAGGCCCCTCCTTAATAGAGAAAGGCGCTTCACGGGGAGCTGAATCAGTAGTACTCTGTGTCTGTGGAGCACGGGCGGCCGAGACGTAAATGAGAACAGATGAAACATTATCTTTTATCGGGAACGCAAGAATGTTTCCTCGCTAGGAATATAAAAAGCTCGGAAAACTGCTGACGATCAAAACAGTAATGGCCATTTGGGAACAAAGAGGACGTGTGTGGCAGCATATCGCGCTGCTTTTTTTCGTGAATCATTCTCTGGCTCAGATTACGTATTCCGTTTCAGAAGAGGTGGAAAAGGGTACTTTTGTCGGAAATATCGCCAAGGATCTGAATCTAAATGTACACGATCTGGAATCGCGCGGACTGCACATTGCCGGGGGCTCTAACAAAAGGTACTTTGGCGTAAATTTAAAAACTGGCGTTCTTTATGTCGATGGAAGAATAGATAGAGAGGTACTTTGTCCCGGTTTGCCAAAATGTTTTTTAGACGTAGAGGTGATACTGAATCGTCCAATGACTCTTCATCGCGTTGAAATAAATATTATAGACATCAATGACAACGCGCCGTCATTCCCTCATAAATTCCAAGTATTTAATATTAGTGAATCGGCATTTTTAGGAGAAAGGCTTCCGCTTCCAATAGCGAAAGATCTTGATGTGGGCAGTAACGCGGTAAAGAGCTACAAGCTAAGTCCAAATGAACAATTTTCATTGGATGTACAGAGCGCTGGAGAGCATAGCGTATCTGCTGAGTTGGTTCTGCAGAAAGCTTTAGATCGAGAAAAACAGCCTGTGATTCGGCTCCTGCTGACTGCTGTTGATGGAGGGAAACCCCCTAGATCCGGGACATTACAGATCATTGTAAATGTGATCGACAGCAATGATAACATCCCAGTGTTTAGTAAATCTGTTTATAAAGTTAGTGTTTTTGAAAATGTCCCATTGGGGACAGTAATACTAACCCTTAATGCTACTGACATAGATGAAGGATTAAACAGTGAAATAATCTATTCTTTTGTTGGGCTTGATGATTCCAGTTCTTTTAATATTTTCACTGTTCATCCTCAAACAGGAAAAATTGCTGTTACTGGGGATTTGGATTATGAAAAAAAAACTGCATATGAAATCCGTGCTCAGGCACAAGACCGGGGACATTCACCCCGCAGTGCCCACTGCAAGATTTTAGTTGAAGTTGTTGATGTGAATGACAACAGTCCAGAAATCTCAGTGACGTCACTTATGAGTCCAGTTAGAGAGGATGCTCAGCCTGGAACGGTGGTGGCCCTGATCTCAGTCATAGACAGGGATAGCGGGAAAAACGGCCTCCTGAAATGTGACCTTAGTGGAGCTTCCCCTTTCAAGCTGCAGTCATCTTATAAAAACTATTATTCTCTAATAGTAGACGGGCCACTAGACAGAGAAAGTGTTTATCATTACAATGTCACAATCACAGCTACCGATGAGGGGACTCCAGTTCTCTCTAGTGCCAGTGTTATTACCGTAGAGGTTTCGGATGTAAATGACAATGCTCCATGCTTTCCTAATCCAGAGATTTATGTGTATTTGGAAGAAAATAGCCCAGTTGGTACTCTTATACAAACTATGAAAGCATTTGATGCAGATGCCAATGAAAACGCACAAATTACATATTCATTATTGGATACTCACAGCAAAGGAGTGCCGGTATCCACGATGTTGAACATAAACTCTCACACTGGGGACATATACAGCATGCAGACTTTTGACTATGAGACAATTAAAAAAATTCAGGTTCTGGTTCAGGCCACAGACTCTGGTGTCCCTCCATTAAACAGCAATGTTACTGTGAATGTTTTCATACTGGATGTGAATGACAACAGTCCTCAGATTCTCCCACCTTATTCGGACCAGGGTTCTGTAAATACAGAAATCATTCCCTACTCTGCTGAAGCGGGATACTTTGTGGCCAAGATCAGGGCTGTGGACGCTGACTCTGGATATAATGCTCTGCTTTCTTATCACATTTTAGAACCAAAAGGATCCAGTCTCTTCAGAATTGGTACCAGTACTGGGGAGATAAGAACTAAAAGGCGAATGAGTGACAATGATTTGCGGACCCACCCGCTGGTCATTTTGATTTCTGATAGTGGGGATCCTTCCTTCTCATCAACGGTTTCCATCGATGTTGTGTTGGTTGAAAATAATGTTGAAATTCCGATTCAAGCCAGAGAACGGACAAAGAAGGATGCAAGTTTTTCTTCTCTAAATCTATATTTGCTTATCGCTACTGCATCAGTCTCAGTGATATTTCTTCTGAGCTTCATCAGTCTAATAGCAATTAAATGTCACAAAGCTGATAACAGTTTCAACAGGTACAGCACCCCAGTGATCACCACCCACCCCGACGGAAGCTGGTCTTACTCTAAATCCACCCAGCAGTATGACGTATGTTTTAGTTCGGACACGCTGAAGAGTGACGTTGTTGTGTTCCCCACGGCGTGTCCACCTGCTGAAGCGGATCTGATCAGTATTAATGGCACGGACACTTTTAAACGGAATCAAACGCTACCTAAGAGTGAGAAGGTAAGATTTAGTAGAAACTTCTTCATTTGTGTACTCACTTGATGATAGACTGGGCTATCTTAACAACCGTGTTGTACGACTGAAGCTGGTGATTAATTTATTTATGAAGGGATCAGAAAATTTTACTTCGTAAAAAAACTAAAGGAAACAAAGGCAGCATTTGGTTTTGTCTTTAATTTCTCCACGTATTACAGTGAGATTGAATAGTTAAACACAATTTACATTAATGGATATTTACCAAAAATAATGAAAACAGTTTTTTTCTTAGATTTTAAATGCCTTTTGATGTAATATTTATACATTTTCATTAGGAAATTATTATAAGATTTATTTATATGCCGGGGTAACTTAAACTGTCTTTAGGGAATCAACAGTCAAAACTAAGAACATATATTTTTTCGTCATTTCAGACATGAAGTTATATTGTTTTTTTAATTGTTAAGTTTCTTATTTTACTGAGTTGTGACTGAGTTTACTGAATCGTGTCATCTTGATCAACTTTTCTGTTTCGATCAATTTCAAGTGGGAAAGGACAATACGTAATAATTAGGGTGACACTTTTGCTACTGCAGAAAACACACGCAGTAGAATGGGAAAATGACACGTCACCAAATATTGCTATTTGCATTTACTTCGAGGCTCAAATGTGTGACCCAATCCTTTATGAAAATAACTGGGGTCATTGATAATTACATTACAGTGATGTACGTAGTGGAGTACTTTTTGGGTTCAGTGTGTTACTCTGCTCTGTTTTGTGTGTTGGTATACAGCTCTCATTACATACTCTATTTCACAGGAACTGGAAAATGGTACTTTTGTTGGAAATATTACCAAGGATATCAGTCTGAATGTGGGCTTCTGATTGTCACTGGGAGTAAGGCGTATTTCAATGTACGTTTACAACTGGGCACTCTTTTAGTTAATGGAAGCATAGATACAAAGGATCTTTATCCCAGTTAAGCAAACTGTTCCTTAAATGCTGATGCCATTCTGCACCATCCAAAGGCTCACTGTTGTATTGAAGTAAATATTACAGACAACATTGATGATGCACTGCATTTCCTTGAAAAAGTGCTTGCATTTAATTTTGATGAGTGCACATTTTTGGTAGAAAGATTTCTTCCTCAAGTAGCCAAAGAACCTAAAATGGACAGTTATACATTAAAAGGTTAAAAGCTTGTCACTTCTCACTGGCAGGTGAGCATGGGATATCTGTGGAGTTGGTGCTTCGGAAAAGCTTTAGCTGAGATAAACAATCTGTAATACAGCTCCTACTGCTTCTGTTGATAATGGAAAACCTCAGAGTTCTCAGGCGTTACACATCATTATCATTGTGATAAACGACAATACCCCAGTGTTCAGTGCTTCTGTTTGTAATGTCAGTATTTCTGAGAACCTACCATCTGTGACAAAAATTCTGCCAGTGAGTACTGCAGATTTGCATACAGTGCATTCTCCTACATTGTATATTTTTTAGCTGGACATGGAAGTTTAAATCCCATTGAAATGGTTGAAGTTCATTCACATACCAGAGATACCACTCTTGCTAGGAATTTCGATTATGGAGGAAACACTGCATAGGTGAACCATGTCCAGGCAACAGACCGAAGACATGCAGCACAGCGTACACTTTGTAAAATCTTGGTGGAAATTGTTGATATAAATGACCATCCCCCGAATCCTCTTCACTCATGAGTCCAGTTAAAGAGGATGCTGAAGCTGAAACTGTGTTAGCGCTGATAACCATAGTGGGTAAAGATCTGCAGTCATCATACGGTAATTACCCCTTAATAGTTTATGGGCTTGTGTATCAAGAAAAGGCTTCTCAATATGGCAATAACAGCTATGGATGAGTGGAGCCCATCTATGTAAGGCCTCATCATTATTACCATATAGAGTCCAGAAGGCGCCCTTATGAAATGCATGACTGCATTTTATGCTGATGCGAGCAACCGCTTACATATTAATACTGAGACGGCAAAAGCAAGGAAGTGCCAATATCTACCATGGTAAATGTTAGTTCTCACACTGAGATATTTAAAGCATGTGTCACGCCCAGCCCCGATCACCCTCATGTGGACCACACCTCCTCGTTAACCCCGTGTGGAATCCTCCCGTTTGCCAGCTGTTGTTCGTTTCCTG
>JAODLD010000002.1:2925374-2956871 GCA_026781065.1 Mormyrops boulengeri
GGTAAAGTGCTGCTAAGATGAATGGATATTTAATTTAACCCGGTTATTTTCTCCTGAAAAGAAACACTGCCTTCGTCTTAATTACCAGCTGTACTTCTCCTTCAAAGATGATCTCCCTTGGCTTTAATCAGGGTAGCTACGGTGCTGTTCCTGTTAAGAGAGTGCGCCCAGCAACGTGGAAAATCTGCACTGCGCACTTACCTGCAGTAATTGCCTTTAGTGTCATAGATTTGTTTGTTTGTTTGTTTGTTTGTTTGCACATAAAGCTTTGGACCAGCTTTTTAAAAAAAAACAAAAAAATTGAGTATTTATTAGGCAGGTGAATAGGCACCCAAACTAGCCCCCCCACAATTAGCTAATTTGAGTCTGCTTTCCATGTCAGGTGACATAATAATAAAACATCCTTGCGTTTGCAGTTCATATAATTTATATTGTTTATGCAACTCATTACTTAGATGAAGGCAAAATGCAGCATTTATGTCATATGGGGGGGCGTGTGTCTCAGTGGGCTGAGTCTCTGTGCCTGTGATCAGAAGGCTGCCAGTTCAAGCCCAGTCTTTGCATCTCTGCTGGTCTTTGAGCAAAGTCCCCTACCCGCCCCCCCCCCCAGTTCCCCCCAACAGGTGGCTGCCCCTCACAGTCAAGCTTGTTCTTACCTACAGAGAGTGAGCTGGGGCAGGCATGAAGAGAATTTCTGTAAAGTATGAATTATAATTAAATTGATCACACAGAGTGCACTGGTTAAATAATTACTACACAATAGATAGGCTACAGTGCCATTGCCACACAACAGCTAAAGTGGAAGGCTGATTCATAGAAGCATTTTATACAATTCATCCTGTATCACTTAGCATTAGTTTTTCTTGTTAATGAGATATTTGAAAATATCATCCCAGTCAGAAAACGTTTGTGCTGGAATCAAGGCCTGTATGGCATCCTTGAGAAATACGAATATAGAATTGACTTAAAACTGAAATGTAATTATGGTAAGCCAAGAAAAGTAAAACATATATTTTTCTTTTTGTTAATGTATTAGAAATGTTTTCATGACCTCTCTGACAGCAACATAACTTTCTCTGTGTGGCAATTCTTGCTGAGCCGTTAAATCTATTTTTTTTACAAAAGATGTAAGTATTTTCATGCTTGTAATTTTAATGCTGATAATAATTACTTTATGATTTTATTTAAGTGATTAAGGAAGCAAGTACTCATTATTATCGGCCTTTTTGACTTTAATGGTGAATGTGTTCAAAAGGTATGGTTTTATATATAAAAACATGAGCAGTTGAAGTTTTTAAAGAAATATGTTCTTTAGGCTGGTATGAGTTAAATTCTGTGGAAAAACCTAGGATTTAAAACTGAATCAAAAGGGTTGCAAGGGTTCATATACCTAGTATTTCAAGTAGGGGCATGTGGCAGAACTATTATTAGATGTGATATATAATTCTTGAATTAAAGAGAATGGTCTACATATTAATTGTAGGAAATTAATCTGCTTTGATGCAAAATTATCCGCTGTTTATTATCAAAATAGACGATCATTGAAAGTTGTTATTATTATTGTTGATTTTGCAGTAATCAAATTTCTCTTTGTTTACTGCTAATTCGTTTCTGCTGTCAAATGCAGAATATTCCCTCATGACAAATGAGAAGTGTAGCCTTTGAGCAAAGCTTTGATGGAATGTGTATGGATTTTGTGTCACACTACCAGCTGCTGTTTTTTATTATCTTTGAGAGTAATGTGCAATTCACTGATGGTTAATTTTTAGGGCCACAGTCAGATTTTTAAGTTCTGCAGAAAACAGACAGCCAATAAAAGTGGAAATGTTCAGGACTCTCATATATGTAATTAAATCTTGTTAGCTTAAATTTAAAATTCATAATCGTTCTTCTGAACATCATCTTTTGATATTATTGTATTCATTTGCTCTGTCCCCTTTTCACTTCTTTGAAAACGTGAATTTGTTGTTTATTTTTAGGTCCTTGCAAATTAAATATAAAATCCCTTTGCTTTTAATGCATTCATCTTCCACATCACATGCTTCAGCTTTTATTTCGTTGATTTGCAAGTGACACATGGAAGTGACTTGGATTCACATGAAGTCTGTGCAACCAATAAGTCTAGCATACGGTAATTCTGGGTAGTAGTTTATGACTATGCAGGCAGATGTGCCCGTCTTATCACTATGCTTCTTTACATTAGTATGTCTTCCTGTCCGTCATGTTTAAAGTTTGCAACATGCATACATACTTACTGCTAAATTTGGACAAGCAAGTATAATTAATCTCGTTCTACATTTGTAAATATTTAAGAAAGACATTTTATTATTTTAATGAGAAAGTCTTAATTATGAATCATAAGAAAGAAATAGTTACTGTTAGTAAATTGCATGTTTGGCATTGAACTACCACTGCCCCTAGTGGTTCCTTTTTGCTTACACCAGAGCGCTTTCCAATATAATGGTGCTGAACTTTATGGAGCTGTCCATTGTCCTGAAACTTTGCAGACTTTATGCACAAAGAAAACATATTATTAATTTAATAATCTATTAATCTATTATTAATCTAAGGCAAATCTTTTTACTGGATGCTAGCAGCGTTAATATCTTATGTGTTAACATCATAGGAACATGATATGTACACCCACACTTATATAATATTGTATTTATATTAAGTTCATAGTAAATATGTGGGGAATATGTATGTTCTCCTCGTGTGTTTTTGGGTTTCCTCCCACTTTCCAAAAATACAGTACCTACATGTATGTGAGTGTAATTGATTGTGTGAGTTTGCGCAATAGACTGGTATTTTCTCCACTGTGTTTCCTGCTTTGTCCCCTGAATTTCCTGGGATAGGCTCCAGTCTATTAATAATGGTAATAATAAGTTAGCTAATTTAGGTTACTGGGGATATTGGTATAGAAATAACAAACAAAGCCATACATAGAATATTAATCTGTGGATATGTTTACAGGATTTTTAACTAATATATTTAAAAATGTCTGTTGACTTTTATAATGTATGCAGTTATTTTGGATACTTGGAACAATTTATCATTCATGTTTTTTATATATGAATGTGATAAATGCATATCAATTACTATATTATATACTAATACTGACATACTTTATGTCTCAAACCTATATAATCAATAGATCTGTGTCTTAACAGGAAAAATGCAGTATTATATTAAACTTAATGAACTGTTGGTGAATTTATATCATTTTTAAGAAGGGAAGCAACTAGTTTATTTTTCTGCTGCTACTAGTCCAAATGTTACTGTTATTGTTATTATATGCTACTGCTTAATTAGTTCTCCAACTCCCATTAACATTGCTTAGCCATTTCCTATACAATTAAAACTACTGCTACTGAAGTCATTTGAAATATCAAACAGAACATCAGTATGTTAAAATATCTAAATAGTCAAAAAGCAAAATCTGGACTTGAGAGTTGATAAGTGTATATTAGCAACTAAATATTGAAGCACTTCAACTGTATTCAAATTAAAAGGGAAAAGGCAAAAATGTAAATTGAGCTTCTGTCAGTTTTTTATTATTTGTTTCAATTTGAATATAATACATAGTGGAAACGCACACCGTTATGTTAATTTAACCCTAATCCCATCCCATCCATGCATTACATGGGGGGGCTCCGGGTCCTATCCTGGAAGCTACAAGTACAAGGCAGGGAACAACAAAGGATGGGCTGCCAGTGCATTGCAGGGCACGCTCCCACACACCAGTCACTCATGCATGCACACCTATGGGTGATTTGGTAACTCCAATTCACCTTATCATGTTTTTGGACTGTGGGGGGGGCAGAGTACCCTGGGGACACCCCACAACGACCTGGGGAGAACATTCAAACTCTACACGCATGGAGCCATGGCAGAGACTTGAACCCTGATCCCAGAGGTATGAGGCAACAGTGCTAACCACTATGCCACCGTGCTGCCCCCTGGTGGCAGGACAACTGTATACTGGACCCTGGGGCAAAAATGGAACTTTCTGAATTCACACCTAGGGCCTGCCTACGCCACTTGCAGCAGTTACAGATGATGAAATTTAAGTAGCCTCCAAATATCGTGCCCATCATGCACTGCAGTAGTAGCAAAGTCCACAAACTTGCTTTTTTTGTTAAATACATGCCTCGACAACATATATAGTTTGACTACAAAACATTACAATCTATTACATTTCAAAATAGTTTTAAGTATTGTACTGGATATTTTTTGTGTTCCAATTTTCACCATAATGAGATTGTATGCAGAAAAATGAGAGATATAAAAGTAGCATGTTAGAGATTTATATGATATGCATGACATCACCACCTTAATCCTCATGAATGTTTAGTATACATGTGAGGTTTGCAGTGGAAGGACAGCTGTTGATGGCAGCCAGTCTATTCCTGCCACCCCCTAATCCCAACTGAATATATATATATAAATGACTTAATAATGTAGGGACATTTGTATAGCAGTTTGCATTTTCTCCTCCCTCTCGTTCATCGAATGAAGGCATCTGACGGTGTTTTTGTGTTATAAACACAACACTATGTGTCATGATGTGCAAAAAAAGAAAATTAATGCAGTGACTTGCTGATCATGCTCCAGTTTCCATTACACGTTTGCATCTGCAAATTCTAAGCGTGCTCGTCCTGTGAGCCTCATAGTGGTGAATTAATAAAGCAGCAGAGTAGTTTCTGCTGAACACATGCAGTATTTTTCTGCCTGACTGCCTTTCTTCTGAAACCTCTGCTATCTCATGGGTACTCACCTTTGGGGAAGCTAGTCCATTCGTCAGGGTGGTAATCCAAACCTGCTGTAGGCCTAATTCCTATTTGAAATATTTATCTTTCTGAAAACTCTTCCAAAGTATCTTGCTTGTTCTGTGGAGAATATACAGCCCAAGATGTGTGTTAGGATGTATTTGCAGCAGCAGAATGGAGTATTATGTAGTATCATGCAGCATTATGTCCTAACAGTTTCTCAATTACTCCTCCATCTTTTGTTGCTGTCATTTATTGGTCTAGGTTATGAGACATTGAGTCCAAAGGTTGCAAGGATTTATGTGAGGTGATTAATGATCACTGCCTCTTTAAAGATCCACTGAAATTGTACTGTTCAAGAAATAATTAGCATTAACAGTTTAGATATTTAATGTGTGAGGCTGCCAGTTTTATACGTTTTTATTTATATAAATTGCTAGTGCACTGAAATCAGGTCCAAGCTATATGAACTAAATTAATATAAGAAGTTTAAAAAGCACTGCTGTTATATAAATGTGGAAGTAAACAGTTACTAGCGCTGTGAAGGCAGGAGTAATGTTAGACGATTAATCTATTAATGAGCTGGACAAGGGTTATAATAGTGATAGCAGTAACCAATATTAAGCTCAATATGGACTGCAAAAGCAGTGGCAGTGCAGAGACTGAGTGTGAGCCAAATACTAAATAGCAGTACTGACACTGTTAGAAGGCTAAACATGGAAAGCTTGGTTTCTGAAGCCTGTTTTAGGAGGTGTGGGCTGCTGCAGGAGCTCTCTGTGAAAGTGCTGGAATAGCTTTCAACAAGCCAGGCATTTATACAGCGATTAAGGAGCATCAGAAGGTATATTCCCTCTGTTTGTCTGGAGTGCCAGTTAATGAGTGCAGAAGCTGTTGTGGGAGCTTGTAGTCAAATGTTGTTCCTTTCTCCTCACGGCTAGCACTCTTTGGACACACCCAGCGGTGCCCTGCACATCTAATGAAGAACAGCTGCAAGAAGCTGTATTAAAACACAATCTCCCTCCCCACTCCCATCCAGTGTACGTACAGAAATGCACAGCATTCATGTTCCTGGTTTTCACTAAGCTGTTTTTCACATTCAGCAGATTGTGCTTTTGGGACATCAAACTGCATAGGTGCATGGGTGATGCAGTTTATTTTGCAGCCAATGCAATTAGCAATCCCAACCAACAGTGCAAAGAAATTATTACCCACCTTTTTGTCATCAGATGTGATCTGGAGTTTGTGAATCTCATTCAAGAATCGACAGTGTTAAACTGTTGAAAACGTGTTTTATTTTGCTTGCTGATCCAGTCAGGCCCTACCAAAATAACACTCTTAATGAAACAGCGATGTACAAATTGAAATGCAGTGGAGGTTGCCATGACAGTCAAAGGCATGCTGACACCTTGGAATGTTATAGTGCTCTCTGATTCTGTGCTCACAGGCAAAGAAACGTCATGGCATTTATGTCAGCGTTGTTCACCACCGGCCAACTGTAGGCATCACTGGATGAGAGTGAATATGAATATTAATGCTTCATTGTTTGACTTTTCATTTTTAGTGCAGGTCAGAGTTATCCTTTAAAGGATCATCTGGCTTTACTGAATAAGGTCACTTTTCCAGCCCTGAGTGAGGGCTAATACATCTGCTGTATCAACACTGCAAGCGCATGCCTTCTATTCCACTTTAATTGTCTTGCCTGAGGAAACAAATACAGTTGGCGGCCTATCTATCATTTCTACCTCTTCGGCAATCACAATCAGAAGCCCAGATGCTGTTAGGCCTGTTTTCAGGTCGTTTAATTGTGAGTCTGTTAAAGCTAGCTCTGGAATTTGAAACTTTGTTCTACTGCATTAAATGCTAAATTTTCCGTGAATCTAAAACGGTACTCTGGTGATATACTTCTATTTTTTCGCCCTGAAATCAAGATTAAAGTTTGTTTCCAGCAGTTTAGTAATATATAGCCTAAAGTATTCTAAGCTACCTCGTATTTAGTAATATTGGGAAAATTACATTTTCCACAAAAAAACATCAGAATAAACATGATTCAATTACAGGAAGTGACCGGAAACTTTTTTTTCATTACCTTTTTATTTTAGCAAAGCCTTTGCCCCGTGACAGCTGTGTGACTTCTGCACCCCAAAAGCATGCTGGGGAGGGATTAGCGCCTGTGTGCTGAGCCTGATTGCATTGTTTAGCACTCCAGTCTTCATTCTGTCCTACCTGCTGGCTGGACATTATGCTGAGCTCAGTCTCAGTCTCCACTGAGTGTCCATCTAAGAATGACCTGCTCCCTTCAAATCACATGGGAATTTTGCCTGGAGTCAGATATCTTTTTCTGACATTGGCACATAATCCTTTACTGTCTGCCAATAAAAGTGTCAAAGTAATGGGTGGTTCTTTCTGTCCTCATGCAGTTTTCTCACATACTCATGCACCCTTTCCTGTGATTTGGGCCCTGGGGCAACCCCCAAAATCAGTGTTTTTCTACTTTGCATGATCAAGTTATCTGTAAACCAGAAGTTAAAATGGATTTATAGCAATCTTATTCTCCTATGACAACAAAGTGAAAGTCGCAAGGCTTCACTGCTCAGAAATATGGAATTTTGGACATATGACCAGCAAATATAGTTTCATTAAAACATGATAATGTTAATTGAATTTAACGAAGAATTAAGGCTGTACAGTTTGAAAGTATGCATTTTCAGTGAATGTGATTGGCACACATGCACAAATGACTTATTTCATACTTTTGATAACTCCTGTCGAGGCAAGATCTTTATCCACGCTATCATTTGAAAGGTTGAAAACAGAAGATAATGAGTGTTTGTGTGTATGTGTGTGTATGTCCATGTACAGACCTGCTTACTTATAGCCTTACTGTAGCGTACATTTTCATTCCCCTTACTGTCCTCCAGCTTCTCTCTCACTATCCCCTCACCACCCACTTGCTATCCTGTCACTGTCTCCTTACCATCCAATCACTGACCTCTCTCTTTCCTAACAATGTTTTCAGTCAGAACTACCCAATTCAAGACATGGGTCTCCAGCTCTGGTCTTGGAGAGCTACTGTCCAGTAGGTCTGATGAGCCACAGGTGTTCCTGGTATTTACCGGAGAGCAGGTGTGGCTCATCAGAAGCCAGGTAGGATATAAAACCTACTGGTCAGTAGATCTCCATGATCGGAGTTGGAGACCCCTGATTTAATAGCTTTGAAGAACCCAAGGATGCTTAGACCATGGACAACAATAACATTTCTGGACCAGACATATGAATAAGACATTTCTTTTTTTCCCTAAATAATGCTATATATAGGAGTACATTAGGGAATTATTGTCTACCTCTGAAGCTTGGCATTTCTAGTGCCACTGCTATTTTGGTTACAGATGAAGCACTGGTGCAGTAGCTCTCAATTATATGTTTCACATTTCATCAAAGTCGTTTTATTTCATATCTCAATAGGCTACTAATGCATCTATTTCAGATATGACAGTATTAAGAAGAAGCAAACATAAACGGGTCCTTTATGCGTTTGTTCCAGTTCATTCTTATTACTAAAATGGGCATTGGTTAAAAAGTCAACTTCTCTATCGAATAGTTAATATGATAGGAAATATTTGTTAGTATTTAATTAGTAAGTTGTCAGATCTTTGTTTCAGAAAAGCTGAGCAGATATGCTGCAATGGACTGGACTGCCTTGTGCCCCGTGCTGCTTCTGGCTTGCATGACGGACCAACTCAGGACTGGATAAGCAGTTGGAGCAGGAATGGATGGATAAACAAATAATGGAGACTAAAAATAGGCAGAACATCACAATTTGCCTAAGGCAACCTTTGCCCATGAAAGAAGCCTAATTATGCATGAACCACCTCCATCTGGTGGCACAGGCTTTGGTCTTCTCTATCTTCTCTGTTTTTACACTGTCCCTAGGGTGTGTCTATAGTGTCCTCATGATGTCCCTGTATTGAGTCACAGTGTTCTCATACTAGACTGTCCCTTCACTATTGCTGTGCTGTTCTCAGAACGTGGTTAAAATCCCCATGCATCATCCTACCCTGCTTCTACAGCATCCCCAGTACACCCTCACACTGTCCTGATACTGTCCCTGTATCATCCTACCCTGCTCCTACAGCATCCCCAGTACACCCTCACACTGTCCTGATACTCTCCCTGTATCATCCTACCCTGCTTCTACAGCATCCCCACTACACCCTCACACTGTCCCGATACTCTCCCTGTGCAATCCCACACTGCTCCTACAGCATCCCCACTATGCCCTCACACTGTCCTGATACTCTCCCTGCACCATCCTACACTGCTCCTGCGTCATCCTCACTATGCCCTCACACTGTCCCGATATTCTCCCTGCACCATCCTACACTGCTCCTGCGTCATCCTCACTATGCCCTCACACTGTCCCGATATTCTCCCTGCACCATCCTACACTGCTCCTGCATCATTTCCACTACACCCTCATACTGCCTCTATACTCCCCTTGCACCATCCTACACTGCTTCTACATCATCCCCACTATGCCCTCACACTGTCCTTGCATTGAACCCCCTGTCCTCGTGTGCCTGGCTATGCACAGCACCGGCTGGCTTAGTAGAGCTTCCGAGTGTTTGTCTCAGATGGAGTGCTGACACAGTTTTCCCATCAGCCCCGTCCTCTCAGGATTTGCTGCTCTCTGGTCTGCATTAGAAATGCTCAGCTGTGTCTTTTCAGGGAGAGTGTGGGTGAAAGCGGTAGAGAAGCCTATCGCAACTGTTGCAGTACCAGTTTGCGCCTTTAGAGGTTGACATTAGCTTCTCTAGACATTACCCCTGTCCTGCAGATCGCTCCTGATGTTTTTCCTAGGTGTGTAATAGCTGAATGAAGTATCTCCTCTCTACATAAGAATATTTTTGAGGCACAAAGGAACTTACAAAACAATAATTATTCCACACATTCAGCAATATATCAGGTATGAAAGGGTATTGAATGCAGTAAATGCTAGTAACTGGAATTTAAATCTGAAATGGATTACTTCTGTTTAATTTGTGCTTACCTTTTCTACCTGAACTGTCTGTGTGTGCATATGTGAGTGTATTTAGGATATCTACATCAGCTTTGTGTGTGTAATTTAGTGATGTAGTATTGTAGTAGTATTTCAGCATAAACTTAATGTCATATTACAGTGTTTATCTCTATCTGAGCTTTTGCGCATATGAATTTGCATTTCGATGCATGTATGCACATATATAATATATATTTACATATAAATATAATGAGCATATTTGTGTGTGCATTGTGGAAAAAATGTCATGAATGTGAGTGGGTGTGAAAGAATCTATTTCTGTGTGTGTGTGTGTAAGTGAGAGAGAGAGAGAAGCAGTGAGTCTTCAGCAGAGTGTAAATTGAATCCCATAAGTGTAAGAGCTATGAGACTATAATTAAATATAGAAGTATTATTCACTGAGACTTAAAGACTGTCAGTGAATGTAGGAAGTGTGAGATGTGAGATTGATCTGAGAGCCAGTGAGGCCACACTGCGTCCCTGTGGGCCACAACATTCACCAGCGGCTAATGCTGAGATTCAAGCTCCCCTATTAATGAGCACAGTGACCAGCACAGCAAACACTTATCTCTGAATCCTTTGTGTGGCCCAAGAGAGGCCTGGCTGTGAACGAAATGGCTCCATAACTGTTAGACCACAGTGTCGGCTATATATTTAAATCTCTTCATACAAGATGTGGAATACTTATTTTCATGGTTGTAGTGTAATAAAAATCATGGCCTTGTGCCCTGAAGGGCGGCATTCCTTAAGGTACGCAATGTGAATTGCGCAAGTGAAATATCAAACATTTTTCTTTCTAAATTTATAAGTCATCTGAAAGTTAATATAGAATAATCATGATACTAATAATGCTAATAATTCATCCATCAATCTTTTACAACCACTTATCCGATGGATAGTCATGATGTAAGGCTGGGGCTTATTTCGGGAAGCATAGACCCCAAAAACAGAGGACGCCCTGGATATGATTCCAGCCTCTTGCTTCTCATTTCCGAGATTCTTAGTTAAAATTCATATGCCGTCATAGAAGAGACTAGACCAAGATGGGTTTGCATTGCCTTCGAGAAATAGGAGAGAGAGGAAAGGGGGAAATGTGAGATATTATAATTACAGGAGTCTGGGAAGGTTACAGTGAATATATCTATGTTTAAACAAGAACAAACACATCGCTGACCTCACAAGTAGGCTATTTATTCCTTGCCCACAAATTTGAGAGTACACGAACGGCTTCTAAAGTGTCGAAGCCAGGCCTGTCCTTTTCTAGTCTCAGTGGTGCACATCCCAGACAGACAGCAGATGAAGTGAAGAGCCGCAGCAGGTAGGTCTAGCGCTGTGAGTCTGTAGGTGGAAGTGATGAGATCTAGTTGGCTGGATTTCCATGAATACATGCAGTCCCACGGAGGCGTTGGCTAAATGTCACGCTGCTTCCATCTCCCTGCGGCAGCGCAGACGTATGAGGCACTCGAACAGTATCCACGTTCACATCCTGCGCCATAAACGAGATGGGCTGTCGGTGTCAGAATCAGCAGGTCGTCCAGTCAGAACACAGTTGCCGAGTTGCTGAAACTCAATAAGTTTAACAAGTTGGGCAACTTAAATAATGAATGTGCCTCGACCACTAACAGTATCCCGTACAATTGATTGCAGTAATTATACAACTGATCATGACCATTAATTACTATCCATCTAACCTCACAGGTGCTCAGAAACTGAAACGCTGCTCATACACAGGACGGAGAACAAGTACCAATTTGGGGAGGGTTTTAGGTCGTCACCCCCTGTGCATAGCAGGTGCGGCAGGTACTCTGAATGTGAGTTAGGTAACATTGCTGCTCCCTGCTCAGCTTGTGTGTCCTGCTCAGCGTATAATTTGAGTACATCCTGCCGCTCATGTTCCAGGCCTGCCTGTAGCTCTGACTCTGCTTTCTCTGAATACCACTTTCACTGCTTTCCTGTCTCCTGCCGGGGCGTGAAATCCATTTGACTGTCTGCTGGGCACGCATGTGTCTCAGTGGGGATGGCTCGCCTTGGCTGAAGGTGGCGCTGTTTGCCTTCAGCTGACCACACCTTGGAGTGTGCACTGTGCTTATAGGTCAACAGGTGCAGCAGTAGGGGGGAGAGCCGTATTAGACCAAGCAAAGAATGCAGTACTATATGTGCATGTGCAGTTTTAGGATTTTTGACAGATTCCAAACAAAATTCAACCCTAAATTCTCCATTCCATTACTGAGTTCTTTAAGCAGCAATTTGCAATTGATAAATTAGCCCATAATTATCTTCAATGTGTCACCAAAAATATGAAAGATGTTTAAATAATGTGATAATTATGAATGGTGTTAGTGTAAGTTGTTTTAAGCAAATTTGATTTCAAACACAGCCTCACGCTGTCCCAGTACTCCCCTGCACCATCCTATACTGCTCCTACATCATCCCCACTACACCCTCACACTGTCCAGATACTCCCCCTGCACCATCCTACACTGCTCCTACATCATCCCCACTACACCCTCACACTGTCCCGATACTCTCCCTAGATCATCCTACCCTGCTTCTACAGCATCCCCACTACACCCTCACACTGTCCCGATACTCCCCCTGCACCATCCTACACTGCTCCTACATCATCCCCACTACACCCTCACACTGTCCCGATTCTCTCCCTGCACCATCCTACACCGCTCCTGTGTCATCCCCACTACGCCCTCACACTGTCCCGATTCTCTCCCTGCACCATCCTACACTGCTCCTGTGTCATCCCCACTACACCCTCACACTGTCCAGATACTCCCCCTGCACCATCCTATACTGCTCCTGTGTCATCCCCACTACACCCACACACTGTCCAGATACTCCCCATGCACCATCCTACACTGCTCCTGCGTAATCCCCATTACGCCCTCACACTGTCCCCATATTCTCCCTGCACCATCCTACACTGCTCCCACATCATCCCCACTACACCCTCACACTGTCCAGATACTCCCCCTGCACCATCCTATACTGCTCCTGTGTCATCCCCACTACACCCACACACTGTCCAGATACTCCCCATGCACCATCCTACACTGCTCCTGCGTAATCCCCATTACGCCCCCACACTGTCCCAATACTACCCCTGCACCATCCTACACACCATTCATATGACAGTGTGACTTTTAGTTGGATGGAAGAAGGAAAAAATGATTCAGGTTATAAGTTCTAGTCTCCATCACCTGTGATCACACACCTGCACCTTGTCTTGGTTGATTTGACATTTAAACGCTAATGCACTAACACCGTGCTACTGCGGCTGGCATTTATTACAAAGAAGTGAAAGATTAATTCACACGAACGTGGGCGCAGAGCTGGCATCCATTTGCTGATGGTTATATGGTGATACTCCTATACTGACTGCAGCTAATGCTTAGGGTCATGAGAGAGGTTATGGGATCACAGGACTGGAGGGTTTAATGGGTATATGATATTCTTTAGATCATTAGCTTGCAGGGGCTGTCATATAGCTTTTGCTGCTGTAGTACTTTTTTATTGATTCATAAAAAGTTGCTGCTCTGCTTTTATTAGAGTGCCATATCTATAAACCCTGAATTCAGCTCCAAGTAGAAATGATATTATATTTACACAATAGCCGGGTGAAATTATATATTTTGTCATCTTCTAACCACTTATCCTGGTCTGGGACATGGGGGGCCTGTAGCTTAGCCAGGGCATAAGGCTGGTGTACACCCACGAAGGGATTAACCTTTTGTCATTTAATACTTTATTATTTTTATTCAAAATATCACTATCAGATATACATTACCTATGGGAGAGCAAAGCTAAACTAGCCATAATAAGGTTATGGCATATTATTGATACAGTATAAGTAAACTTAACAATGTGTCAACATTGTTGATTAACTCATTCTCCCTGTTCAATAATTAAACACAATAACTACAAACACCAAACTACGGCACTTTGTCGGCACAGCAGGTATGCAGTGTCACGCTGAAGACCACAGCACGCATTGGTGGGAATTTCCTGTTTCCCTTTTCCCACCACATAGCCATAATTTTTCTGAGCGATTCTATTTTGACCTTTGACATCGGGATACAGTTTATCTTGGCGGCTAAGTTATGGGCCACTTACGGGAACCTCGGTGATGAACCAGATAATACGGTCAGTGTCCTCGGGTCAGTTTGGTGGTATTTTGAGAATTAGGGACCACCCAGTGGTGGCCTAGAACAAACAGCAACAATTGTGAAATGCCCCAAACAAAACGTTTTGCTAGCTTTCGATTGGGATAAAAGCGTGTCTTGGTAGAAGTGGAGAAAGTCTGTCTGTGGATCGTTTTGAATACAGCGCTTGGCAAACGAGGAGCGCCCAGCCTTACCGTGTTGAGATGTAATCGCTTACAGAAATGAGGTGCTGATGAGGTACTTCGACCTGGGAAAATTGGACTGAAATCCATACTGTGGAATTATTTATAAGTTTATCGTGCGCCGTGCATAATATATTTCTTTTTGTCCCGGGCATCTTTGCTAGGCAATTTCATAACGCATTTTTCAATCGAAACAAAAGGGTCTCGTTAAAATGATCGGGGCGTTGTTTTAAAATTAGAGACTCCGCGATTTCCAGTTACATGTATCGTTGAATAAACAATAGTAAATTAGATATATATCTAAAAAACAAATCAAAATATAATATCTGGCGGTAACAATACAGATTTAATTCTTGGAATCTGCATCTGGCTTCCGTTTTGTCATTATTTTTTGGAGGTGCTGAAATGCAGCCAGCGATCTCTGCGCTCGCACCCCTCCCCCGCAGCTCAGCATAGACTCCATCGCGCACAGCGGCAGGCAGAGTAGTGGAGAAAGCGCAAGAGCAAGCGAGAGAGCAGAAGGAAACCGGAGACCGCCGCGGCGAGGAGGAAATTAGAAGGAACAAAGAAAAGCATGGATGTATCAATGAAAAACCGCTTTTATGATGTGTCGGAGAGGATATTTTGGCCCTCTGGCATATAACGGTGTATCCTTCAATAAGCATTTTAATGTGGTGGCTCGAGGAAAGGTACGGCAAGCTGAAAAGGCGGAAAGCTGATAATCATCCGTCTGCGGATTCTGTGGGCTTGCGATGGCTCGGGCTGGGAGATGTAACAGCATAAAGAAGTATGTGCCTATTTCCATTATTTCCGTATTTTTATTTTGTGGCCTTGTATCTGGACAAATACGCTATTCGATTCCCGAGGAACTGGAGGAGGGCGCAGTGGTAGGAGATATTGTGACAGATTTGGGTCTAGATCTACGAAAGATCTCCACCCGACGGATTAAAATAAATTCGGAAAGCACAAAACGATATTTCAGCATCAATCATAAAAACGGGAAATTGTTTGTTAACGACAGAATAGACAGGGAGACGCTATGCGAGTTTAGTAGCATTTGTATTTTGAGCCTGGAGGTGATTCTGGAGAATCCTTTGGATGTGTACAATGTGGAGGTGGAGGTGCTTGATGTAAATGATAACGCACCACAATTTCCAAGGGACGAGTACCAACTGGACATTTCAGAATCGACTTTACCGGGAGCTCGGTTCCCTGTTGAAAGCGCGCAAGATGCCGATGATTCTTCCAATTCAATACGGCTTTACCGACTCAGTCCCAACGAGCATTTTACGCTCGATTCCAGCAAACCTTCTCCCGGTAATAAAATGATAGAGCTCGTTCTTAAAAAACCACTGGATCGCGAGCAGACCCCTTTTCATCATGTAGTCCTATCCGCCGTTGACGGGGGCACGCCCGCAAAAACTGGCACCGCGAAAATAAACGTGCGTGTGCTGGATGCTAATGACAATGTCCCCGTGTTTGACACCTCAGTGTATAAAGTGAAGTTGCTGGAAAACTCGCCAAAGGACACCTTAGTCATAAAATTAAATGCTACAGACCTGGATGAGGGCTCCAATGGAGAAGTGTACTACTCCTTCAGCAGTTATACCCCAGAGAGGGTGAGGCAGATGTTCAGCATAGACCCTAATTCAGGTGAGATCAGAGTGCGCAACCACGTGGACTTTGAGGAGACGAACTCCTATGAGATGTATGTCCAGGCCATGGACAAGGGCCCATCAGCTGTAGCTGTACACTGCAAGGTGGTTGTGGAAGTGGTTGATGTGAACGACAATGTGCCGGAAATCGTGTTGTCTTCGCTCTCCAGCCCCGTACGGGAGGATGCACGGGCTGACACGGTGGTGGCACTGATCAGTGTAACAGATCGAGACTCGGGTTCCAACAAGCAGGTGAATCTGGAGATCTCTCCAGGTCTGCCCTTCAAGATTAAGTCCTTCAGGAACTACTACACCTTAGTTACATCAGCCTTCCTGGACCGTGAGACCATAGCTAGCTATAACGTAACGCTCAGTGCCACAGATGGTGGCACCCCTCCGCTCTCTTCTCAGAAGATCATTCAGGTGGATGTGGCAGACGTGAATGACAACTCGCCACGTTTCGAGCAGACATCTTACACCGTCTACGTACCAGAGAACAATGCTCCTGGAGCCTCTCTCTGCACTGTCAGGGCCCAGGATTCGGATGTTAACGAGAATGCCCGCATCACCTACACCGTCCTTAATGACAACAACCACGGCATCCCCGTCACGTCTTACGTGGCCATCAAGGCAGACACGGGGGAGGCCTACGCCCTGCGTGCCTTTGACTTCGAGACTCTGCGAGAGTTCCACTTCCAGGTGAAGGCTCAAGATGGGGGTGTCCCGCCACGCAGCCGCGTGGCAACCGTCTATGTCTACGTCATGGACCAAAACGATCACGCTCCCAAAATTGTCAGCCCGCTGGCCAATGGCACGCGATTCACCGAGACTGTGCTGAAAAACGTGGAGGCAGGACACCTAGTGACCAAGGTCATGGCGTACGATGCTGACACCGGCCCCAATGCTTGGCTGCTCTATTCTCTTGAGCAGGTCAGCGAGCCGGACCTCTTCAAGGTGCACGAGCACACGGGCGAGGTTCGCACTACTCGCAAAGTGGTGGAGGACAACTCCACCTTCTTCAGTTTCGTAGTGCTGGTGCGCGATCATGGTGTGCCTCCACTCTCTGCTACCCTCACTCTCAATGTGGCTGTGATGGAGGTCCCGCCCAAGCTGACCCCTGACCCCAAGAAGATCATCCGGCCTCATAGTGCACTCTTGTTCTCCAATGTGACCTTGTACCTGATTGTGGCGCTCAGTGCAACTACGTTTGTGTTCCTCCTGACCGTGGTGGTGTTGGCGATCGTGCGCTGCCATGCCTATTGTACTCAGCCGGGGTCCTGCTCCCCCTGCTGTATTTCCCAGAAAGCCCCAGCGGAGGGTACTGCCGGTGGTGCTGGAGCTGCCGGGGGTGGGTCACAACCCAATAACAATGTAGTGCTGCGGCGCGACCTCAAGGTGGAGCCGCACTACATTGAGGTTCGGGGCAACGGCTCGCTGACTAAGACCTACTGCTACAAGACGTGCCTGACCGCCACCTCAGGCAGCGATACCTTCATGTTCTACAACACCGGGGTTCCTGGCGGCACCATGGGTTCCGAGCGGTTCTTCACCGGCCAGAGTGGCCAGAGCCAGGTGTTCGTCCGCAGACTCAGCATGCCCGATGCCTCCATCCAGGTGTGTGTACAGCATCGGTTGGGGTCACAGCCACCCTCCTGCGGCCTGGTCATTGTGCCGATTCCTTTTTCACTTACTTTGCTACAGCAGCATATGCAGGCGTTCAGTTGCAAAGTCTTCTGGGTATTTACAAGGTTTGAAAAGTTGCGCTGTCCTGCTTGGTGCCTGTTGGTTTTTGGTATGATGCCATAATCTGTAAAATATCTATACTTAAAAAAATATATATTAAATGCATTCTTTGTTCCTATGGATTGGCTGCCTTGTCCCTTGTTTATGCAACTTTTTAATATTATTTTTTGGATCTGTTTCCACTGAGTAATACATTTTATGATAGGTGTGTCACTGGCGAGCGACATGGATGAGCAGTGAGCATTAATTCAGATCTCCCTAACTGTAAACAGGGTGGGGTCCTGGGTGTCTTATTCCAGTGAGCAGTAAACCACTTTAGGACAATAAATAACTCATTTTCATTTATTATCTAGTAGATCTTATCTAAAGCAATTTTGTGTAAATCTCATTGTATGCCAGTCCTGGTGAAACATGGTTAATTACCTTTCCTGTCTTGAGATTTAAATTGAAACATTTAAAATCTCTTGTGACCTTATAATTAATTTATTGCTGTCACTGTATAAAATGGATAGAGTGTATTGTAAGGTATCAGTATTGTTGCAAAATGAATGTGAAAATTTGTCCTTCCCTGCGCGTGTGTGTTTTATTGTGTCAAAACTCATTAATGTACAGTTGTGTCCACCAGTCAAACCTTATTTAAGTCAGCTGGTATTCTAGAAAGCTGAACTTTGAAAATGTAGTACTTGTACACGTTTTTTGTACTGTGCATTTCCATTGCAATTTTTCTAGCTCTTGAAACATTTGTCATCGTAAACAAATGGATGCCCTGAATGATAAGTAAAACACTTTTTTATTTTGTCTGTGGGCCTTTACCACTGCTATTTGTCCTGGCTGTGTGTATGATTAATTCAAACGTGTGTCTTGCTCATTGGTCTTCCATTTTCAGCTTTGAAATTACTACTGGGTGTTTGTTAGATGATATACGTTGCCACCGGCCTGTGTTTCTATCTGTTTGCTTGCATTAGCCTGTGCTCTGTCCTCCCTCTTTTAGCCTGTGCTGTTCTGTGCTAACCAGACTGTGCAGCCGCTCTTGGCTCCACGTCCCACAGCTGTTAATTGTCATGAAGGCAGCCCAGCTATGAATGACTCACCACAGCCGAGGTGGGCGTCTGGATGTAATCAAACTGCTGCTGTTATTTACCGCTTTGCTGTTGGTGAGGATGTTCATAAGCTAAAGCAGTCCTAGCATTTCTGTCGCTGAAATCAGCATGAAAAGGATGAATGTTGAAATGCTCTCCTTTATACAATGAAGATCATCGCTATGCATTTAAAACGTATGTAAATCATCTGCAAAGGCAGGTCTTTAGATAAGCATTTTTCTGTCAGCTTATTTTAACCTAACGTCTTCCTATTAATGTGAGGAGGTGTGGGCGTCGGGGGGCTAGGCGGCCAGAGAGAACGCTGTGATTGGTCGTTTTGTGCTGTATCCATGCAAGGTGTGACTGTCAGCAGTCCGAGCTGTGGCTAGGCTCAGTAGTTCTCATCCACTCCTGACAGCGGGCGAGCTGCGAATAAGCCATGTGATGGAGAGAGAGAAAGAGAGAGAGAGAGTGAGAGTGAGAGCAGGCCTGCCTGATGGAAAGGGGAAGGCAGCTCCGTATCAGGTTCGGCTTGTGTCAGAGGCTTGGCCAGCTTGAGGTTTCATAAGGCTTCTAGGATTTTCCACAGCACCCACTTGATTTGCCAGACGACCTCACGGATTTCACTCTAATGTTCAGAGTCAATTCACTATGGTAAAATATAAATCATTTTAAAATAGCTGTGACTGTATAGACTGCAGCTGCAACTTTCATGTAGGTATACGCATGCTTGTCTTTGTGAGTGTGTTTTAACCCACATGTGTTTCGGAGTTTGCTGTCTTATGTTATTTGCCGTTTGAATGAGGATTAGAGTAGAGACAGAGCCTTTATGTCACTGCAAGTACTGAGTTCCACAGAGAATTGCCCTGTTCTGAGGTATAAGCAGTCATCAGTCTATCGTCTCCAGAACTTATCATACGTAACATACATTGCCGCACAGCCTTATTAGCCCACATCAGTGCCTACATATAGCATATAGCTATACATATAGCATTTAGCATTCACTACAATACACTGATTCTGTATTGAAATGTAGCACACATGAATGACCTGTAGGTGATTAGCCTTAAAATCCCATGTCATGTTATATCCACTGGCTCAGAATCAGCTACTGTGTCACATACATTCTCAGAAAAAAAAGAGTAAAAATTGTACCTTTGCTTGTCATTGGGGCTGTACCCTCAAGGGTCTGCCAATTGTACCCTTAGATGTAGATAATTGTACCTTTCAAGGTACACAGATGGACGCTGAGGAACATTTCCATACCATTTATGGTACATTAAAGCTGTTCGTAGCTTTGGGATGTCTCTCAGAGTCCGTTTCTGTACCTTAAAAGGTGCAGTTACAAAGGTACAGCCCCAGGACAAACAAAGGTACAAATTTTTGCCATTTTTTTCCGAGAGGGTACCTAGTTCGGCCACTTCAGAATTGTATTTTCTCTTTGACTGAGCTGTAATTGCAATGCTCTGACAGTTGTCATTGAATAACATGTAACATCTACCTTCCACAAAGGAGACTCCAAGGAGATGTGCCATCCAAACAGACAAACCTGCAAATTCCTAGTTTGATTCTACCTTTTATGACCTCACCAGTGTTAATTATTAAGTGTGTTGTTACCGTGGCACCTTTTGTCTGACTGCTCAGCTCAAGGCTGCTGCCAAATGTGAAGATTTAGCTTATTGACACCCACAGTACTAATAAAGGATTGGCCATAGTCACGGAGATACTCAATTACAGACTGAAGGATGGTACTGATGGAAACTAGCCAACTGTATGCTAGGGGGTGGTTTTGATTAGCTGAGACAACCAATCACAGACCTAATAAGATATACATTAATGCATTTTAATCGCAACTTAACTGCCCAATGTAAAAGCTTTCTGCTAGGGAGGCTTTAGGGCTGTGTGATGTGTGTGTGAAAGAGCAAGTTGAGTCAGCTACCGCTCTTTAATCCTGCTTGATATGGATTAGAGCGGTAAAGAGCTTATCTCCCAAAGTCATCATGCTGATGAAGGGCATCGACGCGAACTGGGCGTGCCCTCTCAGCGCCTCTGTCCTAATAGATGTCAGGATACTACTATCCGTCCTAATTAAAAGCACATTGTCTGATGTGTGAAGACCACAGAAAGACACACTTACTTGTCCCTCCATTGATGTTTCGCCATCTTCTCTTGCAGCCAAAGCCTCCAAGTGCAGACTGGAGATACTCGGCCTCCTTAAGGGCGGGAGTGAAAAGGTAAGGATTTTAAGTTTATCTTTATTACAGTGCCAGCTGTGTTTTACTTTTGCAGACCCAAGCAATCGATCTCTTCTGACCTCCTTCCCATGGTCCACAGCCAGCAAATAACGATCCACTGCAAACTCTTAGCCAGTCATGTGTGGGACATAGTAATAAAGTCTATGTAGCCATGGGCTCAAAGTGTTACTGCCATCCCAAGCTATGGAAAGCTTCCAGGATACCTGGTGAGTTCAAGCCCCCGAGCATCGGCCTCCACCAGTGCAGGCCCAGTTGAAAGAGCATTCATGCGTAAACACCGAGCAATTTGCAGGCAAAGGCAGCAAAGAGGAAAAGCGGTCACTGAAGCGCGCATGCTCTGAACGGGGAAAGCCGATTCGCAATTATGGCTGCTCGTAAGCCAGCATGCAGCAGGCTAGCTAAAGCTCAGCAACGCCGACCCGATCGCCTGCGGAGGAAAATGCGTCATGTGTGGTGGCAAGTCCCCTGGGAGCCGCTTACCTGTGCCCGCTGAGAGGCCGCTGGAGCTGGTGGACTCCCCCAGCTCGAGCTTGGTGGGGCAGCCCCACACAGGAAACCACAACGCAAGATGATTCATTATGTTCTTAGCAGGTGTCTTTTAGCAGCAGTTTTTTTGATTTATGTTTTGTTGTATTATTATCGGTTCATGACCCTTAATTTCTGTTTGTGTTCTGTTGTCTATGCTTTCTACCAATTAATTCTCTGTTAATTCTGAACAACTCCAATACAGATGTCTTAGTGTCTGCAATCCTGACCCTGTTTTGGCAGCGTAAGATTATCCTTGTCATGGCAATAAAGCAATTTGAATTTTATGTTGAGAGACAGGGAAGGGGTGGGGGAGAGTTAGGGAGCCAGTGAGAGAGACAACAAGCCTGCATGACCTACACAGGCCCCGCCCCCTAAGCCACACCCACTCTTTGTTCTTCTGCAGCTGAGTGCACAACGCTAATTGAGGGCTTTCAGACAAACCCTATGCTCCGTTGCAGAGTCATTCATTGTCCTTTCATTTCCATTTGAATTGTCAGTTCACATGTATCTGCAATATGCAGCAATGTAAATTTTGAATTCTAGTAATTATAAGTAGTCAAAGTATTTTATTAGTCATCATAACTCTGGTTGTTCATCCTTAGATGAAAGGTTTTTTTTGAAGGATAAGCAGACTTCAATCATCCACATTTTTTTTCATAAACCTATTTTCCTTCTTCACAATTTCCCTTTGTGACCTCGCCCTCTCCTTCCATAGTCTGAGTCGGGCGTGGGGGGGAGAGCAAATCTCATCACGAAGGGCCAGTGTGTATGCAGGTTTTTGGGATAACCTTTAGGTCAGCTGTTCAGACCCAGGTATGAATGCTAACAAGCCAGTTAGTTCCCTAAGTAGTAATCATGTTAGGGAGTTGCGACGAAAACCCACACTCACAACAGCCAGGTTTGATTAAGATTGCCTACTCTTTGTCTGGGTTGATTCACTTCAGCTCGGCTGCAGTCTCACCCTACAGCACTCCCTCTGGGTCTGATGCAGGCGTCTGAGATGAGATAAGCCAGATGAGACAGTTGGTGATGCAACCGTGACCATAGAATCACTGCCCATTCCGGTGCCACTCATCCAGCCAAAGTCGCCAATTATTAAATGCACAACACCAGCCCATGTTGCCGGACGCACATGTAAATGGCCGTTTCTGTCTGATACAGAGGGCCAGCTCCGGCTGACTATTACAGAAGCTAAGAGGAAGCTCTCCAAAGCTGTAGCTTTACCCAAGGCAGAAATGAAGCAGTGAGTAATCCCAAGTCAAGCCCTATGTGGGCTCCAGATTTTTAGAGGAAGTAAAATGTTGAGCAGAGTATTACCGAAGGGGAAGATCAGTGTTTGTTTCATTCCACTGGGCTGGGGCTGCACTGCTGAGCTATGAGCTTATGCGCCTGAGAGGCCTTGTGTTTTTGTTTTGGATTTTGGCTGCATATTCACACAAGGCTAAGTCGTAGGATAGACTCAACTTAAATCTCGTAAGTCGCAAACACTCTGCTTTTACAAAGCAAATCTTGTCCCTGGGAGAACAATGTAATAAAGCGGCATAATTTCAGGAGTCACATATATACTGGAAGCTTTATGCAGGAACCGCATGGCCCTGCACCGCTGGTAATTGGATTATGGGTTATAGAGACAGTGCCACAGTTTAAAAAAATAAAAAAAAAAGTAAAAAGTCATGGGAAACAGGACATGCAGAAATGGAAATTGCTGGAAGTAATGGTGGCGTCTGTGTAGGAAAATCTCACAGGGATCATACAGCTGGCTGAGGAAAAAAATCACCAGAAAAAGTTGCTTGGAGGCAGAACATTTTCACAGGTAAGAGTAGATGCTGAACTAGGAAAAAAATTTAAACTAAAAGCAGCTACTGGAAATAGCTATAAAGGAACATTATAATTTGAGGGATCTGTCAACAGAAATTGAAAATTGCAAATCAAATTAGATATATTAGCAAACTGACCATCATTTAAATGCAAAACTATTAAATATAAGAGGATAATTAGCCATTATTCTTTGGAATGACACTTGGAATAGCTTTGTGCTGTTTCAAAGCAGTCTGTAGACAAATGAATTTTCTTTCTTTTACATGCTGCCTGGTCTCTCACGGCAAGGTGTCACACCTGTTAAATTAACGAGACAACTGCAAAATATTAGGCGTTCCTTTTCTGTAATAACATTTGTTTTATTGATCTTTTTTTTTAAATGTCTAATCTAATAGTTATATGATTTGACAAAGCCACAAACATATTACTATAAATAATGTATTCGTGGAATATATTTAACTAAATCTTAAGTGAACCAAAAACAGAAAAAAAATCAAACCTTTGTGTGGCCATCTGTGGTGCCTTATACTGGGCTTCCCTTGGTACGGACAGAAATCCACACAGCTAACCCCCATTTTATGGGGGGTGTTACACTGACGGCCAATAGATTGAAACCTGAATATGAAAATTAAAAAAAAATAGTGATTCGGAATATCAGTTTTCTTGATTTAATATAACATCGATAAAACCTATTTTTTTTTGTTATGGTGGCTTGCAAACCTCGCAAACATCGCCAATGGTTTTTGATTGCAACATTCTTCCTACATCTAAACCACAACAAAAGCAATACCAGTTCATCTTCCTGGGCACCCATTTGAATTGATAGCATGCAAGTTGCAGTTTGCTGTCCAGATTTCGTTTTGTAAGCTTTACCCCGCAAAACTCAAACAACAAGCTTACTGATATAATCGTGTAATTGCTTCATATCCAGTGTGATTTCACTCAATGCCAAAGATGGCCATCAGATCCCATTGTGATCTTTATGCCTCATTATTCCTTTATGCCTTGTCTGCTATTAATAATGTCTCCTAACCCTTCTGTATCTCTCTTCTTCTCTCCTGTGTTTCTATTGTGGCCCCAGTAACTGAGTAATTATTTACTCTTGTTGATGTTACATGTATGTGCTTTGGATTGACTAACATCGCCCTGCTGAAGACTGGGCACCATTAACTAGTTAGAATGGTCACTGAGGCAGATGCTGCACCTTTGGGAATTAATTATGTGGCTTCACAGGCTGCGGTGCTGTAGTTCTCTTGTTATATTCTTCCAGAAGGTTGTCTGGCACTATGAGTCAGTTCTCACTTGCCATGTTATTACTACATACCTCATGATCTATGACTTTTTAGCTTTTCTCACATTTTTTGCCCACATGTTTCCCCAGTGATTTAAGTTCCCGATATAGACACCACACAGTTTATGTAAGACAGAGGATTCACTGCTTTATTAAATGACAAAATAATTTTCTCAATAAAGGTAAATTTTGAACCTAGCGCCATAATAATTATTGTCATATTGCTAATCCCTACTCCTAGAAATATTTAGATGAGACATGGGCTACTGGCATTAATCTCTCGCTTAATGTCCTGCTGGATACAGAGAAGTAGGTGTTCTGTCATTTTTCCTCGGAAAAGGCAATGCAGTTTTCACAGGAAGGCATTGCAGTAGGTGGACTAAGGTAAGAGCACACATATACATCCCTAGAGGAGAGTTCATTTACATATATTTGATCTTTTTTATGAGTTATTCCAGCTCGGACAGTGAACAGAGCCAAAATAAAGATCTTATTTGGGTTAAAGGTTTAAGAAATGGTGGAGAGAAATGTAAACCAAAGTCAGCCATTTCATCTTAAAGCCGAGGGTTGTTCACTGACATGCAACATGGACGTTAGATTGTGGAAAGGGAATGTAGGTCTGATTGTCTTGGATGACAGAAATCTGTTTTCTATTATTATTAAATATGTACATGTGATGAATGGGTTTGTCACTTGACTCTACCCTGTCACGGGGTGTTCATGTCCCGCTTACATTTTATACTTGGTTTCAAATGGTACTTGGAATAGGTTTACCAGTCTCCATTACTTGCCGGCTGCTTTTCTAGTAGATGCATTTTCTGACCACAAAATAATAGATCTTCTGGGTAGTGACTCAGGTTTGCTAAACTATACAAAAGAATTTTGAAATTTAAAAAAAAAATCACTGGAGTCATGCACTATACTCCTGCTAAGCACTAAAACTCGCCAAATAGCTAACTGACCAACAGCATAAGCATACAGACTGGCCAGCTGTTAAATACATACAGCTTCTTTGATAATGATCTGCATGGATATAGTACATAACAGTTCAGCTCCTAATAGCTAAAAGTCTTTCTACGCTGTATGAACAATGACCCACAAACAACTGCTAACCTTGTTCAACCAAGGGCCAAGGGTGTGTGCACCATTATATATCCACTGACCTCACACAACACATTACCAGTAGCATACAAACAGGGTGATCATTTTCCTGCAAAACCTTCTGTATATCCTATATACTAAGGCACAGAACCAGACTGACTGCTAATTGCTCATTGCATAAAACCTAAATGCACTACTAAAAATGGTGAACTCTAATAGTGATACATGATCAGGTTAATCATTTTCTGCGCAGATCTTGCCTTATGCCCTTTGCATTAATAAGGTCAATGCTAAATGTATGCAGCCTCTTGCATATGCTCCATATTAACAGCTGCACAGAGACAGGCTAACCTCTAACTGCACATAGTCTTTCTTTAGACTGGACTGCACAGAACCACATGCGTCTCTGCAGAGATGGTGCACCAGTATGCTAATGTACCAGGATAAAGTAGGACATGAAGAAAAATAGGTCTGCTGTAATTCTTAAAGGCCAGGATGGGGCTGGGAGCAGGTGCAGTTTTTTTAGTGCCATGACAAGGTGTGTCATCTGCTCATCCTCCATAAAACAGACAGCCAGCCAGAATGTAGCAGATGGATGGAGCCTGGGGAGGCGGGGCAGTGGAGGACTGTAGAAAGAGTCTCTCCCTGAGGGCTCGCCAGGGTCTTCTAGAGGGTATATTGTCACATGATAGTATTTCAGAAGCTCCAGTCTGGCGCTGAAACGGAGACACTCAGAGTGTGGCAGATAAGCATCAATAATTCTGTCCATAATGAACTTAATTTTAAATTAATGTATTCACTTGAAAGCATTTTTGAATACCTGTATGCTAATGTACTAAACATTAGCCTATCACATTTATAACTGCCCATTAAATAAACACATTGAGTAAAGACTTCAGCTTTAATTTGTGTATTGTAAGCTTCCTAATATAAGCTTCAATGCGAGCAGTAGCCTTTTGTATTTCGTATTCAGTGTAAGTACACTGTCTTGCTTTGCTTTTACATTTTTTTGCACTCATTTCTGCTCTGCAGGTGTAAATTAATGGCGGGTTTGGTGAAACCCCTTTACTCAAACATTCGGACAGTAATTTCAGCTTTGCTTTGTACACGGGTGGCTAAATAGAGGGATGCAACCCTTCAGCTTTTGACGCTTTGTAATTTTATTCATTTTTGATGACATATGATTGAAGGAGTGTCATACAACCTATCATTAACAATGCAATGTTAAAGTCACTGCTGAGGGTAGAATTGGTGTGACGGTTTTTTTCATGAGCCAGTCATCTGGTTAATCCAGTGTTTCCCTATCCGGTACTCGGGGACCCACAGACAGTCCATGTTTTTGCTCCCTCCCAGCTCCTGTCTGGGAGGGGAGCAAAAATGTTGACCATCTGTGGGTCCCCGAGGACCAGATTGGGAAACATTGGGTTAATGTCTTCCAGCCAGCCTGGCCTCCACATACAGGTCTGTAGTCTTGCAGTAGGTGTGTAAATGTCTGAAGTTGTGGTTTGAATGTATGTAAGTCTACCTGTATTGTTGCTGTTTCCTTGTAGTTCTGTCCACATGGAAGAGTCCTCAGTCCTGCAGGGAGCTCATGGTGTTCTGGTCCAGAACTGGCCCACTGTATCCAGCGGAAGTGGAGGTAAGAATGACCACTCGGCACCTACTGGGCCTACATTCCTCAAACTGGAGCTAAAGACCAGTTAATCCTGAATAAAACTGGACAGGTGCTGTGTCACGATAAAATAACTGACAAAGAACTGCTAGTGTTGATTAACATGCTATGCAGCCTGAAGGCTGATGATGATATGGACAAATTAGACAGTGAATTTTGGGATTTTGTTTTAAAGAAGATTCTGGGACTGTAGAGACTTTAGATCATCTTTTGGACACAGTGTAACTGGCATCAGCAATAACACCAGTAACTTTGGCTTCCAAAATTGAATTCAGTTCAATTTGTTTTCTATTCTTAGTATTTAACAGTTGCTTCAAAGTGTTTAGTATATACATTGCAGATATATACAGCACGTTTATAATGCATTAAATTCAGTGTGTTTAGTCATGAAGTCATTACAAGACACTGATCTCATTCCCATCCAGATGCAATAATTTGAATTAGTCATCCCAAATGTGTCCTGCTCCTGCGGTGGTCTTGAAAACCAGTTTCCTTGTAGAAATAGCAGAATTTTATACCTCGCTTGCTTTTGATGTAGTTTCTGCAGATCACTAGAAAGAGGGACTCGCCTCATTTGAGACTCCAACAAGGTCAATATCTGTTGAGGTTATCGCAGTCATATTAGTGGTAGTGATAAAATATTTAACAGCGGTAGATGAGGAAGAAGATAGGTAGTAAAGCCTAGAGGTGACCAAAGCAATTATTTCAGTAATGAATGATTAATTTAAGTAATTACATGGGTGTTAATAATTCTGAGTACAGACATTTAGTGTTACAAAACGCTGTTGCTAGTAATAATCCATTTACAAAGTGAGGTCTTTGCCTTCAAGGCCAGTGGAGCTGAGGTGTTGACAAACTGCCCAGGCGGTGTCAGCAGTATCAGACCACCGATTTTATGCTCAGTCTGCCCAATAGTATTCACCACAGTTGGCATCAACAGGCTTCCCACCCCCCTAGACCGCAGGTGATTCAAAGCAGCTGGGCGTTTCACCAGAATAATAAAGATCTCCGCTTTTGGGAGAAATAACAGGGCTTTAACTGACAGGCTTTTGGCCGAGCTGGTGGGGGAGCTCTCCCCCACCCCCCCACTCACACAGACAAAGTACTTACAGGGATGAATATTGGGGTAGGCTAGGCGGGGCTTGTTTACATTGCCACCACATGCAATGGCACGGATATAGACTGGTATCCACCCTATTGGAAAACAAATGCTTATGCGAGGTTGCTGGTCCACTGGCCCTCAGGAGGAGGACGACTGTTGCTAGGGGAGCAGTTTGACTGCTCAGAAACATCACTGGCTCTGAAAAAGGAGCCCCTCCTAGACTCTGGAGATGCAGTTTCCATAGCAACCATTCATGCCATGAGCTGATGGGGGGGGGGAGGGGGGGTGAGCGAGAAATACAGCGATGCAGTGAGACAGGAAGTGGAGGCAGAGGCAGTGATAATGCATAAGCGACAGTGACCTACATATCCACTTGTTCAGGGTGACAGTGACAGGTCTGCTGCTGGTTGACGTTTAACTCTGGCTTGTGTTCTGACAGGTGTCGGGTATCAGCAACACCTCTCACCTGCAGTGGGGTCAGGGAAGAGGGGGCGGCAGAGGGGTCCGTGGGAGGAGCTGGAAGACTAGTGGTGTGGTGTCTGTTGAGCGTGGATGTGTGCATTATGTAAGCAGCGCCCTTCCGGCTGGATGACAAGGCAGCACAGGCGAGGGATCCATCTGCGTACTGTGCTGGAGATGTGGATGAGGATAGTGACCGATGAGGATGCTGTAATGACATCCGTCAAAGTGTCTGACTCTCTGACACCTGTAGGATGTGATCTGTTCTGCCTTCTAGTAGAGTGGCACCTGCTCTTAAGGCAGAGGCCCTGGTCTCGAGGTTCAGTTTTGCAGCTTACTCTCCATCCAGCCAGCTGTACCTCCGAACCTGAAAAAATGCTCGTTCACCACGTCTCCAGTCTCTCCTAACCCCTCTTGTCTCCCTCACTCTCCAAAATCCCTCTCTTCTCTCCACCTCTTTGCCCTTCCTTTCTGCCTTCCCCCTTTCCCGATTAGAGTGACCTGACTTGTGTAAGGATTTTAGGCAGCTGGGACTGCTTGCCCCTCTTAGATCTTACAGGGAGGGCAGTGCAAGGAAATAATACAAGCCAAAAAATATCTGGAAAGTTCCGCATGCGTAAATTAATTATATGCAGGGATTTGATCTAGTTTTCATGGACACTTATTAGCAGGGATCGCTTTGTTTTAAATACTAATGTCCTAGTAGAAGGGCTCCCAGTAAAAAGACCAAACCAGTGAAACAAAAATGAAACAAATGTGTGCAAAGGACAAACAGGGTTGGGTGGAAGATCTGGGCATGGTACATGAACATCCTCGTGATCTTTGCTGACAATTCCTCAGTGTTTGTACAACACAAAAAGGAAGAGTGCCAGAATGATCCCACCTAAAGTGTGACAGGGTAGAGCTGCCAAGAGAGAGACGTTTGTGGGAGTTTAACTTACACAAAAATGTTCTTAGGGCAGAACGGAAAGTGATCGGGTGAGAGAAATAACCAATCAGATTGTAGAGGAGGTGGGTCCAAGCAACAAGAGAAGGTGGGACCAAGACATCTGATTGGTTGGTCCCACCTTCTCTAGTTACTTGGACCACCTCCTCTACAATCTGATCAGTTATCTTTCTGAACCAATCGGAACATTTTTGTATAAGTAATACTCCCAGGAGCAAGGGGCACAGGTGCGAACAATCACGCACTTTACCGCATGCACTGCTGAGAACCCAAAACACGGGTGCAGGTCTGAGGAGAGAGCTCTGGTGCATGGGAATAAATGGGCGGATCAGGGCTGGATGGGTGGGGTCCACCCTGCCTGTGCACAGTGAGCCTCTCTGCTCAGTATACAGGGAGGCCATCCTGTTAGCAGCACACTGAGCAATGGCATGGAGTGGGGAGGCACCGTGAGGAGCACAGGGCTGGCAGAGAGGGAGTATCTCTATGGGGTTTGGGTGGCGGGCAGAGAAGCCTCCAGGGACTGTGGGGTTGGTTGCATAAGCTGTATCTGTCCTGCCTTGTCTCTGCTGAAAACTGCACGCCGCCATGTCTCTGGAGATTACCCTGCGCCACGGTTTTACAGCCAATTACCCCTCACCGCCATGTCACAGCACATCATCTGGCGCCACCACGTAACGACAGGCTGCCCTGTGCTGCCATGTCCCCAGACGCCCGCTGTTTCCGAGTCCGGGTGTGAAGGGCGCCAGCCAAGACTCATGGCCATAGTGTCCCTTGCCTGTGGCCCCTGGGGTGCCAACCATACGGGAAAGTTCACTGGAGCCATGCTTGGTCATCCATGCTAAAACCAGAAGCACAATTTAAACTTTAAATGCAGCAGAGGTGGAAAGTTCAGGTCCAGAAAGTAAAAGCCCAGACCAAGACTTTGAGACAAGATTTGTCTCAAGCAATCAGTTGAGTATAAAGCGTCACAGTCACAGAGTAGTTGGTTGAAATAAAATCCGGGTCTGGTCTGGATTTTTACTTTCTGGACCTGAACTATCCAACTCTGAAATGCAGGTTGACCATCACTCAAAGTGTGTGTAGGTGTACCTGTTTTTTCCCTCAGTACAGCTGTCTAGTTGTGGTAATACTCTTAGCATATGCATTAATATTCATTGCCAAAACTCTAACACCTTCATGGGAAGAGTGCTACTGCTATCCAGCGCCTTTAATCATGACCATCCTTCCACATTGCTTGAAGTGAATGTTTTTAACCTGCTTTAACCTAATCACAGGTCTGGCCATCTCTCTTTTGTACTTGGCCCCTTTTCCATGGCCTCCCAGTCTGCAAGAATGGAAGCTGAGATTTTTTTTTTGCTTATTGTTTTTCATTGCTGGCTGATTCACATCTCCTGCTCCAGCATGACCACATATGAATGATGGCTTATCGTATGACGTATGAGAAGCAGCATGATTTGCCAAAACAGGCCTGGCGTGTTTAAATCCTCATGTGTGACATGTGCGTGTGATAGCGTGTAGCACTGCAGTGCCTTTCTAAACCACGCTTGCTTTCCGGATTGCCCTACCTCTGTGTCCCAGCCTCCCGTGTTATATAAAGGGGGGGGGGGGGGGGGGGGGGGGGGGGGGGGGGGGGGGGGGGGGGGGGGGGGGGGGGGGGGGGGGGGGG